>QRDG01000629.1:160965-733878 GCA_012064385.1 Puccinellia tenuiflora | reverse complement strand
TCACAGTACTGTGGGTGAGTTGTGACTCGAAAATACGCATCCTCCTTAACGTTGCGGCGTAAAGTATGTTGATACTACTGCCGCCATCCATGAGCACCTTTGTCAACTTGTACTTGTCGACTATTGGGCTGACGACTAAGGCGTAGGTGCGCTTTGCAGGAACTCTATCCGGGTGATCGCTGCGATCCCATGTGATGGGTGTGTCGGACCAATCCAGATATTGAGGGACTGCGGGCACCGTAGCGTTGAGTTCTCGCCAAGCCGCCTTTTCTTTGCGTGAAGAATCTGTTGCCAGGTTGACGATGAGACTTTCGGCATGCTTAGGGAATTTGCTGCCTTTTTCTTTGGAGGCGGCGTCATCCGACTCTGAAGCAGCTTCTTCCTTCTCTTTGTCGTCCTTCCTGGACTTGCGCTTGTTCCTTGACTTGCCGGCCTTGGGGTCCTTAGCGATGTCTCGATTAATGTGACATTGCTGGAGCGTGTGGGAACTTGTCCCATCTGGCCTTAGATGATGGACACAGGGGTTGTGCTTGATGTCGTCATACTTCACCGCTGGTGGCCGGGATGATTGGTTATTTGCCGGCTTCTTGCCTTGCCATTTGCCATTGCTTGAACCACCCTTTCCAAAGGCGGCAGCGACCTCCTGAGAAGGGCCGGCTTGGTCTTCAATCTTCTTTTTCCCGGACTCGCGCCGACGGTTTTCGGCATCCTCCCTGTTGTCATCATCAGCGGCAGCGTACTTGTTTGCACAAGCGAGCAAGCCCCCAAAGTTTCCGACTCGTCGCTGTAGATCATGAAGCGGAAAGTCGTCCCCTTCCTCAGAGATTGCTTGAAAGCGTGAATCGTCTGAGTTTCTGAGACGCCTTCGCAAGCGTTCTTGATTTCACTCCATCGTGAGACGAATTCACGGCTAGACTCGTTCCTTTGCTGCACGCACCGCTGTAAGTCGAAAATCGACTTTGGGCGCTTATATGTGCCCTGGAAGTGCTGGATAAAAACATGCTTCATATCACTCCAGGTATGAACTGTCCTTTCGGGCAGGCCTTCAATCCACATGCGTGCCGTCCCGGTTAACATCAGGGGCAAGAATCGCACTGCCGAGTCAACGCTGCCTTGATATATGTCGCAGGCACTAACATAATCTGAGAGCCAGGTCTTAGGATTAGCAGTACCGCTGTACTTCTCAACCATCTTTGTTACGTTCGACAAAGTGGGAGGTAGAATTTGCTCTCTGATTGTTCTGCCAAAACACTTGGGGCCGAGGTATTGGGCATCTCTGGCCGACTTCCTCTCCTCGATTAGGCTTCGAACATCATTGGCTGATGGCGGTTTAGCAACCGACTTTTCTTGTCTTGGTTCTTCCCTGTGACGGCTATTGGCTCGCCCGGCTTGCATTACGCGGAGGGCTTGGAGTCCTTTGTCGTCGTGGAGGGGGTATGTATTTGGAAGTGTTATCTCGCTCTTTGCATGGTGGAGGCGGCGGTGGAGGTGGCATATGACCTCTGTTTCCCTCCCTTCGGGGTTGATTTTCCCCTCACGTCGTCGCTCCTGACGAGGTGGAGCCACCTTTTCCGTGCGAGGATCCTCCTTTCTTTCTCGGCTCCGATGCCTTTCCTGACCGGCTTCACGATGGCGTGAAGAACCTGTCCGGGATTCCGCGCCTCTAGGCTGCTTGTCCTTCGGGTCCTTGCTGCCTTTGTTGTGACTACTTGAGCCGGCCGGGTCGTCATCTGGGTCGGCAGGGGCAGCAGCCATTGGCTTGTTAGCGGTTGACTTGCAAAGGCGAGAATCATCAACGAGCCGCCCTGTTTTGACTTGCGAATCATTCTGCTGCTGCTGTGCAACCTCCAGTAGATAAGCCGAATATTTAAGCCGAGCGTCACGATCCAGGGATTTGTCGAACATGACCTCCTGGGCAGCCTCCATATTTTTGGCTGGGGTATTGAAGTAACACAGATTTGTCACCGGGTCACGTCGGTGGTGGTACTTCCTCCAGACTGAATCTACATGGTCGGCTTCCCACTTGCTACGGAAATCCAGCCTCTTATGCAGGTTCTTATCACGAGCCGGACGGTAGACATCGTCAGCCCCCTTTATCCCCTGCTTTCGGATGAACTCCGTTTCCTTGTTTGTGAGCTCAACTTCACGCTCTACTATCTGAGCGGCTTGCTCCTCAAGTAAGGCGCGGCGCTTCTCAATGTCGTCTAGCGATGCGTTTGGAGGGAGTGGCGTCAACAGTTGCTTGCAGCTCGCCATCTTTCTTTCGTGCTCCCTCTGCGCCGCGTCGCCGTTCATAGCGTCGATGTCGTCTCCTCCGGCCGGCCTTCTATCTGCCCCCTTTGATGGAGCCAGTGGTGGTACGAAATCCACCTTGAGATTTCCGGCTTGCGGAGTTTTTTCTTCGCCATCGGCGGTTTTCGAGGTGTTGGGGTCGGCATTAGGATCCGAGATGTTTCCCATCAAGACCTCGACAGGGCGTCCCAAGAAGGACGCGACCTTCCGACTGAAATCGTCGGATTCTCCTTCGGATTCAGGGTCTTGCTCCATAGGAGCGGTGTCCACTGATCCGGCTTCTGAATCTGCCTCCATCTGCAAGGCAGGGAGGATTGACTCAGGTAATGTCGTCGACTCGTTTGAGCCGGATTCTCCAGCCATGCCGACGAAGTGGTAACCCGGCGCTGCCCCCGAGGTTGTGTCATCTTCGGAGTCCTCATCGTCAGCATCAAACGCTAAATCCAGATCAGCTAGCTCCTCAGAGTCCAGATCCGATCCGTCTTCAACATTGTAGGGGTGGGTGGTGGGGAAACTCGATGTGAAACCGAGATCGTCCAAAGCCTGAGCGGTGAAGCCGACAAAGATGTCGAAGCCGCCGATGGAGATGGTGGACTAGCCGGGGGGATCCTCCTTTGCCGGCGTCCAGAGGCCGTCGTTGAAGACGTGGCCGGCTCCCGATTCGTCGAAGTAGCTCACCATGTCGACCGCGATGGTGTCGCCGACTCCACCTGCAGCTCCTGGACAGATCGAAACCCCAGAGGTCTCCTGTCCCACGGTGGGCACCAACTGTCGTGGTATTGTCGAATCTAGCCGCGGCAGGGGTGCCATCGAGCTAGGTAGAGAGAAGGGCTTTGGAGTCGTGGGGTGATCCGACGACATAGAGACAAGTTTACCCAGCTTCGGATCTCACGTCGGTGGCGAGATCCTACGTGCTGCTATAATTCACTATATGGCAATATCGCCGAGTTACAGTGGATTGAGGTTGAGATTGTGCGTGCCCTTAGGCGTCCCAGGGGCCGGCTTATAAAGGCGTCCAGACCCTGGGCTTACAGGAGGAAACCTAACCGACTAAGAACTGAGTCCTACTCTAACCCGGCTTGGGGCTTGCCTTGTGGGCTAAGTCTTCTGCAACGCGGGCCGGCTTCTAGAGTCTTCCCTTAGCCGGATGGGCCTCCCGTGCTTCAGCATACTGGGCCGCCCGGTAAGCCGGATTCGGCTTAGCACCACTTTGGGCCACCCTGGTCTGCTGGCTTTTAATCTTCTCTGTGAGGATCCCTGTTCGGCATAACCCCAACAGCTCCTATCATGGGTTGTGGGATTGTTAGCTGTACTTCGTCCCTATCTTTAAATCCAGTTTTGCATGTCCCAAATTTTCCCTTGAGTTTGTTATCCGTCAGTTCCATCACAAAGTCTCTGAGCTGCAGAGCTGTGTTTGAGCCAACCTTCTGTGTGTTCCAAGAGTTGAAGTCAGGGAGGGTTCTTGGAACAGGAACTGAGTGTGATGGTCTCTACTACCTTGACAATAAAGTTACTCCATTGGCACTTAGCACAGTGAGTACTTCTAATACCGATGAGTTGCTGCTACTGCATCACAGACTTGGGCATCCCTCCTTTCAGTCCCTAGGCCGTATGTTTCCCTCTCTATTTACTTCCTACTGCAAGGAGAAACTTATATGTGAGGTGTGTGAATTGGCTAAGCACACAAGAATAAATTATCCTAGTAGTGGTGAGAGATGTTGTTGTGGGGTTACCTTTCGAGTACCCCACGGTGGTGGTACCTGGGTCACGCCAAGGAAGGCCCAAGGAAGGCCCAAGAAGGATGATGTGCGGCCCAAGGTAGTCGCCGTTAGGTCATCAGCTTGATCATCCTGTACGTGCCATCAGCACCGTTCACCCGAGACCCAGCCTATCATATAAAGGCTGGGAGGGTCCCTCGTCTAGGGTAACAAAGCAACTAGCGAACACCAACTCAAACCCTAGCGAGATTGCCATCTCGCCATTGTAGCCACCTTGATCATAATTCCATACAAGCAGGAGTAGGGTGTTATCCTCCGGGAGCCTGAACCTGGGTAAATCGCCCCCTGTTAGCCGTCGTGATTACCAACGTTCATCTTCCTCCCCTTCAATCAACCCGGGGTACTCGACCCAGGGATTTGCCGAGCCCCAACCTCGACAATTGGCGCCGTCTGTGGGAAAGAACGAGCGTTGGAACCATGGTCGCTCCGGCTCCATCGACCTTGAAGACCGACGCCCGCACCAAGGAGTCAATCCGGTCCAGCTCCCTCGAGTACGTCAGCCACCCGCCGGCTCATCGCTCGGCGTACGCTGAACTGAGTGAAGGTACGTGGATCACTTTCGGTACCATGCGCTACCTCATAAACAGCTACGGAACGCTCCGATCTACGGTGGCCGCGCTACGCGCGGAGACGACACCCGCGTCTGCATCGACTACGTCGACCACACCTTCACCTGCCGTGGAGATCGCATCTGCTGCGAATGCAGCGATCGCGTCTTCGACTGCCGCGAAGATCGCATCTGCTACGACTACAACGACCACGACATCACTCGCCGTGATCGCATCTACCACGACTGCGACGATCGCATCTTCGACTGCCGCGAAGATCACGCCCGCCTCGACTGCACCAATGGCCTTCGTGGCAAAAATCGCACCCAACGCGACCACGACACCCGCACCTCCGGCTGCCAAGGAGATCGCATCGGCGGTGACCCCTGCGCGGATCAAGTCTACTCCGACTACCTTGGTCACGTCGCGGGCAAGGCCAAGATCTGCATCGACCCCGACTACGTCGGCCACGCCTTCGCGTCGCGAAATCATTCGCAAGCCAATCGCACCCGCGTGGACGACGGCGACTCAACTCCTCGCATCTGCGGTGAAGGCCGCGAAATTCTGCAGAAGCAACCTCAACGGCAACTGTGGTACCCACCACGTTGGAGCCATTTTCGACTCCGAGCACGGCTCGGACGAAGGAAGCAGCAGTGGAAGCATCAGCCCCACTCCCCGGGTTTACCCCGCACAAGTCTACATGACCGGCCCAGCGCGGGCCAACGGCGACGAACCCGCATATCCACTGGAGGTGGTCATGCCGGATCAGACACGGCTCACCATCACCCGCGACATGGCAATCAGAGCCCTGAAGCACGTCGAGGAGGGCACATACCCCCCACCAGACGCACCCCGAGTGGACCTTTTGGCGGTCCAGTATCTGCTGCGGAAAGAAGGCGAACGACTCCGCGCAGAGAAGGCCGAGCTGCTCCGACGCAAGGAGGAAGCCGACGCGGCGAGTGCCAGGAGGGCCGCGTATTCATTCACCGCTGCCTCGACAGAGGTCTCACAAGGAGCAAGGCGCCACAGGCCCCGCGTGCCCCGGATGACAGAGGCCGAACGCGCCGGAATTACCCGCAACCTCGAGTCGTCCTACATGACTGAAGATTCGGACGGGATACCCGTCCCCAAGACACCCGGAGCTGCCCTCATGGCAGTCGAAACATACCTGCGACTGACGCAGCCACCTGAGGGTGACGCCCGCGCTCTCCTCCACAAGCAACAGATCATGTCCATCAAGGCAGTCGAAGAAGCTCTGGCGAACAAGGCGCCAGCAGAAAGGGCGCAAGAAAATCGGGGTCGCCGAGACCGTGAACCCGCAGCACTCGCAGTCCCAGCTCCAAGACAACCGCGACAGCCGCAGCCAGGCGAAGACCTCCGCAACGTCATCACGCAGAGGACAGTAGACCGCAACCGCACCAAGCAGACGGTCGGCACACCCAATGCTGACGACCGCGACGATGGCGACTTCGAGCCACGCGGCGCCGCATGCTTCAGTTTCAACATCCGCGACACAAAAATGCCCAAGGGCTTCAAGCTCACAGCAGAAGCGGTCAAGTACGACGGAAAGCAGGACCCGAGAGACTGGCTGGAAGACTACCTCATAGCCTGCAGTTGCCAGGGCGGTACTTCGACTACAGCCATGCAGTACATCCAGCTGATGCTCACAGGATCCGCACGCGGGTGGCTCAATAGCCAACCCAAGGACGCCTTCAGCACGTGGGACGAGTTTGCGGATGCCTTCGTTAAGAGCTTCCTGGGGACGTATTCAAGGCCGACAACTTTCATCGAACTCCAAGCATGCAAGCAAGGGCGAGACGAGCCGCTCCGGTCATACATCCAGCGATGGACCCTGCTCCGCAATACCATGGAACCCACCTCGGAAGACCGAGTGATGGATGCCTTCATGCACGGCGTCTACCGCCGCGACCTCCGCGAGGAATTTGGTAGGCTCCGGCCGAGAAGCATGATTGACCTCATGAAGATAGCCAACCAGTGGGAAGACGGAGAGGACTCAGTTCGTGATACTCCACGAGACGAGGCCGGACCAAGCAACTGGCGGGAAGGACGCCAGAAGAAGAAGCCGCGTTACCACGGCAATGACTCAATAGAGTTAGTAGCGGCGGGATTCGAAACCCCCCGCGAGAACGAAGCATACGACAGCAATCGCCAGTACAGTCCAAGGCAGTACAGTCGAAGCAACGACGAACAGAGTCGCCAATACAACCAAGGGCAATTCAACCGAAGCGGTGGCAGCACCTACCGTGGCGATGGGAGCCGCAAGCGAGAGTGGCAGAGGCGCACCCTGACTCCGGAGGAAGAGCTAGAGCAACCCTGCAAGCACCACATGTTCAGGAACCCGGAAACGGGCAAATGGGGATCTCGTCACCTGTTGAAGGACTGCAAGAAGGCGCGCAGGATATACCAGGCAATGCAGAAGATAGTCGCTCAGCCAGCCACGCAGTTGGCTCCCCAGGCAACACCCGCAGCACAGCCAGTCGCACAGTTAGCTCTCCAAGCAGCACCTGCACCCGCGCCGGCAGTCGCCAACCCAGCACAGGCAGCGGCAGCCTTTTATCCGCAGCAGCAGCCGCAGCAAGAAGCCCCTGACGCATATCCAGCGGCACGCGGACAGCTCAACATGATACAGAAGGGGCGCCCTTCAAATAGGACACAGAAGATCATCACCCGCCAAGTCTACCAGGCTGTCACCTGTCCACCTGCAGTACCCGAATACCTGAGAGGGTCAGAGACACCGATCACGTTCTCCAGAGCAGATCATCCACCTGCGGTACCAAGACCCGGGCACGCTGCTCTGGTAGTCGAAGCTCTGGTCGGGGATTTCACCTTGAAAAAGGTGTTCATGGACGGAGGTAGCGGCATCAACATTATCTTGGCCGACACCCTCAGAAGAATGAACAGGCCAACAACAAACTTGGCGCCATCAGGGACCACCTTCCATGGCATAGTACCAGGGCAAGTAGTCACGCCCATGGGAGTAATCACACTCGACGTCATCTTCGGCACACCCGACAACTTCCAGAGGGAGGCGATCGACTTCGAGGTAGTCGACTGGAAGTCGCAGTACCATGCGATACTCGGGCGCCCGAACTTTGCCAGATTCATGGCGATACCTCACTACGCCTATCTGATGCTCAAGATGCCTGGACCCAAGGGCGTCATCACGGTGCACGGCGACTTCGACCGCTCCAACAGCTGCGACCACGAGTTTAGCCAGATCTCTGAGTTCTTCGGAATGGAGGAGCACCTCGCGATGATGGCAGTCGACAACGACAAGACCATTTTCCCGCCACGCAAGAAACCAGCCAAGGAATCTGCCTTCAACACGACTGACGACACGAGAACCCATCAAGTCCACCCGACGGACGCCAGCAAGACAGTCAAGGTGTCGACAAGCCTGCCTATCGCATAGGAAGGCGCGCTCGTTGAGTTTCTACGTGAGAACTGGGAGATCTTTACCTGGCAACCTTCTGATATGCCAAGCATACCCAGGGAACTCGCCGAGCACTCCTTACGCGTCCACAAGGACGCCAGACCCGTTAAGCAGACCATGCGACGCTTTTCGGGTCCCAAGCGAGACGCCATCAACAAGGAAATCGATTGACTGCTCCACGCCGGATTCATCCGGGAAATCAAGGACTCGGACTGGGTAGCGAACCCGGTCCTGGTGGAGAAGAAGAAGACGAAGAAACTCCGCATGTGCGTCGACTTCACCGCCATTAACAAGTGCTGCCCCAAGGACCATTTTCCGCTCCCGCGGATAGATCAGATCATCGACTCGACTGCAGGCTGCGCGCGCCTATCCTTCCTGGACGCGTACTCCGGGTACCAGCAGATCAGGATGAAAGTCGAAGATGAAGAGAAAACTGCATTCATCACACCCCACGGTGTGTTCTGCTACTAGATGATGCCCTTCGGGTTGAAGAACGCTGGAGCCACATATCAGCGCACGATGCAAGCTTGCCTGAAGGAGCTAATAGGAAAGATCGTACAAGTCTACGTCGACGACATAGTCATCACCACTCGAACGGAGGACAGTTTAATTGCTGACCTCCGCAAAGTCTTCGCCACACTCAACGAATATCAGATCAAGCTGAATCCGGACAAGTGTGTTTTCGTCGTGCCAGCCGGAGAACTGCTCGGGTACCTCGTCTCTGCAAGAGGAATCGAAGCCAACCCTGAGAAGGTGCAAAACATACTCGCAATGCCAGCACCGACCAAGCTTCATGAAGTGCAACGCCTGGCCGGCCGAGTCGCAGCTCTCAGCCGGTTCATTAGTAAGTTGGGAGAAAAGGCCCTGCCTTTCTACCAACTGATGAAAAAGGCAGACAAATTCGAGTGGACAGAAGAAGCGCAAGACGCGTTCGACAAACTCAAGAAAACCCTCACGACTCCTCCAGTACTGGTGGCGCCAATGGAGAACGAGCCGCTGTACCTTTACGTGTCAGCCACAAACAGAGTGGTCAGCACAGTACTCGTCGTCGAACGAGGAGAAGAAGGGCACAGCCACCCTGTTCAGCGACCAGTCTATTTTCTTAGCGAGGTGCTAACCCTCTCCAAGCAGCGATACCCGCATTACCAGAAGCTAGCGTACGGAGTCTTCATGACATCAAGGAAGGTCGTCCACTACTTCTCCGAGCACACCATCACGGTGGTACGCTCCTCTGGGCTCTCCGACATCCTCACCAACCAAGCCGCGACAGGACGAGTCGCCAAGTGGGTTGTCGAGTTGGGACCCTGGGGGCTGAAGTATGCGCACCCGAAGGCAATCAAGGCTCAAGTCCTTTCAGAGTTCACCACAGAGTGGATAGAGGCTCAGCTGCCAGACGTACCCGACTTGTCCAACGCATGGACAATGTACTTCGACGGGTCCAAGAAGTTCAGATCGGCAGGGGCCGGAGTCGTCCTCATCTCACCCAAAGGCGACAAACTGAAGTATGTACTGCAGATGGACTTCCCAAAACCCTCTAACAATGAGGCAGAGTACGAGGCCCTAATCCACGGCATGCGGATGGCCAAAAACTGCGGCGCAACTCACCTCATGATCTACGGGGACTCCTACCTTGTCGTGCAACAAACCATGAAGCAATGTGACGCCATCGCCGACAACATGATAGCCTAGAGGGACCTATACAACCAGTTGGAAGGCACCTTCGACGGCTGCGAGTTGCGGCACATCGGCCGTGAAAGCAACGAGGAAGCTGACACCCTCGCCAACCTTGGCTCAGACAAGGCACCGGTGCCACCCGGAGTCTTCCTCGAGTGCATCAAACAACGCTCCATCAAGCTCCGGCCTGCGCCGGGACCCTCTACACCGACAACGAGCACGGCCAACCCGCCAAGTACGGAGACGGAACCCATGGAGGTAATGCTGGTCGAACCCACATGGACATGCCCATACCTGGCCTACATACTGCATCAGAAGGTGCCAGTGAACCCAGTCGAAACTAAGCGCGTCGTTCGCCGCTCCAAGGGCTTCACCGTCATCAACGGGGAACTCTACAAGCGAAGCATCTCAGGAGTCCTCCAAAGGTGCATCGACCCAGTCGACGGTCAAGCCATTTTACTCGAGATCCACGCCGGCATCTGCGGACACCACGCCAGCAGTCGAGCCTTGGTGGCCAAAGCCCTACGAGCAGGGTTCTACTGGCCCACCGCAATGCAAGACGCAGAAGAACTCGTGAGGAAGTGCATCGGCTGCCAGGAGTTCGCCAACAAGCCACACGCACCAGCATCAGCGCTGAAGACCATACCACTCGCATGGCCCTTCGCTCAGTGGGGACTCGACATGGTGGGTCCACTCAAGAAGTCTTCTCCGGGCGGACACACTCATCTCCTGGTGGCAGTCGATAAGTTCACGAAGTGGATCGAAGCAGCACCGATCACAAGTTCGACTGCCTCCTCAGCAGTTAACTTCATCAGGTCGATCATCTTCAGGTTCGGTGTGCCACACAGCATCATCACTGACAACGGCACGAACTTCACAGCCGAAGAATTCAAGGACTTCTGCTCTGACCAAGGCATCAAGCTCAACTATGCATCTGTCTCACACCCGCAGTCCAACGGACAAGTCGAGAAAGCCAATGGCCTAGTCTGCAAAGGCGTAAAGAGGCGCCTGCGAGTGCCACTGAGGCGCGCCGCAGGTGCCTGGGTCGAAGAACTGCCATCTGTGCTGTGGAGTCTGCGCACCACGCCAAACAGATCTACACAGTACACGCCATTCTTCATGGTGTACGGCGCTGAAGCAGTCCTGCCGTGCGACATCAAGTTCGACGCCCCCCGAGTGGTGGCCTACGATGAGTCTGATGCAGAAGAAGCACTCGAAGATGACATGGACACCTTGGACGAAGCACGCGACATCGCCCTCACCCGCACAGCCGTGTACCAGCAAGACCTACGCAACTACCACGGGCGGCGACTACGGCCCAGAGCGTTTGTTCCTGTTGATCTTGTCCTCCGCCTCAAGCAGAAGAAGGTGCACAAACTCGCCTCCCCTTGGGAGGGTCCATACATTGTGACAGAGGCAATCGGTGACGGAGCTTACCGCCTGAAGGACTCGAAGACGGGGACAGTCTGCAGTAACCCGGGGAACGTTGCGCAACTGCGCCGTTTCTATGGCTGATCGACCCCAATTTGTAATAATGTACAATGTCAAGAAGCGGCAGGTTTCAGACGCACTCTTTCCCTCGCCAGGGTACCTGAGGGGACTGGAAGGGTTTTAATGAGGCGGTCTGCTCGCAAAAATCAATAAAGTGATTTGAGGAACAAGCTCTCCCATTTACTTTTATCAGCAAGCAACTCGAAAAATCCTCGGCCGCCACCCGAACCACTCGGGGGCTGCGTCGTACAGGTATAAGTCAAAACCTAGGCCGCCACTCGACGCACTCGGGGGCTGCGCCACATAGGTTCCACTCGAAAATCCTCGGCCGCCACCCGAATCACTCGGGGGCTGCGCTGTACAGGTCTAAGTCAAAACCTAGGCCGCCACTCGACGCACTCGGGGGCTGCGCCACACAGGTTCCACTCGAAAATCCTCGGCCGTCACCCGAACCACTCGGGGGCTACGCTGTACAAGTCTAAGTCAAAACCTAGGCCGCCACTCGACGCACTCGGGGGCTGTGGCACACAGGTTCCACTCGAAAAATCCTCGGCCGCCACCCGAATCACTCGGGGGCTGCGTTGTACAGGTCTAAGACAAACCTAGGCCGCCACTCGACACACCCGGGAGCTGCGCCATACAGGTCCGACTCGAAAAACCCTTGGCCGTCACCCGATGCACTCGGGGGCTGCGCCGTACAGGTCTAAGACAAAACCTTGGTCGCCACCCGACGAACTCGGGGGCCGCGCCACACAGGTTCCACTCGAAACGCCTTAGCCGCACTCGAAGCACTCGGGGGCTGCGTCGCACAGGCAACTCGACACACCTCGGCCGCACTCGATCCGCTCGGGGGCTGCGCCATACAGGTGTACAGAAGTCCACAAGATACAATTCATTCGCTCGGGGGCTACCCCCACCTCGACATGCAAACATTCATTTTTTCCACTGGGAAAATTTTCTCGTTACAAGCTAACACTATACAACAACAGCCTGGTATTCTTACTCTACAGGCTCCTCCTTTGGCGCATCAAGCGGCCCCACAAGTTGCTCACTGAAGGCCTGGACCTGCTGAATCATCTGACGCGCAGCCGCAAGAGTATCGGCGTAGTCACCTGCTCCAGGCAAGCCGTCAAGCACCTTGTCCAAGGGAAGATGGGGCCGGTGCATTCGAACGTACGCCAGCGCCACGTTCGCCCCGGCAACAAGCTGGGTGTGCACGACTTCCTTCAACGCCTTGCCTTTGCCCTCGCGGTACCTCTCCAGCAGCGCAGGCAGTCCGTCAGGCTGCTCGTTGTGCGGAAAGAACACCTTGTTGACCTGTAGGAGGGTTTTTCTGCAACCTTCCAAGAGCAGAGCAGCCCGCCAGGTACGATCCAGCATCCTAGCAAGTACACTGCCCTTGGATTTGTCCGACCAAAATTGACGAGCTTCGAGTGAGTCACCGGCGGCTTCTGTATCCACTCGCTTGTCCACTCGACCCTGCTCGGCCCTCCGGTCAGCATTCACATCTGCATGAAGACCCAGCACTTAGAACAGTGAAAGCATAAAGAAACTAGAGCAAAGCGTCAGAAGACCAACCTTGCAGTTGTCGACTGATCAGGTCTATCTGGCCAAGAAGGAATTCCTCCCGCTGTGAGAACGGCGCAGCAGGCCGTGACTTCAAGCGCTCCAACTCCAACTCGGCGGTCCTCAACTTCGACTCAAGCTCAACGATCCTGTTCCTCATGTAAGTGATCACTCGCTGATCATTCGCACTTCGCGCGTGGGCTGGAAGAGCTTGACGATGAGGGCGAGTGGGTGCAGCCGAAGAAGTATCCTCATCCTCACCCGCACCAGCGGCTCCAGCAACCTCGGGAGTCTCACCCATCTCAGGCTGCCAATTTTCGACATTGTCAAGCAAATTCATATGACAGAAGACTCGAAGACAAAATTATATTTCGACACTAGCATGTTCGCGGCCAAAAGACTTCGCAGATCATGAGTTTCATTACAGACCAAGTTCAAAAGAAGAAGAACCCTAAAACAAAGGAAACTACATTGCAGACTCCGATCGAGAACGGCCCTTCCTAGCGGCCAACTCTGCAGCCTTGGCGATTCTCTTCTCGAAGGTGGCAACCAGCTTCGCAGCCAGCTGACTCGCTCGCGCCTTCACAGAGCTAAGGGACGCGGTCTTGCCATCAGGCCTCCGAGGGAAGTCGCTGACAACATTCTCAAAGTCACCTGCGACTTGGTGACCAAGTAGGAGCTGGAAAGTGAGCTCTGAGCCGCGTACCGTCTGAGCACGCGTGTAGTCCGCCATGGTGGTCGCTTCGCCTTCAAACGGAGCCGCAAGCGCGTCAACAGCGTCCGGCGACGGCTGGTTGGGGAAGATGCTCCGGTGCACAGTCGCCAGGGCGCCTGTCGACTTCTGCAGCGCCGCCAAGGCATATGCACAGACGCGGTCGACGAAGCCGACAGCCTCGGCCAAGCTGACGTTAGCACTGGAAGTTCCTTCGGGAGGAGCACCTCCGTAAGTCTCTGCTCCAAAAGGACCACACGGATAAGACACCAGAAGTCGACACAAGAAAAAGTAGGCAAACAGCCGAGATACTTACTTCCAGTAGAGTCGGCGAGTGAGAGCAAGTGGTCAACCTGGGCCTTCTCCAGTTCGTCCCGGACTCGCTCACGCTCTTGAGCTTCGCCCAGTGACTTCTCCAGCTCCGCTACCCGCTTCGCCAGGCTCTCCCTTTCGCCTGTGGATCACCGGATCAAAGTTAAAAATGAAGATAGTCGACGCACTTCCTGAACGCACGGGTTGGTACTCACTGTTAGCTTGCTCCAGAGCAGTGCGGAGTCGACCCCCCTCCTTCTCCATTCGCACGAAGGCCGTGGCTCCCTCCAGCAGCTGGCGACAAAACGGCTGTGCAAAGAACAAGATATCAATCTGCGCCCGACTATTCTAGTCACGCACATCTTCGGGGGCTACTCCCATCGGGAGCGCTGTTCGCGCACCCGATACAGATATTGCAGACCGCGTTAAGAGACACTTACATGCTCAAGCAATCCAGCATCCAACGAGGTCGCATCAGTAGTCTTCTCGGGAACGGAGGAAGTCGAAGCCTTCAAGGTCGACGCATCACCCGCCTGCGGCTCTTCTTCGGTCGCCTTCGCGGTCTGCTCCAACACGGGAGCAGAAGTGTGCTCCATCTCTGGAGGCGAAGAACCGACAGCGCCAGTGCGGTTGCTGTGACAGGATAATTCAATTCAAACACTCGCAAAGGCAAAAAGGGCACTCGACAGAACAAGGTGATGGTTTCAAGACTAACCTGGTGACGTCCTGATCATCATCGCTGCCCAGGGAGACGGAGGGCATCCTTCCGAACCCAGTCGGCGGCGCAGAGCTAAGGGGAGGCACGACCAAAGGCTCTGTCGGGTCGCTCGTGTACCTGGCACCCGAGGACGACTCGCTCGCCTCGTCCACGTCCTCCACCTCCACCTGCTTTGCGGGTGACGAAGCCGAAGCAGACTCGCCACTCTTTCGTCTTTGCCGCTTCTGCAGCGGCTCTTCGTCTTCATCATCCTCCTCCACCTCTTTGCTCGGAGAGTTAGCGGAAGGAAGTTCATCGTCATCATCCTCGTCCTCCTTCAAGATCTCTGCCTCTTCGTGAGGACCGTTCTCCATCAGCGGAGGAAGGCTGACAAAGCTGGACCGACCCTGTCAAAAATTCGGGTCAGACAAGAGAGAATTTCGACAGAACTTACAAGACAGAAGCATAACAAAAAGGAAGCTTACCTCAGGCACAGGGTTGTTCGGCCCATACGGCTCCACCGGGCACTTCACGTTGCATGTATCGGCGGCTCGGAGGCTGGTGATGCTCCTCACCTTCGACTCGACTTGTTCGTCGTCAAGTTCATCACCGGTTTCGTGCGCCCACATCGGGTGGACGCGAGAACGGAGCGGTTGCACCCGAAGCCTGAAGAAGGTGGCAATCAGATGCACCCCACCTGTCTCGCGCCCAAGGGTCTTCAGAAGATCGCGGAGGAGCGCCAGCAGCGGTTTGGTCGCCTCCCTGTCTTCCTTCGACAGCGGGTGCGTCCACGCATTCGTCTTCTGCAACGCGCGATCAGCTGCGAAGTCAGGAAGGCCTTCTTGGTCGCACTTGACATAGAACCATTTCTTCCGCCAATTCTGGACGGAGTCGGACTTCTTTATTTGGAAGTACGTGGTGTCGCCACGCACTTGGATGCCGAAGCCGCCGACTGGGTAGACCTGCTTCGACTTCCCAACGTTCCTCTTGACGAGGAACAGCGACTTCCAGAGAAGCCAGTTGGGAGAGATTCCCAAAAAGCACTCGCAGAGCACGATAAAGCTCGCGATGCTCAAGACACTATTGGGAGTCAGATCGTGGATCTGAATCCCATAAGCATACATGAGACCACGAACAAAATCGTGGATGGGGAACCCGATACCCCGTGGAAGGAACTCCACGAAGCAGACGCGTTCCCCATCGCAAGGGGAGGGGAGTACCTCTTTTCCTGGAGCACGCACGGCCGCCTGGTCCGCCGGCGGCAGCAGCCCCTGCGCGCGGAGGCTCTCGAGATCGGTCTTCTTCACCGACAACTTTACCCTGTCGCCGTCCACCTTCTTCATGCCCGCATCGGCGGCGGCGGCGGTGCCCTCGGTGGTCTTCGCTCTTTTCAAGCCCATCTTCGCTCGGGAGAGTGGAGAAAGCTCTGGAGAACTGGGCGCAAGGGCAGCAATGGAGGAGAAAGCAGAGGAGATGGCGGCAAAATGAGGATGGCGTGAACTGTTCCCCACCGCGGTGAAAAATATATTACGCGGGGACAGTTCATCCTGGCCGTTCACCGCGAAGCCGCTATCCACAACCTCATCCGACCGTCCACGCGTCGTGCAGAGAGGCCAACCGTCGAAGCCCACGCCGCCCACTATGCGCGGGAATCGAGGCGTCTTCATCACGCCGCGAAAAGTTCGCGCCCAACGGTCAGATCAGTCAATGCTGGCACTGGGACCACCATGTGACGTCCCATCGGACGCAGAGCACGCCGAAAACGTCAGCGCTGACATCATCTGCGGAGGCGTGGTAAGCCAATGGGCTGATGGAGCACCCGGACAGTTCATTCGAGTGCAACAAAAATACAGTAAGCTTTAAGAGCTGAGTCGACTCGACAAGTCCATTCGACTGCACAAGCAATACAGCAAGCTCCACGAGCTGAGCAAACTTAAAGCAGTAAGCCAAACCGGCCGAGTACAAAGTAAGTCATGCAAAGCAAGTTGCGACTCCATCAATTCGAGTCACTTCTTCACTCCCATCGGGAGCGGGCTTTTCGACTGAAGGAAAAAATTGAGTTTAACCTCAATTGCAAGCAATTCAGCTTAATCTCGGGGGCTACTCCCATCGGGAGCGCTGTTCGCGCTCCCGAATGACTCAGAACAATCGGAGTCAAAAAATCACCGATCAGAACAACACTCGCAGTTTTCACCCTGCAGTCGAGGTTTCGGCTAAGAAATCCTCCATAAGCCCTGGACGGCCAGAGTCGACCATTTTATTTGTTCCTTTCAGGAACCTGGTGGCGTGCCCGGAAGGAAGGAGTCCTTTACCCGACTCTACGATTCGACTAAGCACTCGGGGGCTACTGTTGTGGGGTTACCTTTCGAGTACCCCACGGTGGTGGTACCTGGGTCACGCCAAGGAAGGCCCAAGGAAGGCCCAAGAAGGATGATGTGCGGCCCAAGGTAGTCGCCGTTAGGTCATCAGCTTGATCATCCTGTACATGCCATCAGCACCGTTCACCCGAGACCCAGCCTATCATATAAAGGCTGGGAGGGTCCCTCGTCTAGGGTAACAAAGCAACTAGCGAACACCAACTCAAACCCTAGCGAGATTGCCATCTCGCCATTGTAGCCACGTTGATCATAATTCCATACAAGCAGGAGTAGGGTGTTATCCTCCGGGAGCCTGAACCTGGGTAAATCGCCCCCTGTTAGCCGTCGTGATCACCAACGTTCATCTTCCTCCCCTTCAATCAACCCGAGGTACTCGACCCAGGGATTTGCCGAGCCCCAACCTCGTCAGATGTAATGTGCCCTTGGAGGTAGTACACTCGGATGTTTGGGGACCTTCAAAAGTAACATCTCTTCTAGGAGAGCGGTGGTATGTGACATTTATTGATGGATTCAGCAGGTGTACCTGGTTATATCTTCTTAAGCATAAATCTGAAGTGTTGTCTGCTTTCAAGGATTTCTACACATTGGTGTGTAATCAATACAATGCAAATGTGAAAGTATTCAGGTCAGATAATGGAACTGAATATCTTAATGGGGACTTTGATAGTTTTCTGGCATCCCGTGGCATTATACATCAGACAACATGTGTAAACACAGCTCAACAAAATGGAGTGGCAGAACGAAAAAATAGACACTTGCTTGAAGTAGCTCGATCTCTTATGTTCAAGATGAATGTACCAAAGTTTCTATGGGGTGAGGCCGTTAAAACAGCCGCCTACTTGATCAACCGTATGCCATCAAGGATTCTAGGCTACAAAACTCCAGTTGAGTGCTTAAGTGGCAGCAACTATTTTATTGTGCCACCTAAGATATTTGGTTGCACATGCTTTGTTCATGATTATAGGAATGCAGTGAGTAAACTTGATCCAAGAGCAGTTAAGTGTATTTTTGTCGGGTACTCACCTACGCAGAAGGGATATCATTGTTGGAGCCCTACGGAAAGAAAATTCTTTGTGAGTATGGATGTTACCTTTCATGAAAAAGTACCCTACTATCCTTCAACTGGCAGCGATGTCCATCATATTCACGGTAAGGGGGAGAACTCGTGTAAAGAGACTAATTCTGGAAGTGCAGTATTGATTCCTTTAATTGATGTATTTAAGCCAAAGAGTGGAGCCGAGGGGGAGGAAATTGTAATTGCTGGCGAAGAAGATGGTTTGGGTGATATTTCCCCACATTATCAAAATGGAGATGTAGACCTTGATGCCACTTCACCTTCAAATTCAAGAGCACCATCTTGCGAACCTCCAACTCTTGATGCAACAGAAGGAAATATTGATCAAGTTTTTGTTCCTGAGAACCTTTCGTCAACAAGGGAACTTTCTTCTGGTACTGCATGAGAAGATGGTCCTGGAGAAGAAGGTATTGAATCTCTTAGTCCTCCTTTAGTCGATCAGCCTATTGCATTGAGAAAGACTGCAAGACAAACTAGTGTACCAGAATGATTCAAGGACTATGTACGCTATAAACATGATCGTGCAAAGTTTGTTAATTATGAGAGGTGTAGTTCTACCTTTAAAGGATTTATAGCCTCCTTAGATTCAACCTCCATTCCTAAAAATTGGGAAGATGCCATGAAAGAGCCTAAATGGAAAGCAGCCATGCTAGATGAGATGAGTGCCCTAGAGAAAAATAAAACATGGGAGTTGGTAGAATTGCCACGTGATAAGGAAGTTGTGGGTTGCAAATGGGTATACACAGTTAAGCATGACCCCGAGGGAAAAGTGGAACGATATAAGGCTCGACTAGTGGCCAAAGGTTACTCACAAACATATGGGATAGATTATGAAGAAACATTTGCACCAGTGGCCAAGATGAATACCATAAGAACCTTGATATCTTGTGCATCTAATCTTAACTGGGATTTACATCAGTTAGACGTGAAGAATGCCTTTCTTCACGGGGATCTTCGTGAAGAAGTTTATATGCATATACCCCCTGGCTTCAGTTCAGCTCAAACCGAAGGAAAAGTGCTGAGATTACATCGTTCCTTGTATGGCTTAAAACAATCTCCATGAGCTTGGTTTGATCGGTTTCGTAAAGCTGTGATCCAAATGGGATATAAACAAAGTAATGCTGATCATACTCTGTTTTATAATTGCAGTGGTGATAAATTGGCTATATTGATTGTTTATGTGGATGATATCATCATCACGGGAAATGACAGCGGTGAGATTAAAAAACTAAAGCAGCATCTAGCAAAGGAATTTGAAGTTAAGGACCTGGGGTTATTGAGGTATTTCCTGGGAATAGAAGTGTCAAGAAGTGGAAAAGGTATTTATCTCTCACAAAGAAAGTATGTGCTAGATTTATTAGCGGAAACTGGAATGAGTGGGTGCCGTCCAGCCCTCACTCCAATTGAGGTGAATCAACGTCTTACTAAAGGGGGAGGAAACCCCGTAGATAGAGAGCGGTATCAACGCCTAGTTGGGCGTTTAATTTACTTATCACACACATGTCCTGATATAGCTTTTGCTGTTAGTGTTGTGAGTCAATATATGCATGATCCTAGAAGTCACCATTTGGATGTTGTGATGAGGATAATTCGCTACCTCAAAGGATGCCCAGGTAAAGGGTTGTTGTATGCTCCAAATAACAATTTACAGGTTGAATGCTACACTGATGCGGATTGGGCTGGATCATTAGATGACCGAAGATCGACTTCTGGTTATTGCACCTTTGTTGGAGGCAATCTTGTTACTTGGCGAAGCAAGAAGCAGAATGTCGTAGCCAGATCTACAGCTGAAGCGGAATTCAGGTCTATGGCACATGGAGTATGTGAAGTATTATGGCTAAAAATCTTATTAAGTGAACTGGGATTATTTCAGGTGAAGCCCTTGATGTTGTACTGCGATAATAAGGCAGCACTGGACATTGCTCATAACACGATACATCATAGCCGAACAAAGCACATTGAAATTGACCGACATTTCATCAAGGAGAAACTAGACCAAGGGATCATTTGCATGGCATATGTGAGTTCTTCTAATCAACTTGCTGATGTATTGACGAAAGGCTTAGCTGAAAAAATGTTTTCTAGTTTGTGTAGCAAGATGGGGATGTATGATATATTTGCCCCATCTTGAGGGGGAGTGTTGGAGATAGGACCTAGATGTAAACAAGAAATATAATGGTGACTAAAGTGTCAGATGGAAAATAGGTATGTGAAGAAGAACGATGTGTAGAAGGGATGAGAAGCTTCAGTCACTCATTCTCTCTCTCTCTCTACACTGTTCATCTTCCAGAATTTCAAGCAATTATGTCCAGTGATTATGTGAGTTGTTCGTGAATCGTTTGCAAGTTTTTCTTCAGATCCTTTGTGTCGCTTGCCGGGAAGCAATCCAGTACACTAGCTTCAATCCCGGTCCAGGCATCCAGTCTTCATATCGCCAACCACGGAGGCAAAGCGACCAAACCGATTGGGTCAGCACAAATCCAATCATCAGGTGGTCAATGGATTCCTCATGTTGATTGCAGAAAGGGCACGTCTCTGGATGCACAAGTCCTCGGCGAGCCATATGATCTACTGTCTAGCTGCGATTTCTAAGAGCAAGACACACTAAGATCTTGCATTTCGACGATGCCCTGGAGCGCCAAACTTGCAAGGCCACGACCATCTTGATGGACCCATCGAACAAATGAGCATAGCAAGATCAAGAAGAATATTTTCCGCTCCCTGTCCCAAATGCACCGGAAAACTTCATCTTGTCCACAGAGAGATTCATCTCAATAAGACGTTTTTTATATTTGACAATCTTTATAGTCCTTGTTTTTCCATGTGGAGAGAAAATAATTATATTTGGCAATCCTTATATTTGCTTCCTACTCCCTCCATCTCATAAATTAGATGTTATTACAATCAATTAACTTTTATATTGGTTGTAATAACATATTATATTATAGGATGGCAGGAGTATATATGTCTTTTGAATACGAAATTTCATACATTTTTTACACTGATTTTGCCGGCGGAACACTCTACAAATCGGAGGAGACTAATTCTCTCTTTGGCAGTGAAGTATTTCTAAATCAAAAGTATTCGGAAACTACACTATTTCTATGTCTAGACAATCAATACTTCAGTTTTGAAAGAAAAGAAAAAAAATCATGTCTGCCTTTTTTATGCTAAAGCTAAACACGTGAAAATATTTAAAATCACAATATTTTCAGAAATCTATTTTTTTTATATACATAGGATGCGATTTGATGCCTCGGGTACACCTTAGTTTGGTCAGACCGAGAGGGACACGTGCCTACTTACGACGTGCGTGCTCGCGTGTGATGTGACGGCCAGCGTATTGGCGTGGTGTGCGCGCGCACGCCACAGTTGATCTGTATGGAAGCTTTGGCAGCATCGCGAGCGGGAGGGACGACCGCGCGCGCGTGCAGTAGCGAGATCGGCCATCCCGGGTTGTCGCAGTATATCCGATCAAGATCCCCTCGCGCGCAGCTGCTGCATCCTCGTCGCTCGGCCACCTGTCCGATGGAGAAGGAAAAGGAACGTCAAGATCTGGATCAAGGCCATCTATATCCTGTATGCAAAGTTGCAAACCCCACCCCGCTGAACTTTAAAATTACACGATGGCTCTCGTGAAGGGTTTTGTGTCGCTTTTCAATTTTTTAATTTGCAGACGGTGACAGGTTTGCTGGTTCTGTGATTTGGGCTCCAGCATGAACAGGTTCGTAAATTACTCCGGGTTGAAGTATGATTGGGAGTTTTTTTCTTTTGAAGCCAAAAAAGAAAGGTATGATTGGGAGTTTGCTTTCGAGTGCCTTTAGAAACCTTCTCCCATGTCACCTAAATTGTTTTTAAAACTCCCTCCATCTCAAAATAAGTGTTTTATATTTGCTAAAATATAAATGTATTTAGATATAAAATACATCTAGATGTATTTATATTTGCCTTTAGGAACGACGCTATATAGCATAACACTATGATTTGATCAACAAACCACACGGTTCAGTGTGTGCTTGGCCCGCAGCACAACACTGCGAACCTGAACAAATATTTAGACTAATTGTAGCTTCCTTAAAAAACTAATTACCGGCTAGCTAGAGTGCAATTTATAAAAACGTCTATGATGTATGCACAAGCAATTTTCTTTGCGGGGGTACGCAAATGTAGTTTAATTGCATTACATGCTTTGATTCACCATACACTGATTAGTCAACTTAGGGGTGGTTCTACATATATAATATCCTAATCTACCAGCGGATCAAGAACACCAAGCGGCAAGCTAATATAACAACGAAATAATAATAGAGGAGGAAACGAAGTTGGCAAACTGCCCCTCATTGCCCAGTTATTCTACTCCCAAACATCCAGACTATACGACATCCAAACAGATACTCCATACAATAATTAACTAAAACGGCTACTTCCAAACACAGTAGGCCTAGCATGCAACGATGCGGAGCCTCTTTTCATGTCAAATTGATTTTGTTTTGCGAAATGGCATTTCAAATACCCTCACCTGTTTGAGTATTTTACATGCTGTCATACTCTTCCTTCCCACAAAATAGGCACAAAAAGGATTATTCAGAATACCAAGTGAGAGGTATCGCTTCTACTCCGTAGTAGAAAATAGGCGGGTTATGCTTTTCATTTTCTTTTAGTTTCCAGCCCCTTCCATCACCACGCATGTCCTAAATCACTCTCGTAGATTGCCTGAGCGGTACAAGTTAATATGTTTAAAATTTGTAATATGGATCAAAATGAGTGAACCTACGCACATATAGAATCCATTTAAGGATACGCTTGTCCACTTCTGCGTATGCCTAAAAATTACGGAGGCTACACAGAAACCACCTCCACTGTTGAAAACTATCACCCGAATTGCACATATATGTATTCATTAGGATGAATGATCTTGAAAAATTAAGACATCGATTTTTTTATACGGAGTGATGGATCGTGGACTTGATGATTATAATTATAGGATGCAAATTCAGTTCGTTCTCTTCTCTCTAAAGAATAACTTATGCTTTAGAGATCGGGTGCATGTTTGCTCGTAGCTAGCTACTCAGTAGTAATCAATTAGTTGGCCATGCTGGTAAGCACCGCCCCCGCGAATAGTTCAAGGCCTTGCCTTGACAGAAGATGCAAAATGCTCTCATGCTTTGCGGATGCGGCCATTACTAGTGAGGTCATGGAAGGACTGGGCGGGTAAGCTAAAGTGGTGTCCATCGGTCCATGATTTGATCCACTACCTTTTGTATTTATTTCTTTCATGAAAGAGTGTATTTACTCGAGGAATGACAAAAGGATACTGTTGCATTGCTTAGTTCGAGAGGTAGATTGATCATTTGTTTCACCGTGCCTCATACGTGTCGTGTGTCGTAGGTTCTCGTTCACTGAGTAGGTTTTTTTTTAGATTATCCATTACTTATAATCTTCTATATTTAAATAGAAAATTCCCACTACCTGATTTTTCAGCCTTTTTCTGCCTCCACGTCACCTCCTTATTGCCGACGTGTTACATTTATCGCGTCTGCCTACTAGCTTCATCGAGCTCCCGTCCTCGCATCGCACCGTCTCGCACCACAGCCTGGGTGTCCCTACTTGGACCGGATGAGATGCCCATACGTGGGCCGGACCGGATACACGGGGTGCTTCAGTCCTTGCCCTTCCTCGCTCATGTTCGTCTTCCCGAGCTCTTATTGCTCTTCGCCGTCGGCGCACCAAGATTTCAGGGCCACAAACCCTCCCACTATGACCTATGCCCTCCTCGCCACAAATTATGGGGAAACCATCCACATGTTGTCCAGAATTCATCAACCACCATTGCCTTCGAAATACAGAAGAAACTACTAGGTTTAATTCAGCCACCGTTCTATCTCTGCCACCGTTCTACACTTTAGTACCCCTCTGCTCCAAATTCTCCTACCCCCTCTCGCCTTACTTTATCACATTGTTCATGTTTATCAGTTTATTAGGTTGCTCTCCCACTAGAAAGGAGTCCACGTGTTGCCTCCCCCGAATTTATTCGATTTTCATTGGCTAGGTTGAGCTGGTAAGCTAAAGTGATGTCCATCAGTCCATGATTTGATCCACTACCTTTTGCATTTATTCCTACCATGAAAGAGTGTATTTACTCGAGTAGTGACAACATGATAATGTAGCATTGCTTAGTTCGAGAGGTAGAATGATCATTTGTTTCACCGTACCTCATAGGTGCCGTAGGTCCACGTTCGTTGGAGTAGGTTTTTTTTTTGGAGATTATCCATTACTTATAATTTTTTTAATGGGTGTGGCCTACAATGTGGAAAAGGGTTATAACTAAAATCGAGCAGGGCATACATCTATGTAAGCCTCTTTGATTCGCATCATTATATACTGTTTGAATTATTTGGATGCACTAAGATGACTATGTTGTATGCTAGGATTTAAGGTTAAAAAACATTATTTAAGCTTTAAAGGATTATTGTTAGATATTATTTGGTATGATGAACTATGCGCAAAACCAATATGCACGTGGTTGAATGCGGACTTAAGGTTTACAAAGTAGGCGTTGTGATTGTAAGGACGACACATCGGGATGTTCTGCTGTTCGCGGACACACGAACATAGAATGTCAAATTAGGCAATTCCAGTCGGAAATACTCGAACTAATATAAACAATTTTTCCTTATATGAAAAGGTATAGTGTTCTTTTCAGTTTAAACAAACAACTATCTGTTGCAAAACCACTTCCATAGCCCATTGGAAGTTTGGAACCCGTTTTGCAAATCCAAAATCCTGCAAGTACCCGTTCGCGAAACTGCTCCCCACGAGATTCCAAACATAAACCTTCGTCAAATCGATTCGATCCCTCCACACCACCACATGTCCACATCGCTCGCCACCACGCTCCCATAAATAACACACTCCGACTCCGATCTCTGCCTCACGCTCCTATAGTTCCGCCCCGTATCCCCCATCTCACGCCGACGAGGCTCCACCGCCGCAGCCACGTTCGAGGACGCGCCCGCGCATCCGCGAGAGCTTAGCCGGCTCACCGCAGACTCCCCCCCCTCTGGTGGGGGGATCCGCTTGTTCTAGCGCAGGCGCGCGCGCGCCCGCAGCCAGCGATGGCCGCGCCGCCCTCGGGGAAGGCCACAATGGAGCGGCACCAGTCGATCGACGCGCAGCTTCGGCTCCTCGTCCCCGGCAAGGTCTCCGAGGACGACAAGCTCGTCGAGTACGACGCCCTCCTCGTCGACCGCTTCCTCGACATCCTCCAGGACTTGCACGGCCCCCACCTCCGCGAATTCGTACGCACTTCCCGTCCCGTCCCGTCTACTTCCCAGATCCGCACACCATGTGTTCGACGGCATGCCCACATGACACGGGTTGTTTGGTTTCTCTTCTGCTCCGCAGGTGCAGGAGTGCTACGAGCTCTCGGCGGAGTACGAGGCCGACCGGGACGAGGCCCGGATCGCCGAGCTCGGGGCCAAGCTCACCAGCCTGTCCCCCGCCGACTCCATCGTCATCTCCAGCTCCTTCTCGCACATGCTCAACCTCGCCAACCTCGCCGAGGAGGTGCAGATCGCGAACCGCCGCCGGACCAAGCTCAAGCGGGGGGACTTCGGTGACGAGGCGTCCGCGCCCACCGAGTCTGACATAGAGGAGACGCTCAAGCGGCTCGTCTCCGAGCTCGGAAAGTCCCGCGAGGAGGTGTTCGATGCACTCAAGAACCAGACTGTCGACCTCGTGTTCACCGCGCACCCCACGCAATCCGTCAGGAGGTCCCTGCTCCAGAAGCATGGGAGGTGCGGTGATGGGCAAGGGTTTTCTTCTCCTGTTGATTTCGCTTGCCTGGAGGCGCTGAATGTTTGTCGTTGACTTTCTGTGCAGGATTCGGGATTGCCTGAAGCAGTTGTATGCCAAGGACATCACTGCTGATGACAAGCAAGAGCTTGACGAGGCTCTGCAGAGGGAGGTAATTTACAATAAAGTGTCACGTTGAGATGAAACGATTATAAAGTAAATATCGACGTTTCAGTATAGCAAGTATACACCATGACCTTTCGACTATGTTTTGCTTTCTAATATGATATATCTATCCCTTATGAGCAACCCCACCCCTATGATTGCTTTCGATCATGACACATTCAACATACAACCTCTTGGTATACCATCTGACCAAAGTAGTCATTGATTCACCTTCAGTCAAAACAAGAAAATGAAATAATCAATTGGACATGGTAGATAATGATTTGACCAAAGGTTTCATTGATTCATCTTCAGTCAAACAAGAAACTGAAACATATACATAATCAAGGTTAAGCGTATGTTGAATTCATGTCCTGTTTTCTACTGTTCTGTTCCATCATGTTTGTTCTTCTGATTTATTGCCTACACATTTTACAGATTCAAGCTGCCTTCCGAACTGATGAAATCCGCAGGACACCTCCCACTCCCCAGGATGAAATGCGTGCTGGGATGAGTTACTTCCATGAAACTATATGGAAGGGTGTACCAAAATTCTTGCGTCGTATTGACACCGCTCTGAAAAATATTGGAATTAATGAGCGGCTTCCTTACAACGCTCCTCTCATTCAGTTCTCCTCCTGGATGGGTGGTGACCGTGATGGTACTTTTCCCTATCCCACTTCATGAACCAGTAAATTTTAAGAAAGGAAATAATGATTCTGGGAAGAGTTTCTGTCACACATACCAGTTGTACATGTGAAAAAAGGCTTTTATGTTCTGCTAGCAATTAGTATGTTATCCATTCTCCATTTATAAAGTTAACTAAACTTCTTTCTATTTTCTTGTAAATTACAGTCATAGGCCGCAATGTTTAAGGTTGAACCAGAGTTTGTTTTCCTATTCAAGAAATAATGGTAGAATGTCTCTTTTCTAGGAAATCCAAGAGTTACACCGGAGGTTACACGCGATGTTTGCTTGTTAGCAAGGATGATGGCTGCTAACTTGTACTTCTCTCAGATAGAAGATCTGATGTTTGAGGTATTGTAGAATCAGTGATCTTAAATTACTTAAAGGTAGTCCTGCAATATTTATTTTCCAATATTAACAACATAAGATTTTTTTGTAGCTCTCTATGTGGCGCTGCAGTGATGAACTTAGGAACCGTGCTGATGAACTACACCGGTCCTCGAAAAAATCTGCAAAGCATTACATAGGTACATGAATATGATTCCTGCAATAAGTTATTTTGAATCAATCTGCATACTTGTTGACCAGGTTGTCATTCTAAAGGAAAATCTTGAGGATCTTTTCTGTTCTTATTTTGCTTTGGACTCATGTAGTAATCACTTCAACAATAGAGTCAAATCCAAAGCCTGAAATTTTATGTAGCTATTCTAATCGATACTTAGCTCTGTTCTGTTAGCTTAGCCACATCATAGACTTACCTATAAGAGCATTTAAATTCACTTTTAAATCATACACTTTTAGCTTCTTTGAAGTTTGAACATAGAAATGTGCATGCCTATTGCTATTTGTAGTTTACTATATGTTGTGGATGCTGCCATTAAAGTTGACACGTGCTTCTGCTAGATCAAAATGGCTAGAATCTCATGGTACAGGCACATTAATCTTATTTAAACTGTTTTACATAGGTAGGTGAGGTTAAAGTGTTAATATTCTTTTATTTTAGATAGATAGGGTGTTGATATTTATTCTAGAGGCAGTGAAAATTCTCATCAAAACATCAATCGTGTAGTGTTGTGAGAGAAACATAAATAGCTTGGGTAGGATATGGGTCCGAACCTGCCGTCAGAGCCTAATCCCTTGCGTGGTTGGAGAGCTCTGAGAGTGGTGCATGGTTTTCCTTTTGTAGGGAACACAGACTTGATCACTAAGAAACATATCTTGTAGCAAGGAAAAGAATCAATCTGATCTCATCTCTTTCTTCCTGAGTATTCTGACATATTTCCTAACTTAATAGTTATCTTCCTACCTAAATAATCCTTATCTTTATTAAAGTCTTCCCAATCTACTGCTAGCAGATTGCTATGTACTTCATGCATAGGCTGGCCGCACAATATGCCATAGTAGACATGGTTACTAACTTACTATGGACTATAAACTTTAATAATTATATCTTGTCATGGTTATTTATGTCCACTTGAGTAGTCCTTTTTTAGCAGCTTTGGCACAAAAAATCATTTGTAGTTGTCTAGGTTTTACTCCCTTTCTTGTGAAGAATGATCTGCTTTGTTGAATCTGCCTATTACTAAGAAAATGTAATTGCTGCAGAGTTCTGGAAACAAGTTCCTCCAAATGAACCTTATCGTGTCATACTTGGCGGTGTCAGGGATAAATTGTACTGTACGCGTGAACGTTCTCGGCACATATTGACAACTGGAATTTCAGACATTCCAGAGGAGTCAACTTTTACTAATGTTGAACAGGTGAGCTCTTATTATGGTGAAGACTAAGTGAATGTTACTGTCAGTACTTGTCTAATTATCCTCCTATGTTGCAGTTTCTGGAACCTCTTGAGCTGTGCTACAGATCCTTATCTGCTTGTGGTGACAAATCTATAGCTGATGGAAGCCTTCTTGATTTCTTGCGTCAAGTATCAACTTTTGGGCTTGCTCTTGTGAAACTTGATATCAGGCAGGAATCTGACCGACACACTGACGTCCTTGATGCTATAACGACACATCTTGGGATCGGATCCTATGCTGAATGGTCTGAGGAGAAACGCCAGGAGTGGCTGTTGTCCGAACTAAGGGGCAAACGCCCATTGTTCGGTTCAGATCTTCCTCAGACTGAAGAAGTTGCTGATGTTTTGGGCACATTTCATGTCCTTGCAGAGCTCCCAGCAGATTGTTTTGGTGCTTATATCATCTCAATGGCAACTGCCCCATCTGATGTTCTTGCTGTTGAGCTTTTGCAGCGGGAGTGCCATATAAAACAACCGTTGAGAGTTGTTCCACTATTTGAGAAGCTTGCTGATCTTGAAGCTGCTCCAGCATCTATTGCACGCCTATTTTCAATAGACTGGTACATGAATAGAATCAACGGCAAGCAGGAGGTCATGATTGGATACTCAGACTCTGGCAAGGACGCTGGGCGTCTCTCTGCAGCGTGGCAAATGTATAAAACACAAGAAGATCTCATAAAGGTGGCAAAGCAGTACGGAGTAAAGTTGACAATGTTTCATGGAAGAGGTGGAACGGTTGGCAGAGGAGGTGGTCCTAGTCATCTTGCTATATTATCTCAACCACCAGACACGATACAGGGATCACTTCGTGTAACTGTTCAAGGCGAGGTCATAGAGCACTCATTTGGAGAGGAACACTTGTGCTTTAGAACTCTGCAACGTTTCACTGCAGCTACTCTTGAGCATGGAATGCGTCCTCCAATTTCACCCAAGCCAGAATGGCGTGCTATAATGGATGAGATGGCTGTTGTGGCAACAAAAGAATATCGATCAATTGTCTTCCAAGAACCACGCTTTGTCGAATACTTCCGCTCTGTAAGTTAAACCTTTATCCAATATTATTAAACACTTTGCACTTAACGTTAGCATGAAGTACGTTGTGGTTTGTTAGGAAGCTGAAGGCAAAGGTTTGTAGGCTATGATATTTTGAGCTTGATGCCCATGGTTTTCTCCAATATTATTAAACTCTCGTATTACAGTGCTTACTGTCAAGCTGGCCTAGAACTTGGTGGATAACAAGAACATCTGATATGTACTAACTTGTCCATCTGCTGTTTCAGGCAACACCTGAGACTGAATATGGTCTGATGAATATTGGTAGCCGGCCATCGAAGAGAAAGCCCAGTGGAGGCATAGAATCGCTCCGTGCAATTCCATGGATCTTTGCTTGGACACAGACAAGGTTTCATCTTCCTGTATGGCTTGGATTTGGTGCTGCGTTCAAACATATCATGCAGAAGGACATCAGGAACATCCATATTCTGAAAGAAATGTACAATGAGTGGCCATTCTTCAGGGTCACCATTGACTTACTTGAGATGGTTTTTGCCAAGGGAGATCCAGGAATTGCTTCTTTATATGACAAATTGCTTGTGGCTGAAGATTTGCAGCCCTTCGGGGAGCAGCTGAGAAACAACTTTGAAGAGACGAAACAGTTACTCCTTCAGGTAAAGTGCTAAAATATCTAAATACTCTCTCTCTGTGTTCACCATACAGTTTGTTTTAGAGTCCACAGTTAATCCTTGCGGTAAAGTTCTGAAGTCCACAGTTATTCCTGTTATTATGGCTTCAGATAATACATGTTGTTTTAGAGTCTACACCAGTCAAGCATCATAAGTTTTGACTATCAATATAGCAATATTTTACATCTGCTCCACCAAATTGATAACACTAGGTACATCTACTTGGGTTTCTTTGAAGAACCCTATCTTCCATAAATACTGATGTTCAAAAGTAAGCTTGGAGACCGAAACGGCATGTATTGGGGCACCGAGGGAGTAGGTTGTGTTTATATGTTTAGTTTTGCTCGCATTTTAGATTACTCTGTGTTTGTAGGAAAGAGGGAATTCTGTATGATATACCATTTTTAGAAAAAAAGAAGTTGCATGGTTTCTTTGGAAATGTTTTCAATTTCTTTGTTCTGAACCATTGTGGAAAAAACTAGTAGTAGTTGATTATTTGTTCTAAATAAGAGGGCACATCAGACATCAGAAATAAATGACTACCAGAATCTCCCCACATATTTGGGTCTGCCAATGGCTTAAATTGTCACAGCCTAGAAGGGAGTACCCCTTAACACACCAAATTCTAACCACTATCAATCTCTGTAGGTAGCTGGACATAAGGACGTTCTTGAGGGGGATCCTTACCTGAAACAGCGTCTGCGGTTGCGTGAGTCATACATCACGACCTTGAATGTTTGCCAAGCCTACACCCTGAAGCGGATAAGAGACCCTAGCTTCGAAGTGACACCACAGCAGCCACCCCTGTCAAAGGAATTCACAGATGAGAAGGAGCCTGCTGAGCTGGTTCAACTGAACCGCGGGAGTGAGTACGCCCCAGGCCTGGAGGACACCCTCATCCTGACCATGAAGGGCATTGCTGCTGGAATGCAGAACACAGGCTAGGCCAGTCTTGCGTATTGTAATAACGTCTTCCGTCAGATGGTGATTGTGTGTAACTAGTTCGCCAATGCTAGTGAACTCAGGAGGAATTCACCACTTACGCGCCTTTTGTTTATGTACTTGATCTGAATGTCAAGGCTGTTCAAGCCTGATCGAAATAAATTACGGAACAATGATATTCTGCTGTATGCCTGTATCTAATATTGCATGCCTGTCTCCTGCATAGTAGTAATGTAGTATATCGGTAGCTTAGTCACTGCTTGTTAATGTTTCTTTTCAAAATGATGATTTGCCTTTCTTTTATAGTGTGCATTCATCTCCAGGTGCGTGTTCATAAGATATCCGGTTGCCATTAGGTGCTACACTACCGTGTTTCTAACATCGAAGTCAAATTGTAATGTATGTCTATTCCTCCCGTTAATAAGGTTTTGGGAAGTCGGTCTCTCTGGCCAGAGCAGCGATATCGAAATTGTAATGGGAAAGTAGTGAATGAATGTGATCACCGAGTCAGTGATGGCTGTTGGGTCTTCTGAGAATAACAAAGAAGAAGAGCTTTCAGCGTTGAGATTTTGCTCTTTGGTAGAATGCACTACTATCTACGTCTGTAATATATTTCAGTAAATTTTGGAACTTTAAAATGTGATTTTCGTATTTTGCAAAATGAAGGGCTATGTGCATAGATATTTCCGCACGAATCCTTCCATTTTAACATCCAACGGTTTGAAGAATCCGACGATACTATGATTCCGAATTCGACCGGTACGTAGAGCTGTCAAAAATAGCCCCGAATAGGCTTATCCGAACTAATAGGATATCCGATATTTTATCGATATCCGATTTCTACGAAACTATTACAAAAACTAATAGTTAGTAGAGTAAATTTCGTCGATTAAATAAAAATCCTTACATAGGGCTATGAGTACAACTTATTAGATTATTAGCATATTGAACTATAGTTGTGTATGGTTTGCGAAACTATACCGTAATCCGAAATTTTTTCCTACACCGCTCCGTTTCCGTCCCGATCCGTGAGAACCGACCCGAATCCGCACGTCATTACCGATCCGATCGATGAAAAATAGATATGATTCCGATCGAATCCGAATCCGATCCCAAAGTTATCCTAGCTAATGCTAAGTATGCAACTATGCACCTTTATTGATAAATATCCTCTAAAACGAATATACAAACAGTACATGTAATGTCTTCTCTCTCACTAAAAAGAATACACCAGAAATATATTTGACTATGTTCCTGCCGCTATCTGCATTCAGGCTATGAGGACGGCAACCAGGGCAACAAACCCAAGTCCTGCTGTGGCCCGGACGGGGGTAGCGGCCGAGGACGTTTGCGGCGGCGGGGGAGAGTTGCTAGCGCTGGGACCGCTGGCTGGTGCGGGCGACGACGGGGAGGAGCCTGGCACGACGTCGATCGCGACCTTCATACCGGCGGCGCAGTGGCCCGCGAAGCCGCAGATGAAGTAGCGGGTACCGGCGGCGGACAAGGCGACGACGTCGTTGCCGGTTTTGAGGGTGGCGATTGGGCTTGCGGCGCTGCAGGAGTCGTAGTCGGCCTTGCTGACCTCGAGCACGTCGTGCGCCTGTGGGGAGTACTTGAAGACGACAGTGTCATCAGGGTGGAACTTCTTGGAGGACACCCAGGTGCCGTAGTTGGTGCTGAGATCCCACGAGCCGTTCGGCTCGCCGACGGTGTAGGTCGCCGCCGATGCGGCGCTCATGGCGGCCATTGCGGCCACGGCAAGGAGAGTGATCCTCATGACAGCAGCCATTGCGGTTGGAATTTGAGAAGGAGTAACGCAAGCAGAGGAGAGAGTTGTTGATCCTAATGAGGCTGCTTCCTGTTCTGTGATTTTGCCGCCGGTGCCGGACTCTAAATATACACGCAAGCAGCCCGTTGGTGCGCACGCATGCAGTAGGTTCGTGGAATGGTGTTTGATTATGGTGTTGAAAAGTTTAGTAATACGTTGGAACACTGCTGCAGTACCAGGTCAATGTTCATACACCTCCGGGCTTGTGGGTAGTTGGCCTGCTGATTGCTGACAAATCACGTCTCGCTCGGTTTCTGTTTTCATATCAACGCGGTTTGTTCTACGTGCCGTACGTAGACTATTTGGATGTGAGGCGTGGTCCAAATTAAAGCGTCTGACCGCGTTAACGTTAGGTTTCAACAAAAAGGACGAACAAAATGACAAGCAAAAGCATATATATGTGCCCAACAAAAGCACGACCGCACGAACAGGTCCTACATCTACATTGGCGAAATAAAAATGCGCGTGCTCATCCGTGACCCGACCCACATCAACATCAGTATAAAATAGATGATCGTCGCCAATGTATTTTTTTTTTTCGAAAAAGTCCACCAACAGATGATCGTTGCTGATGTTGGTAGGCCACATCGGCGACGGACATTTTATAGAGTAAAATAAGATGGATTGGGTTGAACCTCAGAGTTATGAAAAATTGGGTAAATTCAATTTAAAGTGGTATCCAAGCTAAACCAGGCCTCAGAAATAAGAGCATATAAAAAGGCTGGGCTGGCTAATTAAATGAAAGGATTTCGAAGCGAAATCTTTGCTAAAGTACGGTAGTTTAACTTGTCCAAGATGCTTGGTTTCGGCAAATGTTGAATTCGCTGACCTTTGGCCCATCCTCAAATCCAGGTCTGTGTCGGAAGGGGATGATGATGTAGTGACATGGCGGCTCAATTAAACGATAGGTTTAGAGTTGTTGCGATTGTTGTAGAAGATAAACCAGATTGCACGTTTCCTTGCCTTGCAAGTTGTTGCGATTGTTGTAGAGGGAACGGCTACAGGTTATCACGAGCTGATGTTGGTAGGCCACATCGGCTATGGACATTTTGCATAGAGTAAAATGCATGTACGGTAATTTAACTTGTCCGAGATGCTTGGGTCAGCGCCATCTGAGGGGTCCCCTCGGTTCCGGCAAATGTTGAATTCATTCGCTGACCTTTGGCCCCAGGGACGGACCTAGAGTAAAAATAATCACTGAATGAGACACATATTTTTCACCTAAGATGACAAAAGTGTGCAGGTCTTTGCGCTTGCTGGCGATGGGCAGGCAACTCCACCAAGGGATGATCGACGTGTCGGGTAGAGGTACAAGGTCTCGCATGCCCAACATGTCGAAGATCTGAACCCAGACGACCCTGGCGAACACACACCCCAGGAGCAGGTGGTTCATGCTTTCTTCGCATTGGTCACACATAGGGGCAGGCCGGCTGGTGATCGAGTCCTCTCCTCGCCAGGCGGTCTGATGCCCAGCATCTGTTGCGCGCCGCCAGCCAGGTGAAAAGACGATAGTTCATCGGGGCACGTGACTTCCACATGGCATCCGCGACGGAGAACTTGGCCCTGGCGATGAAGAAGGCCGCATAGGCAAATGGCGCCGAGAATTGACCCTGGCTTTCCTGGTTCCACCGCATTGCGTATTGTCTGTCATTACCCAGCTGCACTGCCAACAGACGATCCCATAAGGCAAGGAATTCCGTGATCTCCTGCTCCAACATATTAGGGTCGAGATCACGCAGCCAGGCATTGTTGAGTAGGGTGTCTGCCACCGTGCGCTTCCCCTCTAGGCTTGAGGAGGGCAGCGGGAGAGGGGAAGTCTTGCGCCAGAGCCGACGCCCCTAGCCACCTGTCGCTCTAGAATAGCACGTTGTTTCCGTCCCCAACAACGAAGGAGGTAGCGGCGTGGAAGATCGCCCTGGACTCGGCCGGGACCGGGATGTCGAATTCATAAATAAGGTAGTTAGGAACTTCCTGTGGTGCAAGAGAGCGAGCGTAAACGGAGGCAATTGTGTGGTGGCCTGGGAAGTGGTCTGCTCCCCGAAGGCGAACAGCGGACTCGGCCTACCCAACTTCAGGGTCATGAACCTAGCGTTGCGGATAAGATCATAAGATGGTTGTGGATCAAACGCTCTGACCCCTCCAAGCCCTGGCATGAATTCGAAGAAAATGAGTTAGCGGTGATTGATATGGGAGGAAAAGGAGACGGCCGTTAAAAGGCGTGTTTCGGGTTTGTTACTGATTTTTTGTTTGACTATGCGATATGCCATCGATATCCATTTGTCCTTATGCAAGATATATTTGTGGAGTTGGTTGTAAATTGTGATGTGGTGCAAATCATTTGCTAGGAGGGCGTTGGGGGCCTGGGACGACGTACCATGTATGGATACGACCATGGCCAAGTGCATTTTAATAAGTTATATCCCAACTAATCTTAGTATTAGTTGCTTGCATAGAACCTTCGCGAATTGGCCGATCTCACATCATCTGCTTCCCCGCATGAACTACCCATTCTCAACTTGCACGCGGAAAAATATAAAGTAATTGACGGCTAAGAGATCAAGTATATAATACAAGCAAGTAGCCGGTTGGTGCACGCACGCAGTAGGTCTGTGGAATGGTATATTTGATTATATTGTGTTCAAAAGTATACTACGTTAGTTGGAACACAAGCTACTACTGTTACAACCAGGTCAAATGCTCAGACACCTACGGGCTGGGTAGTTGGGCAACTGATTAGTTGCTGACAAATCACGACTCGCTCAATTTCTGGTTTCATATCATATCAACGTTCTTTACTCTACTTGCCGCAGACTATATGGATGTAAGACATGGTCATAATCAAAGCAACTACTGCGTTAACTAACGTTAGGTTTCAACAAATGGAAAAGAACAAAAAATGACAAGCAAAAACATATAATGTGCCCAACAAAAGCACGACCACACAACCACTAGTACAGACCAAGCCTAAGGGACCCCGTTGGGAACATGTCCCACATCGACAATGCTGAAACAAAAAAAAGAGTGTGTGTGCATTGAGGCACTTGAGAAATGGGTGTCCACGGTCTGACCCACATCAGCAAGAGTAACAAAATAGATGATTGTCGTCAATATTGGTACACCGGTCATGAACGTTTTCCATATGTTTGTGTGAGATGTGAACCTCTTTTGATAACAAATGTTTGAATCTAACCACTGGTGATGTTCTTTCCGAAACACTTTTAAGGCGCACCCAATAGATTTAAATGGAACTGACCTAGCGTGAGTGTCTTTGACTAAAGCAGGGGCCCATATCGTCGGCAGCGTAGTCTAACATCCTTCAGCGTAGTGGTTGTCGGAGAGTGTTGACATGTGGCGGCCGTTGTGTGGTGCTCATTGCCGGTTCAAGGAAGCTAGTCCGGCACCTCATCCGTAGGTATTCTCTCTTTTTTTCCTTCAATTTATATTCTATCTCCAATTCTTCCTTCTGATAAGGTGTATTAATATGTTGAAAAGTCAAACATGACTATCTTTAACCAAGTTAAAAAAATAGTATTTACAATACCAAAAAAGTATCATTAGAATCATCATGAATATAATTTTATATTTCAGATCTTGATGGTTTTTTTCTAAAAACTTGGACAAAGCTAGTCAAATTTGAATTTAAAAAAAACTAATATACCCTATAAGAGGGAATTAAATTGGAGAGAGTACATGTAAGGGCTAGAATTATTGTTACTTTAGAAGTAGATTCATTAGAGTTTTAGGAATATTATTTTTTGCACTATTCTTTCGCCCGTCTCACCATCTCTCTAACCTAGCTCTGTTTGTTCATGGTGTGTAGATTTTAACAAGATTCTCCCAATGTGTTAATTTCCATTTAATTGCACAGGTGTTGGTTTGTTGCACAAAATTTGTGTTGTTTCAGCAATCTTCGTATTAAAACGGCATGTGACTTTCTTGGATTTATGCACTATTTAACAACATGAATGTACTTGAAAAACTTATTCAAGTTTTTTCTGAAATAACTAATATTTTGTAGGATTTGTTTCTCGGTGTGTGAAAAATATGACGGGCCGTGCATGCAGGATAAAAAAGTTATTTTTTCTGTACTCACTATAGTCAATAACTACGAAGAGCCCATGTTATGTTCATTTTGTAAATTTATTTATCTATTAATTTAAACATTTTGTGGGTATAATTCACAAGTATATGTTCAGAACTATAACATCATCAAATATCGCTCTTCAATTATACATTTGCATTACATTGTGGTAAATAAGGTGTTGCAACCTAAGACTATAAGTGTGCAAATGGGTTGAGAAATATAATCACTAGAAAAATCATTACAGAATACTCGAGTAATCTCATGTACATACTATCCAGGTAGCAGTTAAATTAGATGACAATTTTTTGGATGTTATGCTACATAGCGGTTAAATCAGATGACAGGTGATGCTATGACCATCGATATAATGAGCTTGACCTGTGAAAAGTGTTAGAAATTACAGAGATATACGACCCAAACTGGGAAGATCTTCTGGTGCATTACAATTTAGAATTTTGTTATTAGATTGTGGTGAACATGGATGGTTACATAGATATATTCAAGTTATTGTATTTGGCAAGAACAATAAAGAAAAAAATTAAGCAAATAGTTAGTTATGAATGAAAATTCATGCAGTGATTGTGCTTGCTCTGTGAAATTTGTATCCGACGTTATTGTATATTTGGTGTTGTCTACATTATGAATGCAATTGTTGTTGTCGATGTAGTGCTTGTGTTGTGAAATATGTAATTGTGTTGTGAAATATGTAATGGTGGTGTTACTTAGAATGAACATTACAAATGGTGAAAACCACAAATGAACTGTCGATGTGACTATACAAGGCAAACTCGTCGTGTTCTCATTCGCGGTTCACATTGGCAATGGGTATTCCGACTTAACCTTTAGCTTTGAGGCATAACACCACTAGCGTTCATTTCTTCATTGCCGACGATCCCTACTCATCAGTGACATGAATCCAGCAGCATGCCCTATTTTCATTGCCAATGATATTTTTACTCGTGTCTATAAAATCCCTCTTTACTAGTGCAACCATTTAACCGTTGTAGGTTGAATGGGGAGGAAATTAATCATTCCATCCCAGATCTCTCTAGAATCGATATATTTTAGGTCATCATCTCCCCTCCTTATAAATTTTGAGTTTGTGGTTATTTTTCACCCCCCCCCCTCCATTTTTACTTATATATACACATGGACCAACAACTTACAAAAGACTCAAATAAATAAATGTTGTCAAGCTAACACATAAGACCATCACTCGTGGAAAAGATATATAATAAACAAATGCACTATTCTATCCATATGTGGGACCAGCCATATTGTGAATGGCGAATAAAAATGCACTCTTAATCTTGGGACCAACAATTTGCAGATGAGAAAATGCAACACAAAATTTCAACTGAAAATCTTGCTCCATGTCTTAGATCTCACCACCAAACCATCTCTCCCCGTTTTGTATCGTATCATACATGACCGAGCAATTTTAATTATTTTAGCACTATGAAATATCCCTACCTCCTACTGTATTTCTTCCATTACCATCCTCGTGTCGCATCTCCTACTATATTCCCATCGGGCCTTTCAAAGTTCAAAATTATTTCTACTTCAATCCTCATACCTTGGACTAACTCATCGGCATTTTTAAGTTTTTCTGTAACAACGTACAGACTTTGTGATTGTCTTAAGTAAAATTTCCACTTCACTAGAAACATTTTTGTTTGAAGTCCCAACAATTATCATAGAATAAGATTTTATTACAACATGAGACTTTTTTTTGAAAAGGACGGCCATGCCTCGTCACCTATATATGTGTCTGTAGATCAACACAACAATTATTTTATTAAATTGGATGCAAGGAAACAAGGACGAATCGCTAGCTAGCGAGTACATTGAATACATGACAATGCTTGGTATATCTATGAGAATACATGACCTAAACATCTATGAGTAAGTATTTCTTCTTCCGCATCAACAACTTAGTGAGGGGACATCACCAGCCCATTACACTAGAACAAGGATTTTCATCTTGCATGTGTGGTCCAACCAATTAAGGCAAGGATAATAACATGAAGAGAACACTTTCAACAAGTTAGCAAAGAAAGTATGTCGTTCCTGGGTCCAGCCACCAGATCACATATTGTCACATCAAACATAAAAAAGGTTCTAATCAACATAAATAATCAAACATCAAAAATATTCTAATCAACATATTGATAGTATATCTTCCAATATATGTACTATATAGTCACAAGGAATCATTTTGGTGTCCATGGGAGATAGCGGCGAAGCATACCACCGCAGGAATTCCTCGTGATCCTGCAACAATCTAGACCGGATATGCTGGTCTGGATAAACCATGAAGATCGATGAAACCAAACCAAACTGAACCCCTCCAAGGAGCGAGGGGAAGGATCGGCGTTAGGTAGAAAATTTGTAGGACATCTCCCATACCAACCGTTGATACCGGCCTCAAGAACCTTTGATGTGGTCGCGTACCTAGAGCCACCGCTCCTAAGACGCCGACTCTATTTTCTCCCGGCCCAACTATAACACGCTTACTACAATAGATCCGACCTTCTGCCACACACCTAACTCCTCTAGCCCACCGAAGCCCATCGGCTCGCGTTGGGCCGGAGTTGCCCAGCAATCGCGACCGCTGCGTCACGGGAACACTGGTGGCTCGCATGCACCGCTGTGAGTTGTCTGCTAGGTACCAAGCATCCCGCCGGCCACCGCTCCACACATCACCGCCAGACCTGCAGCCCAGAACTCTGAGCCGCAACGGATACCCGCACTCCAGTGAAGAGAGTGGGGAATAGCCCCGCCAACAACATCACAGACCGGCCTTTGCCGGTGGAAGTTCAGATCTTTTCTGTTTAATGTGTATCTATATTGGCTGTCAACTGAGCGTAGTTAAGATGGGTAGGTTCTTGTTGGTCGAACCAGCTCACCGATATTCAAATCTAGAGATCAACGATATTCTTTGTGTGTTCGTGAAAGTGAGTATACATACGTGTTTGTGAGTGTCTATGTCCATGTTTTCTAAAAAAAATGTGTACCTATATTGAGGCGATCAATAATGGTATAAAATTTAAGACAATTCTTTTTTTTTTTTGGTATTACCAGGCATACATGGATTCACCTTTATTTTAATAATCCTCTAAAATCAATATGAAATATCCGAATGCTGATATAAACCATGAATGAGATACAAGTAGTCATCATATGTGCTACTAAAAGAGAATTACGTTACAGTATTAACCCAAATAACTAGACAACAATATACAATATAGAAGCTCATATGTGCTGCTAGCAGCAAATATATGCATTCAAGCCATGAGACCGGCCAGGAGGAAGACAAGACCAAGGCCTGTTGTGGCGCCGACCGAGGTAGCGGCGGTGGACATTTGCGGTGGCGGGGGAGAGTTGCTGGCGCCAGGCCCGCTGGCTGCTGAGGGCGGCGATGGGGAGGAGCCTGCCATGACGTCGATCTGGACCTTCATGCCGCCGGTGGTTGTGCAGTGGCCTGTGAAGCCGCAGATGAAGTAGCGGGTGCCAGCATCGGATAGGGTGACGATGTCGTTGCCGGTCTTGAGAGTGGTGATTGGGCTTGCGGTGTTGCAGGAGTCGTAGTCGGCCTTGCTGACCTCGAGCACGTCGTGGGCCTGCGCGCTGTACTTGAAGACGATACTGTCACCTGTGAGGAACTTCTTGGAGGACGCCCAGCTGCCATAGTCGGTGCCGAAGCCCCACTCGGCAGCGTCGCCGACGTTGTATGTCACCGCCGACGCGGTGCCCAAGACGGCCATCGCCACCGCGGCAAGGAGAGTGATTCTCATGACAGCAGCCATTGCGGTTGGAACTGGAAGGAGCAACGCAGGGAGAGGAGGAAGATAGGTACTGCTAGCTGGATATGCTTGGCTTTCTGTTCTGTGATTTTGCCGCCGGTGCCGGACTCTATATATACTAGCAAACGGCCAGCAGCAGACTTCGGTTGGTGCGCGCGCACGCAGCAGGACGTTCGTGAAATGGTATTTGGTTAAGGTGTTGAAAAAGCCTTCTACCATGTTGGGAACACAAGCTAGTCTTGGTCATACGTACATATCTCGGGTTGGGTAGTTGGCCTACTGATTGCTGATGACAACTCACGACTCAGCTTTGTTTTTATATTTTATACCAACACGGTTTAGGCTACTTCCCCTAGACTATTTGGAAGTAAGACATGATCATCCAAACCAAAGCTTCTGACTGCGTCAACACAAAGGAAGAGAAAAAAGGACACGCAAAAACAAATCTCTGCAGCATAACACGATTGAGCACGATTCTAATAGCCATTTGATTGTTGGAGCCAATTGGAGCAACCGGAGTATAAGAAACTCTTCATGTCGGCATGTTCTCAAATGGAGCGAGCAGTCAAGGATGTTTTTAACCAACACGGGTGGCGGTGTAATCTACGTATTGGTCCTCCGTCAATTTAGTTTGTTTTATCCTTTATGTCACATGCTAAGTGTGTTGTTAAACTTTTTATATATTTTTGTTTGGGCTGTGTGCGTTTTTTTATGCAGAAGCCAGGTGTAACTACTTGATTGTAATTTGTATCAACTTGATGCGAATTATTGAGTTAATAAAAACATTTTTTAATGATTATTTTTATTGTTGTAGGGTTGAATGCACATGGAATTAGTTACTCCATCCTAGATCTCTCCATGATTGATAGATTTTTTGTCATCCTCTTTTCTACTTATAAATTTTACATATGGCGGCAAGTTCTCTAAGATCGTTTCATCCAACCATTTTTCTTCCTATAACCTTCTTCGTGCCGCATCTTTTCATGTTTCAAAGTTTAAAATTATGTCCGCTTCAATTTTGATACGATGGCCCTTTCACCACATCAGATTGTCTCTCCTCCCAAATCCCAATTGGCGCATGAGTTTATCGATGTGCACCTCGACCATGGCATCAATCATTGTGCCTAACCACCGCTCCCTATGGGGGGAGGGTATACTGCCATTAAAATGTCGTGACTTGCCCTTTATTATCTAACTAAAGTGATTCTACCCTGCTGCATGTCATACACAACCAAAGTACACAACCCAAGAAAATCTTATGTTCCCGCACATGTGCATCCTGGACCGAAACAATCTTCTGTTATGCTCAATGTGCACTATGACTATGTCATCAAATGATTTGCCTAACCGGCACGCGCCGAGGGTGCAAAGAGGGTCTAGTGCATAACGGTGGTAGAACCATGACAGGAAATGACCAAAAAAAACGACTAAAAAGTCGGCATGTTCCACGGAAATGACTTGAAAGGGAGAACACAAGCACGCTGAATCTGTCAATTCTATCATGTGATGAGTGGAACAAGTAATTTCATAATGCATGCTTTCTAGGATCAACCAATCAACGTAGGAAAATGACACGAGGACATCGCTTCCAGAAAGATAATGACACAAGCGCGCTGACTCTGTCAATTCTATCATGTGATGAGTAGGACAAGTAATTTCATAGTGCGTGCTTTCTAGGTTCAACCAATCAACTAGGAACAATGACACGAGGACAACGCTTCCAGAAAGATAATGAGGAAGGTGTGTTAGTGATGCCTTCAACCACTAGACTGTGTATTTTCATCCCGGACATAAAACAATGTTCTAATAACTCTCTTGACAGCAGATATTCCAAGATCTGCACCATACAGTACTCCATAGGGAACCACTGTGGTGTCCACTTGAAATAACCACAAAGCAGACCACAATTGGAATTTCATGCGACCGTGCACCAACCAAGCCCGGATATACTTACTTGGAATCTTGGATCGACCACGAATTCACGAGAAAGTAAGCAGTTATGCAAGTGAAGGGCTTGGTTGACACGGTCATGGTAGATGCGGACACAACGACTGAAGGCGGTGGGTGGGTACGATTACAATTTAATCATTAAAGGCTTGGATGGCTGCCGGATACATGGACGCAGGTCTTGGATGCAGACGTGGAGCGTGGGTGTGGTCATGGCAATATCTGTGACAAAAGTTACATTAGTCGCGGCGGTGACCCTGGAGGTGACCTCGTGCGATAATAGCGGCCCTGATGAAGGTAAAGGTGACGGGTGAGGACATGGTCCGACAAGATTGGGACTAAGATCACGCCCAATCTAAGACTGTCGACCGATAAAATCTGAGACCACACAGAGTCTGTTTATCGGGACATTTTATTTTGTTTGGTCGGGTCACCAGATCCTACAGGGACGACTTGACATAACTTTTAGATTTAAGGGTCCAGCTTTTAATTAAAAATATGTAACTTATTCAATCACACTAGTCCTCCAACTTGAACGAGTGAAACTGACACGAGACAAGTGCGTGCAAGGTATGCACCTTTATTGATATATCCTCTAAAATGAATATGCAAACGTACATGTAATGTCTCATTCTCTTACACTAAAACAATAATACAGCAACAAGATATTTAACTATACATAAAGCTTAGATGTGCGCGCGGCAGCAGATATCTGCATTTAGGCCATGAGACCGGCAAGTAGGACGATAAGCCCAAGGCCTGCTGTGGCGCCGACTGAGATAGCGGCGGAGGACGCTTGTGGCGGCGGGGGAGAGTTGCTGGCACCGGGACCGCTGGCTGGTGCGGGCGGTGACGGCGGCATGGGAGAGTTGCTGGAGCTGGGGCCGCTGGCGGGTGCGGGCGACGATGGGGAAGAGCCTGACACGACGTCAATCGCGATCTTCATTCCGTTGGCGCAGTGGGTAGCGATTCCGCAGATGAAGTAGCGGGTGCCGGCGGCGGATAGGAGGATGTTGTCGTCGCCGGTTTTCATGGTGCTGATGGGGTTGGCGGCGTTGCAGGAGTCGTGGTCGGCCTTGCTGACCTCGAGCACGTCGTGTGCCTGCGGGTTGTACTTGAAGACGATGTTGTCGCCCGTGAGGAAGTTCTTGGAGGACACCCAGGTGCCGTAGTTGGTGCTGAGATCCCACGAGCCGTTCGGCTCGCCGACGGTGTAGGTCGCCGCCGACACGGTGCCCAAGACGGCCATCGCCACCGCGGCAAGGAGAGTGATTCTCATGGAAGCTGCCATTACGGTTGGAAACTTGGAACTGAAAGGAGCAAGGCAAGCAGATGAGGTACAGGCTAGATGTAGCTGATCCTTGGCGGGGTTTGGGTTGCTGTTGTGTTTGTGCTGCCGCCGCTGCCGGGCCCTTTATACACAATCAAGTACAACGCGCAAGGCAGGTTCGTGGACTCGCATTTGGATTTAATTTGGAGTTGAATGCTTCTGCGCGCGCGTTTGAAACAAGCTAGTGCCTGGTCATACAGACCCAAGCGGGGTTGCTAGGCCATGTGTATCAGTTTAACAAACTCATATTTGACTAAATCCATTTGATTGTTGTAGGTTTGAATGAGGAGGGAATTAATTACTCCGTCCTGGATCTCTCCATGATCGACATATTTTACTCCACTGGCAAGTTCTCTAATCGCTTCCTCCTAGTCTTACTCCTATCACCGTGCCGCATATCTTACTTCTTGCCCAAAATCGCATGTATCAATCAAAATTCTGTCTACATAAATATTGATAACATGGCCTAACTCATTGTTCTTTTTTTTGGGTTCTTTTTAAGCAAAGTACGACACCCATGCGGCCATGGAAGCTTTAAGTAAAAGTGTCACTTCAATAGATATCTTTGTTGTGGGAGGCCCAACAAATATCGCACGATAAGAATATAGTTTGGCGGGAAAAGTTCCGAAGAGTTTTCCGAGTGCTCGTTAGGGGACACTCGACAGACACACATCCCGTCACGGCGCCGTTAGCCGCGGGCTCGGCTGCCATGTGTCCCACGAGTTTGCCGTGTGTCCTTTATGTTTGCCGAGTTTTTTTTTTTTACCTTTTACCGAATATCGTTTGTTTGCCGAGTGTATTCAGCCAACTTTGCCGTGTACAAAATGTTTACCCAGTATATTTGTAGACCCTACCGAGTATTTGCTAGTTGGCGAGTGTGTTTTTGGTGATACTCACCAAACAGAGGCATACCCGGCAAAAATGAATTTTCCGGTAGTGTCTCTCGATCAAGGATTGGGTAACCAGAAATCCCGAACACCCCTTCGGTAAATGGTGTTATCGGGCAAAATATCCCGAGTTATTTTGAATTTTTTAAATTTAAACTCCCGAATCTACACATAAAGCACACATCTCTTTTCTAAAAAGTTATAGAGATGTGTTGCGGTGGTAGTTACTCCGTGTATGAGTGCTGGATGTTGCAAGTTCGAGTGCTCTTTTTCGGGTTTTTGAGAATTTGATTTTTTCATCCAAAATAATACACAGTAAGGCAAAAAAAAAAATTTAGCAGCTATCGCTGTGTGTAAACCAACAGGCACATCTTACCATTGCATATAGATATTTTTAAATGCGCTATTAGTACTTAGAGAGTAAATTCTAGGAATTTAAATTCAAAAATTTGAAGTTCGAATTTGTCCAGTACTCGAGATTTCTCGGTAGCCAGAAATTCCGAACACCCTCTGTCGTGGTGGGTTGCACGGCATATCCATCAGAGATGGAAAAGATTGCGGGGCAGGCGACGATCGGATGCTCGCGCGGGATTGGGCAACAAGCACGCAAACACACGCTAGTTACCCAGGTTCGGGGCCCTCCTGGTGGAGGTAACACCCCTACGTCCTGCTCTTCTTGTTCTTATTGATTGATCACAAAATCGGGCTACAATGGAGCTCCTTGAGCTGTTTTCGGGTGGTGGCCGGCTGAAGGTCCTAGCCGGCTGGAGGTTGAAGATGATGCTATCTGTCTCCTCACGTGATTCTCTCTCTCAATTGCCTCTCCTCGCGCAGGAGGCTCTAGCCCGCTTTATATAGGCAGCGGGCTAGGGTTTTGGGTTACAGGGAAGTTACATGTTTGCCCCTATGACATCACTACGGTCTCGAGCCGGCTGGAGCTTGCTGTCATGATTTGGTACAGGAGATGCCCGACAACGGTTACACGATCCTGGCCCACTTGTACGGAGCTGTCGGTTGGTACGGCCGGCTTGAGCCTAGCCGGCCGTCCGCCTCCGGGTAGACGAGGCGGCTTGCTTCATCCAGCTGGTTCCAGGCGGCACGCCGCAGCCGGCACTTGCGTAGCCGGCCCATGGAGTTCTGAAGAAATGGACCTCTTTGGGATATCCGGGGTTCATATCCCCGACACTAGCCCCCGAGATCGTGGAGTCTTGCAAGCTTGCTGGGAAGGCTTCTCGATCTTCTCCCCGGTCTTGAACGTTGCGGTTGAGATGTCGAGGTTGGAGCTGGCGCCGGCTGGGACCGAGGCCGGATGGATCTGAAGCGTATTCGTGGGGAGGGCCTCACGGGCACTCCTGTCCTTGGTTGTTCACTGCTGAAGTAGTTGTTGATTCATCCGGCTACGTGGAGCCGGATCAATAGGTCTTTGCGGCTCGGAGTGGCCGGCTTGGTGGCTTAGGTCGTGGCTTACGTCAGCCACGTTTCGCCGCTTCGGGGAGCCGTTGGTGTTCTGCCCGAGGCCTGGCGTACGTCGCCTCGGCTTCACCGGGCAGGATTTTCTGTGGCAACTGCCTGCTTGCGGGATCGTCTGCGGAAAGTGCGGCACGGTTGCCCGCCACGCGGCGTGATGGGCGGAGCGGTTCCGCCTGCCCTGCTTTCAAAGTGGAAAGAGGGGGAACGGCAGGAGATACCGCTCCCCATTCCTATCCCGTCTCCTTCGCTGCTTCTTGCGCTTCCTAGCTCTTGTTCACCCTCTCTCTTGTGCGTGCCTTCCTCGCATTCGCATCTCTCGCGACGGGAAACCGAACCTCCATGGCGAGCTCGGGATCATGGATGGGCTCCATCGTGGATGAAGAATTCCTTTGGAAGTTCCGCCGGGGCAGATTCTTGGGGGCGACGGGTGATGTGGAAGCCCGCGTGCCCCCCGAAGGGGAAATCTCGCCAGCGCCCAAGAACGGCGAGGTCGTCGTATTCACCGCGCATCTGGAGCGAGGATTGGGGCTCCCGGTGAGTTCCTTCTTCGCAGAATTCTTGCATTTCTACGGGCTGCAGCCCCATCATCTGGGGGCGAATTGCATCACCCAACTGTCCTGCTTCGTCACGCTGTGTGAGGCGTACTTGGGCCTCTGGCCCAGCATGGAGATCTTTGGCATGTTCTTCTTCCTGCGGTCTCAAGCGACCGCCGGGGTGCAGCGCGTCTGCGGCAGCGTCTCTATCAGTGCGAGGAATACGCCGCTGCCCAAGATTAGCCTGCCGGAGTCTGTTAAGAAGTGGCAGAACTCCTACTTCTACGTCCGGAATCTCTCGGACGTCGACCGAATCGGCCTTCCGGCCTTCTCCAATGAGCTGCCGGCTTCCAAGTCCTGGCTCCGGAAGCCGCCTGTGGACTCGGCTCTTGAGAGTGTCTTGTTCAACCGGCTAAAGGAGCTGGTGAGGGATGGCCTAACATCCAGGGACCTGACCATGGCGTGGCTGTCGAGGCGGATGTATCCGCTGCAGGCACGTCCACACAAGATGTGCTTCTACTCCGGCATCCGGGAGCCCAGCCGGGCCTACTTGGAGTTGCCGAAGCCAAAGGCCCTCCGCAAATGGGCTTCCCGTCTCGTCACCGAAAGAATCGATTTCGGGTGCGATCCTTTCACCCGCTCGGCACCTGCTCCGGAGGTGAGTCTTTGCCCTCTTGTCCGTCTTCAATTCCTTTGTCCGGCTGTCGCCTGACCTAGTCGGCCTATTGCGCAGCTTTGCGAACTCCAACGAGTGGAAGATTTCGAAGTCGTCTTCGAGCCCGACGTCAGTGGGCCCTTCACCAAGGCGCTGACGGCCTTGCTGGAGGAGAATTCCGCCGATGAACAGGCGGGAGGAGAAACAGATGCCACCGCTGACGAAGAGTCGGGCGGCGGCGGCCGCGCCGGTTCGGACGGGCGCGGTGACTCCACCGAATCGTCCGGTGGGGGCGCCGAGGCTGGTGAAGATGGCGGAGGTGACGACGATGCCGTCCATACCGCAACGAGCCCTGTCCCTTCCGCCAGCTCCGATCCCGATTCGGCGGCCGTCCAGGACGAGGACCCCGAGCGTGACGTCCCGCCTCCAGTCTCGTCGCCTCGCGGTAAGTCTTCTGAGCCAGACGCCGCCGGGCAAACCGACGGTGTTGGGCGTGTGGTAGTAGATCTTTCCAGCGGTTCCGAGCCGGACTCTGAAGGTTCTTCTTCCGTGCCAGCCTCCAAGTCGGCGACATCCTCCCGCCGGACCAAGGAGTTGGAGGCGGCGGCGCGGAAGAAGGTGGTCCTTCCCCGGCGGATCGTGAGGGAGAGGCGGTCGAAGTCGGCCGCCGATGTCGATGCGAACGCCGCGCCGCCCAAGCGGAAGGGCGCGTTCGAGAAGCGGGGCGTACTGCCCGCCAAAAAGTTGGCTTCGACGTCACCCCCGGCCTACCACGGCCGGCTTGTCGCCAGCCGGGAGATCGACGGCGGAGACGGTTGTGGCTGAGGCCAGGGCGGATGAGATCATGGCCGAGATCCGGGCCGAGGTCAACGCCAAGATGGCGGAGGAGGATGCCCTGACTGGTGGGGCCAACGACGAGGTGATTGGTCGTGCTCCCGGTGGTGATTTTATTTATGATTTGAACCCGGGTGATTTGGAGAGGGAGTTTTATGCTCAAACGACGCAGGCTGTTTTGGCTTTGGAGACATCTGACATTGGTATGACCGTGGAGCAGCTGCTGGCCTCGAAGGAGGACGAGGAAAGGGCGAAGGCAGCGGACGTGGAGAGGGCGGAATCTCTTGCCGGCGGGACCGACGCCTAGGTGGTTAATCCTGCTTTCGCTGTTGATCGTGGTTTTAAACTGAACCTTGAAGGTATGGAAAAAGCTATTTACGCGGAGCTGGCGCAGGCGGACTCGATCCGGGCGGAGATGGACGCCAAGGCGGCCGCGAGGCGGCTGGCGGCGGCCAAGGCGGCTGAGGAGAAAGCGGGAGCGGGAGCAGCCAAGGCCGTCGCCAAGGTTGACGTGGTGCTGACCCGCACGGAGCAGCCAGTTGACGGCTCCGCCATTCCTGCGAGGGGCGAGGAGGTGCCCCCCGGAGGTGTGAAGCACCCGTCCGGCGACGCGCCGGCTCCCCCGCTGAAGCGCTTGAAGAGGAAGAAGCCCAGGGCACTGGGCTCATGCGACGGGTAAACCCTTGTCTCGTGGTAGGGGTCTCGCGGCTTGTACTTGATGGCGACGCTTCTTCTTCGCTTTGCAGGGTTCCGCTTCCAATAGTGGAGACGACACCTGTCGCGGTAGCGGAATCGGCCTCGGTTTCTGTCACCGAGGCCCCTGTGGCGCAGGCGGCCGATCCGCCTTCGAAGACGGCGACGGTGACGATGGACGTGGAGGTGGTCGACCCGGCGTCGGCCAGCGCCGTTCATCCCGCGGTCGACTCCAACCCTCCCGTTTCCGCTGGTGCTGGTGAGGGGTCGGCGGACGCCTTCCAGATAGTTCTCCGGCCCGGCGCCGGGGCCGGGTATCTCGCCTTCCCCACTCCTTCCTCGTCGGTGGCCGAGACGGCCAAGGACAAGGCCATTGCGGGGGCGACGGCTTCGCTCCCTGGTCCCCGTCAGTCGATCCTGGTGTCTTCTCCGCCATACACTGGGCCGGTGCCGGCTCTGCCCGACGCATCGGGGAGGATTCCCCTTGCCGCACTGGCGGAGCAGACGGCCAGGGAGAACTTGGCCAACGTAACATTGCTCCGCTCCTCCATAGAGCAAGGCTTTGCCGAGGCGGCTAGGGAGGCGGCATTGCTCAAGCGAGAGCTCGAGGCGGCCAAAGGTCTAGCTTCTTTTCTCGCTCGCACTCTCTGTCTTGTCGTTCTGCACTTTTTCTTGCATGTCTTGGTTTGACGAAGATCCGATCCCCACAGGCGACGCCACCTCCCGCGCCGGCTTGGAGACGCAGCTGAAGGAGAAGGACGCCGCCCTGACCTTGGCCAAGACAGATCTCCAGGCGGCGGAAAAGGTGTCAGAAGAGCGCCGCCTCGAGGTCGTCCGGCTGGACGAGGAAGCGACGAAACTGCGGGAAGCTGAGCGCCGGAAGCAGAGCGAGATTGAGTCCCTCCGCGAAAATGCGACCGAGTTGAGGAATCTGCTGAAGGATTCCGTTGAGAACAACGACAAGATCGTCCAGGCGGCCAAGGCGCGCGAGCTTGAGCAGGAACAGCTGGTGGGCGGCCTGGTTAAGGATGTCGAACGCGTGAACGAGTTGATCCTCGGTACGTGCGGTCTCCTTTCTCTTTTATTTCTTGCTTGGGGTCTTCTACTCGGCCTCACTAGTTTGAAATGCAGGCCTTTACCCCGAGGTAGATGAGCAACTTCAGAAAGATGCTGCCTCAGCTCACTCCCGTCCTGAGTCCTCTGTTACCGCTGCTGGGTCTACTCCGACAGCCGTCTCCCGTCTTCTTCGATTCGGCCAGGAGCTCAATCGGTTGAAGGAGGCGGCCAACGGCGTGCTTGAGAACCTGTGGCCGATGCTTCTTTGCCCGCTGCTCTCCATGATTTGTCCACCCGGCTCGAAGGGGCACCAGTTGGCATCAACGAGCAAGTGGAGATGGCGGCGCGTGGAGGCACCGACATGGCACTTGCGTTGGTGAAGTCCTGGTATCCTGGCGTGCTGATGAGCAGGCTGTTGGATGGCTTCCGCACTGGGACATCCCTCGCGAGCCTGCGTCCGGAAATCGCCATAGCCTCAGGGCGAGTCGCCGAGGCGGTGGACTTGACTAATCTTGTGCCTGCTGAACCATCCTCGGCGCCGCAGCCAGCTAAGGATACTGGAGCCGCCGAAACCGCTGCAGCTACCGATGCCGCTATCTTCTGATTTACTTGTTTCCCCGGAATGCCGGGTGTAGCTGTCGTTCTGTACCATTAACTGTCCTGCCACTTTATTCATCTTGTTATGTCGTGCACTTTTGAAGATTGCCTTGTAAAAATTCGATGTTCTGCTTTCTGCCGTAGACTGTTATCATAAGTGTCGTTTTCTCTGTGGCTGCTGGGCCTTTGTGCCGGAATTCGTGTTTTGTTCTGGTGATGATAATCACCATGCCTAGCCCCCGAATTTTGGGTCGGCTTGAGCATCTAGCCGGGTCAAATTTCACGTTTTTTGTCCGTCTATCGCTTTTCTTCTGTCGACGTTATGTCGAGCAGCCCCCGAGTTCGTGACTTGGGGTGATGTAGATATGCGTCCGGGTCTGCGGCGCGGCTTGGCGGCTGCGCAGCCCCCGAGTATTTAATGCCGGCTATCGGCTTGGCAGCCCCCGAGTCCGTGACTCGGGGTGATTTATATTTTCGTCCGGGTCTGGGCGGCCGCCTTGGCGGGTGCGCAGCCCCCGGGAATCTTTATGCCGGCTGACGGCTTGGCAGCCCCCGAGTCCGTGACTCGGGGTGATTTATATATTCGTCCGGGTCTGGGCGGCCGCCTTGCCGGGTGCGCAGCCCCGGGAATCTTTATGCCAGCTGACGGCTTGGCAGCTCCCGAGTCCGTGACTCGGGGTGATTTATATGTTCGTCCGGGTCTGGGCAGCCGCCTTGGCGGGTGCGCAACCCCCGGGAATCTTTATGCCGGCTGACGGCTTGGCAGCCCCCGAGTCCGTGACTCGGGGTGATGTAGATATGCGTCCGGGTCTGGGCAGCCGACTTGGCGGGTGCGCAGCTCCCGGGAATTTCTTGCCGGCTGACGGCTTGGCAGCCCCCGAGTCCGTGACTTGGGGTGATTTATATGTGCGTCCGGGTCTGGGCAGCCGACTTGGCGGGTGCGCAGCCCCCGGGTATCTTATGCCGGCTGACGGCTTGGCCTTGCCTCCTTGGCTTCTGTGCGTGGACCCGGTTGCTGTTACTGAACAGTCTTGTCGTCTGGGTTTCGTTGCCACGTGTAGATCGTGGGATCGTGGGTGACGGTTGGGTCCCCACGTTGTCTTCCGCTTCTGCTATAAATCTCGACCGTTTTCTTCCTTCTCACCTACGCTTTCTTGCTCTCTCTTCACCTTCCTCTTCTTGTTTCCTCGCATCCCTTCCATGGTGAAGTCCGAGCCTCTGGACGCTGCTGCCGAGGGGACCGCCGCTGCGCCTCCGGCGAAACGTCCTCGCGGCCGTCCTCCTAAGAGGGGCGGACGTGGTCGGGGGAAAAACGATCGCTACCGTTGCCGCCGGTAGCAGCGGTGGCCGCGGCAAGGGCGGCGGCCGTGCTGGCTCGAAAAAGGCGAGTACCGCCGGTGGCGGCGTTGGTGGTGGCATTGGCCACGGCAAGAGCCTCTTTGTTCTTCGCGACTCATCGAGCGAGGAGGAGGCCACCCCTGTTCTTCCACCTCCGGGCTTTGACCCGGCTCCTAAGTATGCTTCTGTTGCCGCTGATGACGAGGAGGACAGCGCAGAGCTGTCTTCCGCCTCCTCCGATTCCCTGGAGAATCCGCGGCGCCCGGCCTGGGGTGTGTTCCCCATCGGGGAGTTCCTCATGATCCTACATTCGCCAGTTACTGGGCCGGTGCAGAGGCTTCCTGATGCATTCGCCGACGCGCTGCCGGGCGTTGGCCACTTCAAGTTCAAGCTCTTCCGTGAGGGTGCTTCCCAGGGTCCCTGGAATGCAACCGTCCGGTTCACCTCCCAGGCGGAGGGTAATGCTGTTGTCAACAGGGTGGAGTTCGTCAGGGGTTGGGACGAGTTTGCCGACCTCTACGAGCTCGAAGCCGGCTTCATTCTCTGCTTCCGTCTCCGGCGTGACAAAGGCGTCTTCTTCGTGAAGGTGTTCGACGGCACCCTCTGCATCAAGCACTGGGTTGGCAAGAAGATAGGTGGGTCCGGGAAGGCGACGGATGCCGCTTAGGGAGCTCTCTGCCGGCTCGGCCTTGTAGTTGCGCGGGGAAGGTCCGCCTGTGGACTTCCCTCTTTTGTTTGTTGTTTAGGCTTATCTGTAATGCCTTGCTCTTGATGTTTAATGCTACTTGCTTTTGCTCTTGTACTTGTTTACTTGTGCGCAGTTTTCATTTCCTGCTCGTCGTGCCTGTGTCCGGCTTGGGCTCTCGAAGCCGGTTGGCGGCGTTTTCGCGCGTGAAATGAAATGACGAAGTGATTAGTTTGCTATTTTGATCACGAAGAATACTTTTACTGTGCTTATTTCTATTTCGCACTCGCCTGTAGCCTTTCCCGCCGCTGTTCGTGTGCACTTCACCGTCTAGCGGGATCATGCACACTACTATAACGCTAGGATTCGGTTTGTTAGGCCAGAGTTTTCTCAGCCGGTAACGACTTCTATTTCTTACGTCTTTCGCATACACTCAGCCTCCAGCTTATTCTCTTGCCGGCCTTAACCGGATTCGAAGAGTTAGCCGTTTAGCATTGTGTAGCTAGTCATCCATAATAAGAGACGCGGTTGCCGACTGCCGGCTTGGCCGAGTTTATGGAACATTATTATTTCAGCCGGCAATGCTTCCCTTTATGCGTTTTTCACGTTGTTGGCCCCCTCCAGCTTGTTCTCTTGCCGGCCTTAACCGGATTCGAAGAGTTAACCGTTTAGGGGTTAGTCACGCTACACGGCCGCTAAAGGCAAACTTGCCGGCTGCCGGAAGAACTGGAAAGAAAATGCGGAAAAAATTGCAAAAAACTGCTCATGCACTCATCATTCTCATTTCTTTATTGATGGCATAGGTGATACATACATGGTTCTTTCTCAAGTGTAGAATCGACGCAAGAGTGACGCGTTCCATGGCCTTTCCGTTTCATCGCCTTCCTTGTCCATCGTGTCCTTCTTGTGCTCGCGGGCGTCGATCAAGTAGTAGGCGTCGTTTATGAGCGCTTTGCTGACAATGAATGGTCCTTCCCACGGCGATGACAACTTGTGCATGTTTTTTGGTGTCCTGAATGAGCCGGAGCACGAGGTCGCCTTCGCGAAAGCGGACGTGCTTGATGCGCCGACTGTGGTAGTTGCGTAGTTGTTGCTGGTACATCGCCGACCTTGATTCGGCAAGCTGGCGTGCTTCCTCGAGCAGGTCCATTCCATCTTCGTAGGCTTGCTTAGCTTGTGCCTCCGTGTACAGCACGATCCGGGGCGCGTCGTGCTCGATGTCCGTTGGCATGACGGCTTCAGCCCCATGGACGAGGAAGAAGGGGGTGTAGCCGGTTGAGCGATTCGGCGTCGTCCTTAGGCTCCAGAGGACGGAAGGTAGTTCTTCCTCCCACGCGACGGCTGCTTGCTCGAGCGGTTCGAGCAACCGAGGCTTGATGCCGGATAGGATGAGGCCGTTTGCTCGCTCGACCTGCCCGTTCGACTGCGGGTGCGCGACGGAGGCCACGTCGAGCCGAATGCCGGTTCTGCCGCAGAACTTTGCGAATTCTCCCTTGACGAAGTTTGTCCCGTTGTCCGTGATGATGCTGTTGGGGTAGCCGAAGCGGTAGATGATGCTTTTGAAGAACTTGACTGCTGTTGGTCCGTCCATCTTCTTGATCGGCTTGGCTTCAATCCACTTTATGAACTTGTCTACTGCTACCAGCAGATGTGTCATGCCTCCACTGGATCTCCTCAGTGGGCCGACCATGTCGAGTCCCCAGACGGCAAACGACCAAGTGATAGGAATTGTCTTGAGTGCTGAAGCCGGCGTGTGCTTCTGTGTCGCGAATCGTTGACAGCCGTTGCAGAGTCGGACCAGCTGGTTTGCGTCCGCCAGCGCAGTCGGCCAATAGAACCCATGCCTGAATGCCTTAGCCACAATTGCCCTTGAGGATGCGTGATGACCGCATTCGCCTTGATGTATTTCTTTGAGGATCCTGATTCCTTCTTCTTGGCTCACGCAGCGCTGGAACATTCCAGAGACGCTGCGCTTGTATAGCTCGTTGTTGATGATGGTGTAAGCACTTGCCCGGCGTTTGATTTGCCTAGCGATGAGCTCATCCGCCGGGAGCTCGTTGTTGGCGAGGTAGGCGAGGAAGGGTTGGGTCCATGGTGGCGCCGTTTTGATGACGAGGACCTCGACGGATTCCGTCTCGCCTGGAGCCGGCCCAGCCGACTCCGCGCCCGGCGGCATTCGGATGGAATCGGAGCCGGGACACGGCGTGATGGATGGTTTGTAGAGTTTCTCGAGGGCGACGCCGGGTGGGATTTCCTCGCGAAGAGAGCCAATGTTCGCCAGGGTGTCGGCTGCCTCGTTGTTGGAGCGGTGGATGTGGTGGAACTCGCATCCTTCGAAGCATCCCGCGAGCTGCTGGACGAAGAAGCGGTAGGCGGCCATGTTGGGGTCCTTGGCGTCCCAATGACCAGTGGTCTGCTGGACCACCAAGTCGGAGTCGCCGTAGCAGAGGATTCGCTTGATGTTCATAGCCTTGGCGAGCTTGAGGCCGTGCGCGAGAGCTTCATACTCAGCTACGTTGTTGGACGCCGTGAAGTGGATCTGTAGCACATACTCGAGTCGGCCCCCCTTGGGTGAGGTGAGGACGACTCCGGCGCCGAGTCCCCAGTATCTTTTGGAACCGTCGAAGTGCATGAGCCAATGCTCGCCGGAGTCGGGTGGCGGCGGTATGTGGTCCGTTTCCGTCCAGTCGGCTAGAAAATCAGCCAGCTCTTGTGACTTGATTGCCGTTCTTTTGTCGTACTCGACTCCGTGCGCCGTCAGGTTGATTGCCCATTTCGCTACTCTACCGGTTGCGTCCTTGTTGCCTATGATCTCGGCAAGCGGTGCGTCGCTTATCACTTTGATCGGGTGCTCTTGAAAGTAATGCTTCAGCTTCTTCGTTGCCATGTACACGCCGTATACGAGCTTCTGGTAATGCGGGTAGTTTTGTTTTGACTGCGAGAGCACCTCGCTGAGGTAGTAGACTGGCCGCTGAACCGGCCGTTGCTTGCCGGGTTCGTCTCGTTCCACCACTAGGACAACGCTGACGACTCGGTTGGAGGCGGCAATGTACATGAGCATGGGCTCCTTTGGAACCGGAGGCGCTAGGACCGGGGTGGTGGCCATCGCCCGCTTGAGTTCCTTGAAGGCGGCGTCGGCCGCGTCGCTCCAGACGAACTTGTCCGTTTTCTTCAGTAAGTGATAGAGCGGGAGAGCCTTCTCCCCGAGCCGGCTGATGAAGCGGCTAAGGGAAGCTAAGCAACCGGCGAACTTCTGGATGTCCTTGACGCTTCTCGGTTGTCGCATGTTGTCGATGGCGGCGATTTTCTCCGGGTTGGCCTCGATCCCTCGTGCCGACACGAGGTAGCCGAGTAGCTGTCCGGCTGGAACGCCGAACACGCACTTCTCCGGGTTGAGCTTCATCTGGAAGCGGCGGAGGTTGTCGAAGGTTTCCTTGAGGTCGAGGAGGAGGGTATGCTTCTCCTTGGTTTTGATGACGACGTCGTCGACGTAAGCGTGCGCGTTGCGACCGATTTGGTCGTGCAGGCATTTCTGCATGCAGCGCTGGTATGTTGCTCCCGCGTTCTTCAAGCCGAACGGCATGGTGGTGTAGCAGTACGGGCCGTATGGGGTGATGAAGGCGGTCTTGAGCTGGTCGTCCGGATTCAGTGGAATTTGGTGGTAGCCGGAGTAGGCGTCGAGGAGGGAGAGGAAGTCGCAGCCGGCCGTGGAGTCGATCACTTGGTCGATACGTGGCAATGCGAAGGGGTCTTTAGGGCAAGCCTTGTTGAGGTGGGTGTAGTCGATACACATCCACCATTTCTTGTTCTTCTTCTCCACCATTACCGGATTGGCTAGCCACTCCGTGTGTTGCACCTCTTTGATGAACCCGTCCGCGAGTAGCCGGGCTATTTCTTCTCCTATCAGCTGTCTTCTTCCTTCCGCGAAGCGTCGCAAGGATTGTTTTACCGGCTTGGCGTCTGGCCGGACGTGAAGAGAGTGCTCGGCGAGTTCCCTCGGCACACCAGGCATGTCCTTGGGGGACAACGCGAAGATGTCCCGGTTCTCACGGAGGAACTCGACGAGCGCGCTTTCCTATTTGGGGTCCAGGCTCGCCCCGACGGAGACGAACTTGGATTTGTCATTGTCGTCGAAGTAGATCTTCTTTGTGTCCCGGGCCGCCTGGAAGTTTGACTCGCCAGCTGGCTTGGCCGACTCCGGGATCTCCAGCTTTTCCTCGCTAGCCTTGCGCTTGAATTGCTTCATCTCCTCGTTGCAGACCATGGTCTCGGCCACCTTTGCGCTATCGGAGGCGCAAGCGATGGAGCGTTTATAGTCTCCGGCGACGGTGATGATCCCGCGTGGGCCTGGTAGCTTCATCTTGAGGTAGGCGTAGTGGGGTACCGCCATGAACTTGGCGAGCGCCGGCCGCCCGAGGATGGCGTGGTAGGCGCTGGAGTGGTCGACCACCTCGAAGGAGACGGTCTCGCGGCGGTGGTTGCTCTTGGTGCCGAATAGGACGTCCAGCCGAATGAGGCCCATGGACGAGCCGGCTCGCCCCGGCACGATGCCGTGGAAGACCGTTCGGCTCGGCGTCAGGCTGGACTCGGAGATGCCCAGCTTCTCCAGCGTGTCACGGTAGAGGATGTTGATGCTGCTGCCCCCGTCAATGAGGACGCGTGAGAAGGTGCAAGCGCGCTTGGTGGAGATGATCATGGGCTCCAGGACTAAGGCATAGCCGCCTGGGTTGGGCATCAGCTCCGGGTGGTCGTTGCGGTCCCATGTGATTGGTTCCTGCGACCAGTTGAGGTACTGGGGGACAGGTGGAACCACCCCGTTCACCTCCTTGAACCGTTCACGCCGGCTTCGCTTGTCGTCGCGCTCGCTGACGAACACGACGTAGGCGGCGTCCGGGTTCTGGTAGCCGTCTGGACCCCTTGGAGGCGGAGCCGGAAGGCGCTCCCTCCTTTCTTCTTCGCGTTGGCGATCATCACGATTCCTATCCTCACGTCGTCTGTCGTCGCGTCCTCGATCGTCCCGTCCGGCTTCATCCCGAGGCGGAGACGGGTTTCGCCGCTCGTACGGTGGTGGTCTTGGGCGACCGAGGGTGCATTGCCTGACGGTGTGGTTTGCTGGCCGGTCGCCATGGTTCCGGCACGGTTGATCGAGCATGTAGTCGTAGTTGTTCCTTGCCCTTGTCCGGCGCATATCGCCGCTTGTCCTCATACGGCGGTTATCGAAGCCTCCTGCCGGCCTTCCCTCGGTCGTGGCGACGACCTTGGACTCAACGCGGTCGTCTGCGGATTTGCGCTTGCCGGCCGCGTCGAAATCGCGCCGGGTCGATTTTCCTCCTTCTTGGTTTTCCGTCCGGCTGCGGCGTGCAGCCGGCTCCGTCGTGATGATTCTTCCGGCTTCGTCGAGTCGGATCGGGTTTGTCATGCCCGCGTCGGCGGTGGTGTACTCGTCGGCGATTGCCATGAGTTCTGCCATGGTCTTTGGGCTCTTCCTCAGGAGCCGGTGCTTGAGCAGCGTCTGGTCTCGGCAGCCTTGGATGAAGTACTGGACGGCTTGGAGCTCGAGAACTCCCTCGCAGGAGTTGCGAAGACTTGTCCATCGGGTGAGGTAGGCTCGGTCCGACTCGCCATCCTTCTGCTTGCACAGCGCGAGCAGCTGTGCGTTGCCAGGGCGCAAGTAGGTGCCGGTAAAATTGCGGTTGAACACTTCCTCGAAGTCCAGCCAGCTGTTGACGCTCTCCTTCGGGAGGCTGTTGAGCCAAGTCCGTGCCGATCCCTGGAGCATGAGTGGCACGTAGCGCACGGCCACCCGCTTGTTGCCGCCTGCGATGTTGACCGCCGTGACGTAGTCGGCGAGCCAGTCTTCCGGCTTCGCGGTGCCGTTGTACTTGGGTGTGTCCCTGGGGAGAGTGAATCCCTTCGGGAATCGCTCGCTCCGGATGCGGGGTCCGAAACAACGATGGGCGGCAATGTCTTCTTCCTCGATGATGCTTGACAGCTTGAGCACGTCGATGCGGTGGCGTGCGTCGTCGCTGGTTTCGGGTCCCAGCGGCCCCAGGCATTCGTCGATGGTGACCTTGTGGCCGACTCGCTCCGTGACGTTCCATCCGGCTCGAGGCTCACTCCGGTTGCCGTCTTCGCGTCGTCCAGCCGGATCGCGACCGTGGTCACGAGGATGCGAGCTCGCGCTTCCCTCGCGATGGACTCGTGGTTGCTTGTCCTTCGCCCTTCCGCAGCTCGTGGATGACGCCTCTGCTCCTTGCTTGGACTTGCCGGCCGCATCGTAGCCTGGAGGCGGCTCATGATGCCCCTTGCTCGCCGTTGCCTCCGTTTCTCGCTGCTGCCGGTTGGCCGTGTTGATGAGTTGCCGCACCCGGCGCATTTGTTGATGCAGTTCTTCGCCTTGGAGATAGGGTAGCTCGGCGGCTGCTGCTTCCGCCGCCCTCATGTTTTGCGTAGGACAGCTGTACTCGGGGAAGCTGAGGTCGGTGAGCTCATGCGCTTGGCCAGCACGGTTCATGACACCACCAAGATCTCCTCCTTTGCGCCTAACTTCATTCAGCTTCTCCGCGTTGCGGTCCGCCTGCTCGAAGCCGTGTGCAGAATTGTATTCGCGGATCATGGCGCTGAGCCGGCGCTGTGTCGACGCGAGGTTTAGCGCCTTGTCGTAGATCTGCTGCCACATCCTCTCGAGTTCAGCCGTCGCCTTGACTGGGTCGGCACTCGGCGCGATGGGGGTGCTTAGCAGCTCGAAGTCGGCCTCCAGGTTGCGCTGATAGCGAGAGGGTTCGCCAGCTTCATGAACAGTAGTGGTGACGGGGCCTCCTGCCGCCGCGTGCTCGACCATGTGCACCTCGGCGTAGACATTGAGCTTGGCGTCGTCGCAGTCCGCATCGCCGTGGTTGAGGTAGCCAAAGGCGGAGTCGTCGTTGCAGGTGCTGGCGTCGAAGATCGAAGGAGCCAAGCTCGAGTAAACCACCTCCGGGTACTCCTTGGCGGCGACGGCGACGTAGACGTGGAAGCCGCCGAGGGTGACGACGGTGCCTCCGATGGTGACGTCCACGTCGGCGAAGCTCCTGGTGTTGTCGAGGATGCAGCCGATGGAGCCGATGGAGAGCACGAGGCCGAAGACGATCCGCCGATCATCTACGGTCCGGGATCCCGCGCAGAACGTGACTCCGCTCGCCGCGAGCCCCATGGTGGGCGCCAAATGTCGTGGTGGGTTGCACGGCATATCCATCAAAGACGGAAAAGAGTGTGGGGCAGGCGACGATCGGATGCTCGCGCGGGATTGGGCAACAAACATGCAAACACACGTTAGTTACCCAGGTTCGGGGCCCTCTGGTGGAGGTAACACCCCTACGTCCTGCTCTTCTTGTTCCTATTGCTTGTTCACTGAATCGGGCTACAGAGGTGCTCCTAGAGCTGTTTCGGGTGGCAGCCGGCTGGAGATCCTAGCCGGCTGGAGGTTGAAGATGATCCTACGAGTCCTTGTCCTCTGAATTGCCTACCTGGTGAACGTGTCTCCTCTGCCTCGCGCAGGAGGCCCCTGCATGCTTTATATAGGCAGCAGCTAGGGTTTCTGGGTTACAAGGAAGTTACATGTTTGCCCCTATGACATCACTACGGTTTCGAGCCGGCTGGAGCTTGCTGTCATGATTTGGTACAGGAGATGCCCGACAACGGTTACACGATCTTGGCCCACTTGTACGGAGCTGTCGGTTGGTACGGCCGGCTTGAGCCTAGCCGGCCGTCCGCCTCCGGGTAGACGAGGCGGCTCGCTTCATCCGGCTGGTTCCAGGCGGCACGCCGCAGCCGGCACTTACGTAGCCGGCCCATGGAGTTCTGCAGAAATGGACCTCTTTGGGATATCCGGGGTTCATATCCCCGACACAAAAGGCAGAAGACCATCAGCGTCCCTGGTACCCGGGGTTGGACACAGCATATCCGCATGGCCAATTCTGCCACAGGGAAAACAGAAGTGCGGCACCTGCTCGTACTGCACATCATATAAATCTGTACTTTGTCTCTTAGCTGAATCTATGAGAATCCACCGTCTCAACGGTTTGTTGACATCAATCGTTACCCTCATCCTCAAAAAGCCACCAGCATGGTCAAACTGCACACCTGTAGCATTTTTATCCACCTGTTGGGCAATCGACTTCCAATACTTTTCCTCCCGAAGATTGAAGTGGAGGTTTAAAACCCTTCCCCACATCTGAACTTTATCAAACTTCAATTCAGAGGGTTGCATGCAGTCCTCAAATTCAGAAAGAATTGCCGCATTCTTGCTAACATGCCATGGCGAACCCTCCAACACCCGATCACGATCATGTTTGGACCCGAATTCCGCAACAAAGATGTTGTCTCCCACAGAAGAAAAATCAAACTCTTGGGATTTCCCCAGGCCGGACGGAGTGCGTTGGTAATAGTCTATAGATGGAATACGTTGCTGTGCCGCACCTTGCCAGCCATCATCCATCTCTATCTTTGATCACCAGCGGTGTAGCCTCCTCCTCAGTAATATCAAATTTCCCCAAGGCTTCCTCCAGCTTTGCCCTTGCCGCACGTGGTGACAGGTCCTCCTTCTCCTTCCCCTTGCTCGCAGATGAGGCCATCCTTGCCCAGCGAGAAGATCTAATGCGCCTCACCGATGAGACCCACGAGCACCGCCAAAGTCAAACCAGAAACCCTAATCGCCTCGATGAGACGATCCGTTATTTTCGGGGGAAAAACTCAGGTACAATGGGTCGGGGCTCAAAGGACCCGGATACGGCTATATTTTTTCTAGGGACCTTTCTACGAGAATTTGGGTCTCTCTATTATTTCTCAGTTTTTGGGCCAAGCTCAACCCATACGGGGCGACAAAACAAGGAATCGGTTCAGATTCTCAATGCATACGGGCTAACAAACACACCAGAATATCTTAGGCCAGCTTGTATGAGGTCACATATCTCGAGTGAGAGAGTGAATTCGAAGTGATACAAGCTACATACACACCCTAGTGGCCAGGAGCATCCCGTTGATGATTGGGCCTGATTTTTCTTCCCACGGCGGCGCGGCACGGACGCTGTCTCGATCGAGATCTCTCCCCGCCTTTCCATGTGGTGTCGTTACGTTAGCTCGGAGGTCAAGTCATCGGAATAAATCCCCAGCTAATCGGCAAGCCGCGCGTCGGCATCGCCGGTGCGGCGATTTTCCAAAGTGCGCGCGTGGGTGGGGCATTCTTCCGGTGGTGTCGTGGCTAAGGTGAGCCGGGTGGTCACGATCCGACCATCGTTGCAAGGGATCAGTGAACGGTGCTTTTCCTGTGGGCGCGTTTGGGGGAAACGGGGATTTTCTTATTGCGACATATCCGGAATGAGCCAGTGGTTGGATGTGTTGTATTTGTTTTTTTTTTTTTAACAATGGGTCGGGGCTCGAAGGACCCGGATACGGCTATATTCCGTATTTGAGTACAATTACGTCAAGGTCTAACATGAAATAGAAACTACAAACATGACCGAACTTTTACACAGAGAACCACTACTAGGAAACTAGCTATAGGTGGAACCACATTCTGTGGCGCACCAAACAGCCATGCGCCATAGAAAATATTTTTGTGGCGCATAGTTTTGCATGCGCCACAGAATTTTGGAATTCTGTGCCGCACGAGAACCGAATGCGCCACATAAATATGTCTGTGGCGCATATAGCTAGATGCGCCACAGAAAGCCACATTTCTGTGGCGCACATCCAACATGCGCCATAGAAATAAAGCACAATTCTGTGGCGCACATCCAACATGCACCACAGAAATGTGTCTTTCTGTGGCGCATCTAGCTATATGCGCCACAGAAAGACATATTTCTGTGGCGCATGTGGCCCATGCGCCACAGAATTCTTCAAAACAGATCCCACCCCCCCTCCAGTGGATCGCCTTTTCAGTTTTGCACGAAGTGAAAGAAAATGATAAAAAATTCAAAAAAATAAAATCCTTTTAGATGTAGAGAAGGTTTTGGGTCTAGTTGTTAGGAAAAATAAAAAAATACACATTTTGACTTTTTTTTCAAAAGTAGGTGCAAAAATATTAAAACAGCCATAACTTTTGCATACGACATCAAAAAAATGCGTTTAATATCTCAAAAAAACTAGAGAAAACGCGTACCACCGATGGCACATTGATCGCGTACCACCGACGCCCCAACCTGCCCCCAACGTGCGTGTTCCGCTGCAGCTCTCGCATTCCATTGGCAGCTCACCACTGGCGGTCACGGCCGACCCCGACCAGCCCTTCCTCCTGCGCGGCTCTAATAGTTGAGCCGCCCTCCTCCCGCCGCACTCCTCTCCGCGGAGGGCCGCCGCCGTCAAGCGGGAAGCTTCCCAGGCCGATGGCCGAGTCTCACACCATCCCTCCTCTCCCCTACCGTCTCCGGCCTGCCGCCGTCGACGAAAATGTTCCCGGACCACCTGGTACCCGTTTTCGCATCGCTCAGGAACCACCGCCGGCACCCCGCGTCGTGCCGCCGTCAACGATCTGCTCCCAGCGCGACGTCATGGATACAAGCGCTTGATTGCATTTTAGATATTTTTTCTTGGGACCTTTCTGCGAGAGTTTGGGCCTCTCTATTATTTCTTAGTTTTTGGGCCAAGCGGCCTTCCCCGAGTGACCAAAGTGTGGTGCGGTGCTGGTGCCCTGTCCGGAGGAACCCCAGAAGGAGTCCGGAGTTTCCGGCCTGCACCGGAGTCTCCGAACCTAGTGGACTCCAACGGGCAGATTTCTCAGAGGGGTATAAATACCCCTCCACCTACCTCAGGACAGCTAGCTCGTCCAGCATTTAAGAACCCTAAGTTTCAAGAGCTCAAAATCGATAGATCTCCCAATTCCTCCATCCAAACTCGTTGATCTTTGGAGGATTGAAGGAGAAGACCCAGATCTACATCTTCACCAAGCTGTTCTTCATTTCCCCCTCATTCACTTGAGGATTTTCATTTCTAGGGTTAGCGTTGTGTTACCCTAGAATTCTTGTGCTTACTACTTGTTGTAATTGTGACAGATGTGTTGATTTGGGAGCCCCCGATTAAGTTGTGGGTGTGTGCCCTAAAAACGTTGTAAGGGCTCCGGATTCCGCCTTGAAGGATTCCGATAGTTGAAGGTGAACCAAACCCTTGGGTGCGGTTCATCGGAGAATAGGGTGAGGCCTTTGTGGCATCTTGAGTAGGCCTCCTGTGGCGAGATCACACCCCTCCAACGAGATGTACTCCCGTAACAAGGAGGAACTCGGGAATACATCATTGTCTTCCCGTGCTTCTACTTTCGGTTATCTCTTTCCCTTAGTTGTCTTTACTCTTATCGTGTTGATGTATGTAAAATGCATACATGAACTTTGCATTAAATTACTTATATTTCAATCATATTTGCATCATATAAGGGTTATATCATTGTTTTCTATTGATTTTGGGAATATTTCACAGTTTTCCAATTTTTCTAGAATTAACCCTGTACTGGCAGAAAACCCTATTTTCTATATTTTTGAGTGTCAGGGACCCAAACGACGTCCAAATGACCTGAAAATTTACGGGGATCATTTTTTGGAAGGAAGAAGACATATGAGCAAAAGAGGCGAAGGAGTGGAGGCCTGAGGGCCAAAACAACTAGCCTTGTTTTGGGCCTCGTGGCTCCGTTTCCATCGATCCTTCTTCCCGAAGCTTCCTCGTGACCTTAAAACGACTATAAAAATAGTCCCCCGATGTTTTCCAGAAGAGAGCGTGATACGTGCATTTTATATCATCATTTTTATACCTATATTATCATATTGGAATGTTATTTGCATTTTTATATCATTGTTTTTGCATGATTTAGATGATTTATGGGATTTTCATACAAAGTCCCTATTTTTGGCATTTAATATCTGGGAGGCAGAAAACCCCCTTTTCTTGTTTCTATTGTTTCAGGAGTTTTGCAAACTCAAATAATTAAAGGAAAAATACCACGCCAGTTTTCATCAGGAGAAGGGTGGAGGAAAGAAGACCGAAGGCAGGAGGGCCACGAGGGCCAAATGGGGTGGTCCCACGCGGCCCATGTACCTGGCCACGTGGGACCCACCAACTAGACCCTCGAGCACCCCCTCGCGTGGGGCTTTTTACTAACACCTTCTTCTTCACCGAAAAGGGACGCCCTAATTTTCCCCGAATTATCTGAGGCCGTGGCGGTGGCGGAGCTCCTGATTCTCTCCGAAGGGGGTCAGATCCTGCTGCTCCGGAGCTCCGGAGAGGGGGGAAATCACCGTCATCATCATCACCTCTCCTCCTTGGCGTGGGAGGAGGCCTCTACATCACCGTCATCACCATCACCAGCACCATCTCCATCATCATCTCCGTGATCCACTCCGTTCCCCTCATAGTTTGAGAGTTGCTATACCCTAGATCATTGCCTTGTGCTCCTATTCATGTTTGTGATTGGGTACTTGTCATTATTTGGTGGTGAAGTATTTATTTCAGATTGTGTTGTACCCTTTATGCCACTGATTATGATCATGTTTGCACGTTGTGAGTAGTTCCCGTATGTTCCTGAGGGAATAGGATGAATTGGCAATGATTTATATATAACATGTGTTGGTATTTTATCAAGAGTTTATCTTTTATGTGATTCTATGATGGTGTTGTGCGAACGTCGACTGCATAACACTTCACCTTTAAAGGCTCATAGGAGAACAACGTAGTGTAATGAATTGAGGATGACTTGGGAGGACAACTAAGCCCAAGCCAGAGTCATGCAGTTAAATTATGTGGGTAGTAATGTCGGGGACCTTAGAGTGTAATGCTATGGTGGGACTTTATGTCTTAATAATTCTTGTGCAAGTCATTAAATTGGCCACATGATCCATCATAAGGGGGTTGTAGTTTAATTATTTAGCTATGCCTAGTTATGGCTCCGCCCCAAAAAATATTAAAACTTGACAAGATATGCAACGTGTTGTTTAATAAATCTCTATGCCTAGTGATATCCATGCCGCCCTCGGGAACGTTTTCCACATATAAGACACACATCACTTGAGCTTGTCCTCTTTCCACATAGAGGATTGGGTTTCTCTCCCTTCGAGAGCTTTCTACTTGCTACCATTTGTTTTAAAGCATTTCTATTTCTGTTGCAACTATACAATTGAAAATCCCAAAAATATTTGCATCTTTTATTGTTTTATTATCATCCTTTCTAACCAATACCTTCAGCTCCTCGTGGGTTCGACAACCTTTTCTAATCGAAAGGTGCTACAACTGATCTCCTGCACTTGGGAGCCATCAAGACACTTTTCTGGCGTCGTTGCCGGGGAGCGTAGCGCTATTGGTAAGAAGTTTGGTAAGGAAACTCGAAATCTGAATTATATTTGCTGCTTTATCTTATTGTTACTATGGCACTTAAGAATCGTCCTTCGCTGCGCCTTACTCTTTATGAACATGCTTATACCACTAATGCTAAAGTGGTTGAAACTACTGAGTCTAAGATATCTGATGTGGGATTTAAAATTCCCACTGGTCATGTTGAAAGTGTTACGAAGAATGCATTTTCAGGAGATGGAACTAAAACTGCACGTGAACATATTGAATTGATTGAAGAAATATGTGGCTTATTCAGGATTCCTGGTATTTCTGAGGACTATGTGAAAAGGAAGTTATTATTTATGTCTTTATCTGGTAATGCTCGTATTTGGTTCAGGTCTTTGGATGAAGAAGCCACTACTGAATGGAGTGTATTGAGGAAGATTTTCTTTCTTAAATATTTTACTCCGAGAGAAGCTTATGAGAGCCGCTGCTATATATTTAATTTCTGGCCACATCTGGGAGAGAGTATTACTCAAGCTTGGGGGAGACTGAAGGCACTCCTTCGTGAGAATCCTTGTCATGATCTTACGAAGAAACTTATATTGATAAACTTTTATGTGAGGCTGCCTATGAAGCATAAGGAAATTCTGGACAATTCATCTGGTGGGAGTTTTACAAATAATACTGAAGAAGAAGCATGGAATCTATTGGAAATTATTTCTGAAAATACTGGACACTGGGAACTTGATAAAGGTAATAAACCTTATTTTGATTATGGATATTCATGTGTGGAGACTTTCTCTACTTCTATCTTGTTTAAAAATATGAGTGATACATTTAATCTTGATCCTTATGTTATACTTGAAATAGCTAAATCTTTTGCTGAGCATATCTGTATTCCTAAAAGTGGATTTGAAACTTATGTTGAACCTGTTAAACAATCTATTGTTATCCTAAAGTTATTAAACAGATAGAGCCAGTGTCATCTGTGAGAATTGAGGAGTATGTTGAGCCACCCCCATATCCAAACCAAGTTAAGAAAAATTTGCTTACTACTGTTACTAACAAGAGTAAAAGGAAATGTCCTAAGCCATATGAACAGGTGGAAGTCAATACTCAAATTTCTGTTATCAAACAATTAAATGAAGAAGATCCTGTTGATGTCTATCTATGTGAAGATGCTACTAAAATTATCAGAGGTAATTCGACCAAGGTGGGAAAACCTATAATATCATGCTCTATTGGGACTTCAAGTTATCATGGTCTATGTGATATTGGGTCAAGCATTAGTGTCATTCCATATTCTCTCTATCTTGAAATCAAGCCTGATATTGATCCTATTGTTATGGAAGGGACAGGTATGACAATTCAACTTGCTAATAAAGATATATCAGTCCTTTTGGAATTGTTAGAGATATTGAAGTTCTAGTTGGTAAAATTAAATATCCTGCTGATTTTATTGTGCTTGGTTGCCCTCAAGATTCTTTTTGTCCTATCATTTTTGGTAGACCTTTCTTGCGTACTGTTGGGGCTGAAATTAATTTGCTTAAAGAGAAAGTGTTTATTAAATGTGATAATGAAAGACTTGAGTTCAATTTTTCCAAATTTGCTGATAAACATGTTGTGAAAGAGCCAATTTCTGAAGATATAATTGAAACTCTTGCTTCTATAGCTGTAGCTTCAACAGATGTGGTAGAACGTTATATGCTTAATCAAGATGAACCATTTAATGATGAGGAAAAAGAGGCTCTGGAACAAATATTATGGCAACAACCACCACAATTACAGTTGCATATTCCACCTGATAATTTAGGAGTGTTACCACCACCTAAAGGGGATCCTAGTTTTGAATTGAAACCTTTGCCTGATAATCTGAAATATGCATACTTAGATGATAAGAACATATATCCTGTTATTATTAGTGCTAACCTTTCAGCTGAAGAAGAAGAGAAATTACTTGACGTTCTAAAAGCTCATAGACCAGCTATGGGATACTCTCTTGATGATCTTAAAGGTATAAGCCCAGCTCTATGTATGCACAAAATTAATTTGGAAGAGGATGCAAAACCTGTTGTTGACTATCAACGCCGTCTCCATCCCAAAATGAAAGAAGTGGTAAGAAAGGAGGTAATAAGACTCATGGAAGCTGGTATCATTTATCCTATAGCTGATAGTAAGTGGGTTAGTCCTGTCCATTGTGTTCCTAAAAAGGGAGGAATGACTGTTGTTCCAAATGATGAGAATGAACTTGTGGCTCAACGTACTGTTGTTGGCTATAGGATGTGCATTGATTACAGGAAATTAAACAAAGCAACTAGAAAAGATCATTACCCATTGCCATTTATTGATCAAATGTTAGAAAGGTTATCTAAACATTCTCACTTTTGTTATCTAGATGGTTATTCAGGCTTCTCACAAATTCCATGTTCATAAGGATGATCAAGAAAATACCACTTTTACTTGCCCATTTGGTACTTTTGCTTATAGAAGAATGCCATTCGGTTTATGTAATGCTCCTGCTACTTTTCAAAGATGCATGAATGCTATATTTGCTGATTACATTGAGAAGATAATGGAAGTCTTTATGGATGATTTTTCTGTGTATGGTACTTCTTTCGATAATTGCTTGTTCAATCTTAACAAAGTTTTGCAGCGTTGTGAAGATCAACATCTAGTTCTCAATTGGGAGAAGTGTCACTTCATGGTTACCGAAGGAATTGTTCTAGTTCACAAGATTTCTGGAGATGGAATAGAAGTTGATCCAGCCAAGGTAGAAGCTATTGAGAAGCTACCATACCCAAAGGATATAAAAGGTATAAGAAGTTTTCTTGGGCATGCAGGTTTTTACCGTAGGTTCATTAAGGACTTTTCCAAAATATCAAAGCCTCTAACCAATCTTTTGCAAAAGGATGTTCCTTTCTCTTTTAATGATGATTGCATTGAATCTTTTAATATTTTGAAGAATGCTTTAATTACTGCTCCTATTATTCAACCTCCTGATTGGAAATTGCCCTTTGAAATTATGTGTGATGCTAGTGATTATGCTGTTCGGGCTGTTTTGGGACAAAGGGTTGATAAGAAACTGAATGTTATTTATTATGCTAGTAAAACACTTGATGCTGCCCAAAGAAATTATGCTACAACTAAAAAAGAATTTTTAGCAGTATTATTTGCTTGTGACAAGTTTAGACCCTATATCACTGATTCCAAAGTCACAATTCATACTGATCATTCTGCTATTAAATACTTGATGAACAAGAAAGATGCTAAGCCTAGATTGATAAGATGGGTACTTCTATTGCAAGAATTTGATCTACACATTGTTGATAGGAAAGGAGAAGAGAACCAAGTAGCTGATCATCTCTCTAGAATGGAAAATATACCTGATGATCCTATTCCTATTAATGATAGCTTTGTTAATGAACAACTTGCAAATGTTAATGTATCTAGTGTTAAGGCTGCATCTCCTTGGTTTGCTAATTATGCAAACTTTATTGTTGGAAAAGTATTACCTCCACACTTTACTTATCAACAAAGAAAGAGATTCTTTTATGATCTTAGACATTATTTTTGGGATGATCCTTTCCTTTATAAGAAAAGTGTAGATGGTATTATTAGACGTTGTGTACCTGAGCATGAACAACAGGCTATAATAAGAGATTGTCATGATAGTCCATATGGAGGGCATCATGCAGGAGCAAAGGTATTACAATCTGGTTTCTATTGGCCTACTTTATTTAAAGACTGCCATGAATATGTTAAATCTTGTGATAAATGTCAAAGAGTAGGAAACATTGGTAGGAGAAATGAAATGCCTATGAATTATTCTTTACCACTTGAACCATTTGATGTGTGGGGTTTTGATTTTATGGGACCTTTCCAGCTTCAAAGACAAAGCATACTCACATTTTGGTTGCAGTTTGACTATATTACAAAGTGGGTGGAAGCAATTCCAACCAAAAGTGCAGATCATGCCACAGTAATGAAGATGCTTAAGGACATCATTTTCCCAAGGTTTGGTGTTCCTAGATTTTTAATTACTGATGGTGGCTCTCATTTTATACATGGTGTTTTTAGGAAAGCTTTGGCTAAATATGATGTTAACCATAGAATTGCATCTCCTTATCACCCTCAAACAAGTGGACAGGTTGAATTAAGTAATAGGGAAATTAAACTCATTCTTGAAAAGACAGTTAACAAGTCTAGGTCTGATTGGCCACTTAAAATTAATGATGCATTATGGGCTTATAGAACTGCATTAAAAATCCTATGGGAATGTCTCCTTACAAAATGGTCTATGGGAAAGCTTGTCATTTACCTGTTGAGTTAGAACATAAAGCTAGATGGGCTATTAAACAATTGAACTTTGACTTTAAGACTGCAGGAGAGAAAAGAATTCTTGATTTAAACCTACTAGATGAATGGAGGAATGAAGCCTATGAAAATGCTAAAATGTTTAAAGAGAAAGTTAAGATCTGGCATGACAAGAAGATTAAGAGAAAAGAATTCAAAGCAGGAGATCAAGTTTTATTATACAATTCTCGTTTCAAGTTTTCTGCAGGGAAGCTAGCTTCGAAGTGGCAGGGACCATTAGTCATACAGGAGGTGTACCGTTCAGGAGCTATCCGTCTCTACGGTGATATGAAGGGTAAACCTCATGTGGTCAATGGACAACGCCTTAAACATTATATTGCAGGAAAAAGCTTCGTTGCAATAGTGGAAACATTGAACTTACAAACACCGGAAGAAATAATAAGAGGGGGCCGAGCAGTTTCAGCAACTCCAAATCAATAAAAGGTAACTTTTGTATTGGGAAGTTTCTCGGAATTACATGAAATTTTAGGGAAGTCATTTTTTATGGAAATAAACGTGTGGGGAAAGAAAACTTGACGAAACGGAGTCCCGAGGGAGAAAAGGGGGGCCCCACGCGGCCAAGTACAGGGGCCGCGTGGGACCATCCCTTTCCCACCTCGGAGACCTTTTTCATCTCGTTTTCGACTCCGGCGCTTCGTCTTGACCTAAAAACCCTCAATATATACCCCCCTCCGACGATCTAATCTCGCACCGAGCGTTCTCGAGTGATCTTTGTTTCTTGCTTTTTCTGTCTGCCAGGGTTTAACCATGTCTTGCTCCGGATCCAATCTTGAGGGGGAGAACCCTCCCAAGGAGGGTGTTGTGAACCGCTACCTCAACTTCGTGATGGCGCCGCAGAAGACCGTGTGCTTCAAGGAAGGGGTGATGCTCGTGGAGGAGGTGAAGGCTCCCAAGACCACCGGCACCATGGAGGAAAGACTGGGCGAGCTAGAAGACAAGACCTTCAGGTATGGGACTGTGGTTTACCGCAGCCTTGATGCCCATCACTTTATGAACCTGGAGTTGGTAGAAGAAGGTCGAAGAGTACAAGGAGAGACTTGAAGATCTGGAAGATAGGTACAAGTACGTCATCGACAAGTTAGAGAAGATCCAGTGCTTCATGTGGGATGTAGAAAACCAGAACTGCGAGTATGAGGAACGCTTCAAGAAGATTGCAGCGGCTGCCACCCTCAGGTATAATAATCCACCTACATCTTTCCGTGATGGAAGACCCTTCCCATGGAAGATGGCTGAATGGGAAGAAGAATACGAGAAGGAGGAAGCTGCAGCAAAGGAGGGCCTGGCAGAACGTCAAGCTTGGGGGAGTTCCACCTAGTCTTTCTCTTTATTAGTCTCTTTTATCTATCTAGTTGAGATGTGTTTTGCTTTTATCGTTTAGTTATCAATTTCGTTCAAGCTTGTGTGAGCTCATAGAGCATTATCATGTATCCCTATCTTGTGGTTTATCAATGAATATTAAAGTATGGTGTCATCCATGGTTCTCTTGTTTTGGAGATTTATGGGTAACACTCATGCAAATGAGCGTGGCATGTTTAGAGGTTTCAATCACATCTTACCCTGAACGTAATTAACTTGAGTTTGTTGGACAACTGTAGAATCATGTCATCAAAATATCAAATAATAATGAACCATTGTGATTAAAATTATGATGATAGTGGCTTGATAAATGTTTAAGGTTGGGAGTTAGCCCATATGTGCTGTCACATGTAAAGCTTTCAACATGTTCCATTATTTATTTAGTATATATCATGTACTTTTGTCTATGGATGCCTATCATGACGAAATAAATGTGAAATAGAGTTAAGTTTAAGTGAGTTTGTATAAATGGTTAGAGAGAAACCTGGGCCGCTAATCTAAGCCATGCATCATTCATGGTGGAAATTTACTTACATGCAATTTGAACTCTCTAGGATACACCCTACAATAAAAAGCTATAACAAGTGGTAAATAAAAAGGGTGTTGAGATTGTTCATTATGTTTGTTTGTCTTGTTGTGTTTGATATGGGCTTGATCCATATCATGGGACAAGAGGTACCCCAGACGAGACTCTTGATGATACCATTATTACTTACAATGATAGATAACTTAAACTTGTTTTGTTTCCCAAGTTGAGTAATCATGGTGTAGGTACTTGTATTCAAGGGGCATGAGACATCTAACCTTTACTTTATCAAGGCCACTACTCATATTTGCTTTCACATTTTAACTTTAATTCATTCAAATGCTTGCCATAAAAAGCAAAAGCATGTAAAAAGGAATATGATTCAGTTGTCCAACATACAATAGTCACTTGCTTTCAAAAGTAAGGGGTGATTGCTAGAGCTTCTACTTATGTTGCCCTCATGTGTATGAGTTTTAATTCATCAATCTTACATTGCAACTGAATATGATGATGATACAATGCCCGTATTTATTTATCAACCATAAGTCCATAGATGCATATGATGATCCATGTCCTTATTTACTCGAGGACGAGTAAAGGTTTAAGCTTGGGGGAGTTGATACATGCATTTTATATCATCATTTTATACCCTATATTATCATATTGGAATGTTATTTGCATTGTTATATCATTGTTTTTGCATGATTTAGATGATTTATGGGATTTTCATACAAAGTCCCTATTTTTGGCATTTAATATCTGGGAGGCAGAAAACCCCCTTTTCTTGTTTTTATTGTTTCAGGAGTTTTGCAAACTCAAATAATTAAAGGAAAAATACCACGCCAGTTTTTCATCAGGAGAAGGGTGGAGGAAAGAAGACCGAAGGCAGGAGGGCCACGAGGGCCAAATGGGGTGGTCCCACGCGGCCCATGTACCTGGCCGCGTGGGACCCACCAACTGGACCCTCGAGCACCCCCTCGCGTGGGGCTTTTTACTAACACCTTCTTCTTCACCGAAAAGGGACGCCCTAATTTTCCCCGAATTATCTGAGGTCGTGGCGGCGGCGGAGCTCCTGATTCTCTCCGAAGGGGGTCAGATCCTGCTGCTCCGGAGCTCCGGAGAGGGGGGAAATCACCGTCATCGTCATCACCTCTCCTCCTTGGCGTGGGAGGAGGCCTCTACATCACCGTCATCACCATCACCAGCACCATCTCCATCATCATCTCCGTGATCCACTCCGTTCCCCTCATAGTTTGAGAGTTGCTATACCCTAGATCATTGCCTTGTGCTCCTATTCATGTTTGTGATTGGGTACTTGTCATTATTTGGTGGTGAAGTATTTATTTCAGATTATGTTGTACCCTTTATGCCACTGATTACGATCATGTTTGCACGTTGTGAGTAGTTCCCGTATGTTCCTGAGGGCATAGGATGAATTGGCAATGATTTATATATAACATGTGTTGGTATTTTGTCAAGAGTTTATCGTTTATGTGATTCTATGACGGTGTTGTGCGAACGTCGACTGCATAACACTTCACCTTTAAAGGGCTCATAGGAGAACAACGTAGTGTAATAATTGAGGATGACTTGGGAGGACAACTAAGCCCAAGCCGGAGTCATGCAGTTAAATTATGTGGGTAGTAATGTCGGGGACCTTAGAGTGTAATGCTATGGTGGGACTTTATGTCTTAATAATTCTTGTGCAAGTCATTAAATTGGCCACATGATCCATCATAAGGGGGTTGTAGTTTAATTATTTAGCTATGCCTAGTTATGGCTCCGCCCCAAAAAAGATTAAAACTTGACAAGATATGCAACGTGTTGTTTGATAAATCTCTATGCCTAGTGATATCCATGCCGCCCTCGGGAACGTTTTCCACATATAAGACACACATCACTTGAGCTTGTCCTCTTGCCACATAGAGGATTGGGCTTTCTCTCCCTTCGAGAGCTTTCTACTTGCTACCAGTTTGTTTTAAAGCATTTCTATTTCTTTTGCAACTATACAATTGAAAATCCCAAAAACATTTGCATCTTTTATTGTTTTATTATCATCCTTTCTAACCAATACCTTCAGCTCCTCGTGGGTTCGACAACCTTTTCTAATCGAAAGGTGCTACAACTGATCTCCTGGACTTGGGAGCCATCAGAGCGCCACCGAAACACAGAAACATCAAAACAGAGAACTGGAGCTGCAGATTGGAGGGGGCAAACTCTGGCAGGGCGCTGCCGGCGTGGTCTCCATCACCCCCAACGACATCTCCACCGTATCCATGATGAAGAGGGAGTAGTCCACCTCTGGACTATGGGTTTGTGGAAGTAACTTATGTATCTCTCTCTCTCTTGAGCTTCACTAATTAGCACCGTATGAGCTGCTGAACATGATTACAGTCATCTACGTAATTCCTTTGTGGTGGATCTCTTTATGAGTTAATATATGTTTGAGATTGCAATTGTTTTGTTTCAGTTATGAAAGTAGATGCATATTATGTACCCCGTTCTTGTCTACTTGTTTTGATCAAGCTTGTTTATGAGAGCATGTGAGGGGGAACATGTGCATTAGTTGGAGTAATGAGGGGGTGGCTAGTGCGGTGAAAGTGAGAGAAGTTCTGCGATCCACTTGGGTATTCCTAACTTACTTTGTTGCCTCACTAGGGATAAACTAAAATACCATGCTACCAAAGGTGTGGGTGTGACCATTGCCACTTCTCCATAACAAGATCTAGCATGTTCTTATTTTAACTTCATGTCATAAAGATTAAAGCTATGCTCTGATTTATCTTAATACCGAGGTGCTAAGATTTAGTTCACATCTGGGTGGAGTATAAGAGAGGTTAATAACCAAAAGATCTCTATGTTAGGACGTGATGCCCATATAATTAGTAACTTGTCATAAACCTTTTTGTTGCAATCTCATATGTCAATTCCTATGTTTCATTGTCTACCACTTTATTAAAGAGAGCGTGCATTTGTGAAACCATGAACCCCGGTTGTCGTGGGGTTGTCACGGCGAGTTCTTCCTCAGGGAAGATGAGTTCTGGGGCCATTGATGATCGAAGTACGTAGGAGTTGTTACTCTCGCCAAGGGACAAGGATTTACCCAGGTTCGGCCCCTCTTGATAGAGGTAAAGACCTACTTCCTGCTTCTTTGTTATTGCTTGGTACTAGATCTCGATTACAAGGTTCCGACTCCTCTGATTCAGGAGTCGGCGACTTCTCTCTGGTGGACTAGGGTTTCTCTCTCTCTCCGATTAAGCTTATCGATCTAAGGTCCAGGGCCCTCCTTATAAAGGTGGCCGGGTCCCTGGACTTACAACTTGTACCGAGTCACAATCTAACACGGAGTCCTACTCTAGGTCTTGTCCTTCCAAGTTAGCACTCCGGGTTGTACTTGAACTCCTCTCTGGCGAGTCCCTTCTCCACACGGGCCTTGGCCGGCTTGTCTCCAGCCCAGCCCATGTGACTTGTCTCGTGACTCGGCTTTGGCCTTCTTGGTCCTGGCGGGTCTACTTTTCGGGTCCATGGGCCTACCTATAAAGTATCCCCCCATCACCGGTCCATTTTTAATCATAAGAAACACCTTTCCAACAACTTTTAAGCATTTTCCATTTCTGCCATTTAAAAATCCGAAAATACAAAAACACTTTTATATCTTGCATTCACAATACAAAACCCAAAAATATCATCCATCATTGTTTCCACCATCCTTGCATATTTATTTACCATCATTGCATATTTATTTCTTGTTTTGCATTTGTTTTATTTTGATATCATTCTCACACCTTGTGCTTGACAACCACTTGGTGAGGTTGAGGGCACAAAACAATTTACTTTGTTTGTAGATTCTCAAGGGGAGGATAAGAAGATAAACCTTTCACTACTGATTCCCCGAAAGTTCGATATTAAACCCTCAAGTCATCCCTCGTGGGGAAACCGTCTTTCCTATACTATACACTCTGCGCTTGGAGTCTCAACCTAACCATATTGTTTTAACGCAGGTAACTATGCTAAGAAGTTTTCTGGCGCTGTTGCTGAGTTAAAGGCCATCAAAGACGTTTTCTGGTGCCATTGCCGGGGAGCGCACTAAGGATACATAAGAAGACTCTCCCCCGTCAGCTCCGCCATCACGTTTTCTTGCGCTGTTGTCGGGGAATCATTGCTGTAAAGATTTATCCAAGGAGTGTCTCACAACAAAGTCAACTTCATCACCAACTTGTGCTAACACCTAAGCTTGGGGAGGTTGCACCTAAGTGAGCATCATCTTATCCATCTTTACCTTCAAATCATTTTATTTTGTTTTGTTTTTGTCTTGCATATCATTGCATATTTCGGTTTGCATATTTTTTTTTTCAGTTTTGCATTTTGTGTTGCATTTTTTATTTCAGTTTGCATTATTTAGTGTCATTTTATTTTCAGTTTTGCATTAAAAAATTAAAAGAACATAAAAATCTGCTAAAATGGGTGAAAGAACTAAGTTGTGTGACTAAACAAACACTCCAAATGATCATTTTATTGCTAGGCCCATTGCCACACCTGAGATAATAGCTGAGAGTTATGAAGTAAGTCCTAGTTTGTTAAACTTGATAACTAGGGAACAATTTGGCTGTAGTGCTATGGAGGATGCCTCTATGCATCTTCATGATTTTATTGAAATATGTGACATGGAAAATTTAAAAATGTGGAAAGTGATATTCTAAAACTAAAATTATTTCCTTTCTCACTTAGAGGAAAAGCTAAATAATGGTTGCATTCACTACCTACTGATAGTATTAATTCTTGGAGTGATCTAAAAGAAGCTTTCATTAAGAAATATTATCCTCCTGTTAAAATTTTGCAAAATAGAAACAATATTCTTTCTTTTAGGCAAAATGAAAATGAACATGTTGCTATGGCTTGGGATAGGATAAAACTTATGCTTAGAACTTGTCCATCACATGGGGTCAATGAATGGACCATATTACACTCTTTTTACAATGGTCTAAATTAAATGTCTAGAAATATTCTTGATTCCGCTGCTGGAGGGGCTTTTATGGGAAAAACTATAGTAGAAGCTAAGAACATCTTAGAAAGCATTTGCAAAACTATAGTCAATGGAATACTAAAAGAGCACCTAATCCATCTAAGAAAGTAAACTCCATAGAAGAAACAAATGATTTGTCATCTAAAATGGACACTATTTTTGCTTTCATTAATAAACAAAATATTGAGAATGTCCCTTTGCAAGAACTAGTTGGTAATAATCCTAAAAATGTTGATGTGAACTTCATTAGGAATTATGGTAATAATGGGTATGGTAACAACAATTATAATTCTTATAATAAACCCCCAATATGTTCCTAACAACCGTTCTTTCGTTCCATATCCTAATGCTAGTGATAATAAATGGAAGCCTATGCCACCAAATAATGATAATTTTGAGGCTAATAAAATTCTTATGGAACAAGTTGCTAGTCATAATACCATGATACAAGAGTTGACTAAGTCTGTTGCTTCTATTAGTTCTGATATTAAAGGATTACAACTTCAAACTGCAGAACTAGACAAAGCACTTTCAAAACTAGCTGATAATCAAGCCACTTTATTGAGTATGTCTGCAGGGAAACCACAAGAACCACCTGTGGTTGGAATGAATTCTATTAATATTGCTGAAAATGTTCCTCTTACTTTGAAGGACACTCTTAATGAATTATTAAACTATCCTGAATATTTGTTGCAATTTATGTCTCAACTTGTTGGTTTAAAAGAAAAAGCTAATGAAACTAAATATGATGAATCTCTCATGTTGATTGTGAAAGAAAGAAAAGTTGAAGAAGTTAAAATGCTTAGTGAAGTCAAGGAACCACTACTTGACTTAGATAATTGTAGCTTGCATGAATTAATATCTGTCTCACAAAAAGTTGCAAGTGATCCTTCTATTAATGCCAACCAAGCAGGTTTTGGTTCTTATATTGCTAATCATGTGTTAAAAGAAAAGATTGCTAGGTACAACCAAGAAGCTATGATACCACCTAAGCCTGGGGATGTATGGATTCCCAAAGTACTAGTAACCATTGGAAAAGAGACACACCATGCTATATTAGATCTAGGATCTAGTGTCTCTGTTTTATCTAAAGAATTATATGAAGAACTTGAATTAATGAATCTTGAAAAATGCTCTATTGAACTTGCACTTGCTGATGATTCCTTTCAACATGCTTTAGGTAAAGTAAGTGATGTTATGGTAGAGTTGCATATGACATCTGTACCTGTTGATTTTCTAATCTTGGATATGGGGAATAAAACCTCTAGTCCAATTATTCTTGGAAGACCTTTTCTTCGTACCACATGTGCTATCATTGATTCAAAAGAAGGGAATGTGAAGTTTCAGTTTCTACACAAGAAGTGCATGGAATACTTCCCAAGGAAGAGGGACACACCAAAGTTCAAGTTCCCTCATGAGCTTCGTCCACAGTAAGTATCAAGTAAGAAGCCTAGCTATATGGCTATAAAGAAAGCGTTTTACGGGAGGCAACCCGGTTGTTTTTATTTTTGATTTTCTTTGTGTCCTCTTGCTGTAACAAGAGACTTAGTTTTTAGTTTAGTTTCTGGAAGTATTAATAAAGTTCCAAGTTTTACTATTTTGGTATGAAAAAGTTGCTATTTTGCATTCGGAGATTTTATTCCAGCACTAATCTGTGCACGGTATAATTTTTAATTCCTATTCTGTATCTCCGAATGAGCTGAAATTTTTACTGTAATGCAACTTTTCATCCTATGTATGTCTGAATTTTCTCAGAATTTTTAGACATGTTTAAGTCTGGTAGAAAAATACGTTTCGCTGCTGCTAATTTTCTGGACAGATTCTGTCCCATATTGTTTGATGCATGTTTTGAACTTTTAACTTGAATCTTGTTGATCCAATTAAGTTTATAAGTAGGCATATAATATTATACACTCTCTGGACATTCATATGAATTTTTTTCTAAGGATTATATGCAGCAAGTAATGCATTTATCTATCACTACTAATGTCATCCCACAGAAAAGAAATGGAAGAAACAGTGTTTTGAAGTTTTTTCACAGGGATTAGAGGAGATGCACCAAGAGATATCCAAGGATTGTGAAGACCATAAGCTTGGGGATGTGAAGACAACCCCACTGGACCTACACACTCTCGGTTTGCGCACGTCTAACTTCTGTTTTTCCATCAATGCACGTTATCGCATAAACTTGGAGCGTCTTTTATTTGCTTTTTATTTTGTTTTGATTTTTGTTTTGAGACCACCACTATCATTTTTATATGAGAGAGCTACTGGAATTTTAGGGTTGAATAAAGTTGGATGCTAAATAAAAATTTGGGATAGGGATGTTTAAGTTGATTTAAAAATATACATATAGTTGCATAATTCATATGTTTTTAATGAGTGTCAATTTGCAAGTGTTTTATCAAGAGCTATTTTATATTCATGTTTAGATGCTGAATGGTACTTTACTTTGTTTAACATGGATTTAGTAGTTCTATGGAAACTTGTGCATGCATTTAGTTGGTCAACTTTCTCCCTTTTGCTAGCCCAAAAATCCCAACAAGTAAAAACTTGTTTTCCAGCACCTTCAACCAAAGTTTTCCAGTGAGTCCACCATATCTACCTATTAACTTTATGCTATTCCAAATATGTTTATCATGATACTTTGTATTATCTATACCTCTGAATTAAAATGCTTATGTTATTGATTGTTATGGGAAAATTTTGGTTAAATAGCTCTCACACCATACTATTGCACTTATTAAACATGAACCATTGTGATTAAAATTATGAAGTTGAATTTTACAAGAGTCTTGGTTGCTAGTTAGCCCAAATGTGCTGTCACATGGCAAGCTTTCAACATTGCACTAAATTATATCTAGTTGATATCATGTACTTTTGTTTATGGATTCTTATCATGGTGCTAAATAAATGTGGAAATTTAGTAGGTTTAAGTAGTTGTATAAATGGCTAGAGAGATACCTGGGCCGCTAATCTAAGCCATGCTATCATGGTGGAAATTTACTTACATGCTATGTGAACCTTCAGTGATACACCTCACAATAAAAAGCTATACCAATTGTAAATAAAAAGGGTGTTGAGATTGTTCCTTATGTTTGTTTGTCTTGTCATTTTGACCTGGGCTTGTTCCATGTCCTGGGACAAGAGGTACCCCAGTTGACCCTCTTAATGACGCTATTATACAATGCTTTTACTTGAACTTGCTTTGTTTCCCAAGTTGAGTAACACCATTGTAACACCCCGACCCACCCCCGGGCCGGGCCTGTCACCCCTGGCAGCTCTCTAGGATCTCTAGACTGGCCCCACAGACCAACACTAGTCTTTTCTGCGCACTTTGTCCTCACTCGTGCGCACCCGGGAATGACTTCCCGTTCGGTCACCCATCCCAATATTACCCTAGGCCAAGCACGCTTATTATCTGGGTTCTATCGAGATGAGGTTCCGGAAAAGAAGTTGCAACTTGTTGGTATGAGTATCCTATCAATCCTATTAAGCCCTGAGCCAGGATCTCACATCCTTCCCCCCTTAGAAGACCGACGCCCTCGTTGGTCAACCCCAGTCCAGGAACTTCCCCTTTTGGCACCCGTCTGTGCGTCCAGTGCCGGCACATGCTCCACATGTCTGCGCCCCTGACCCGCACACGCCCGAGTTACCGCAAGGGTCGGCTCTGATACCAAATGTAACACCCCGACCCACCCCCGGGCCGGGCCTGTCACCCCTGGCAGCTCTCTAGGATCTCTAGACTGGCCCCACAGACCAACACTAGTCTTTTCTGCGCACTTTGTCCTCACTCGTGCGCACCCGGGAATGACTTCCCGGTCGGTCACCCATCCTAATATTACCCCAGGCCAAGCACGCTTAACATCTGGGTTCTATCGAGATGAGCTTCCGGAAAAGAAGTTGCAACTTGTTGGTATGAGTATCCTATCAATCCTATTAAGCCCTGAGCCAGGATCTCACATCCTTCCCCCCTTAGAAGACCGACGCCCTCGTTGGTCAACCCCAGTCCAGGAACTTCCCCCTTTGGCACCCGTCTGTGCGTCCAGTACCGGCACATGCTCCACATGTCGGCGCCCCTGACCGGCACACGCCCGAGTTACCGCAAGGGTCGGCTCTGATACCAAATGTAACACCCCGACCCACCCTCGGGCCGGGCCAGTCATCCCTGGCAGCTCTCTAGGATCTCTAGACTGGCCCCATAGACCAACACTAGTCTTTTCTGCGCACTTTGTCTTCACTCGTGCGCACCCGGGAATGACTTCCCGGTCGGTCACCCATCCCAATATTACCCCAGGCCAAGCACGCTTAACATCTGGGTTCTATCGAGATGAGCTTCCGGAAAAGAAGTTGCAACTTGTTGGTATGAGTATCCTATCAATCCTATTAAGCCCTGAGCCAGGATCTCACAACCATGGTGTAGGTACTCATATTCAAGGGACATCAAACTTTCAACCATTTCTTTGTCAAGCACACTACTCATAATTGCTTTCACTTTAAACTTAATCATTAAACATGCTATAATAAGGGGTAATGAGAGCTTGATACCAATGATACCACATTGCAAACATTAACTTAAGTAGAAGCATTTGGAAGTTAGATGAAACTTGTTCATGTTTTACCTCTACTCATTTATATCTATCCAAAGTGTCCACCTTTTATATTCAGTTTTATAAGAGTACTCTATGACCATTATAGGATCTTTTTACTTTTCATTATGCATACATTTGGTCCATAGTACTTTCTTCTATGTTACACTTTGTGAATTATCATTGAACATCCTTGCATTGAATATTTGATATCACTTTATAATCTATCTTGCATATTGCTATTCCTTTAAATAATGAATCATTTTACTCTATGTAGTAATAGTAATCATCTTTTATATCCTTGTTAGTAATTAAATGCAAAGTCCATGTTAGTTTTATCACCTTCATACTCGAGGATGAGTATAGGTTAAGCTTGGGGATGTTGATGCATGTAAAATGCATACATGAACTTTGCATTAAATTACTTATATTTCAATCATATTTGCATCATATAAGGGTTATATCATTGTTTTCTATTGATTTTGGGAATATTTCACAGTTTCCCTATTTTTCTGGAATTAACCATGCACTGGCAGAAAACCCTATTTTCTATATTTTGAGTTTCAGGGACCCAAACGACGTCCAAATGACCTGAAAATTTACAGGGATCATTTTTTGGAAGGAAGAAGGCGTATGAGCGAAAGAGGCGAAGGAGTGGAGGCCTGAGGGCTAAAACAACTAGCCCCACGCGGCCAGATTCCTGGGCCGCATGGGACCCTTTGTTTTGGGCATCGTGGCTCCGTTTTCGTCGATCCTTCTTTCCGAAGCTTCCTCGTGACCTAAAAATCGACTATAAAAATAGTCCCCCGACGTTTTCCAGAAGAGAGCGCCGCCGAAACACAGAAACACCGAAACAGAGAACTGGAGCTGCAGATTGGAGGGGGAAAACTCCGGCGGGGCGCTGCCGGCGTGGTCTCCATCACCCCCAATGACATCTCCACCGTCTCCATGATGAAGAGGGAGTAGTCCACCCCTGGACTATGGGTTTGTGGAAGTAACTTATGTATCTCTCTCTCTCTCTTGAGCTTCACTAATTAGCACCGTATGAGCTGCTGAACATGATTACGGTCATCTATGTAATTCCTTTGTGGTGGATCTCTTTATGAGTTAATATATGTTTGAGATTGCAATTGTTTTGTTTCAGTTATGAAAGTAGATGCATATTATGTACCCCGTTCTTGTCTACTTGTTTTGATCAAGCTTGTTTATGAGAGCATGTGAGGGGGAACGTGTGCATTAGTTGGAGTAATGAGGGGGTGGCTAGTGCGGTGAAAGTGAGAGAAGTTCCGCGATCCACTTGGGTATTCCTACCTTACTTTGTTGCCTCACTAGGGATAAACTAAAATACCATGCTACCAGAGGTGTGGGTGTGACCATTGCCACTTCTCCATGACTAGATCTAGCATGTTCTTATTTTAACTTCATGTCATAAAGATTAAAGCTATGCTCTGATTTATCTTAATACCGAGGTGCTAAGATTTAGTTCACATCTTGGTGGAGTATAAGAGAGGTTAATAACCAAAAGATCTCTATGTTAGGACGTGATACCCATATAATTAGTAACTTGTCATAAACCTTTTTGTTGCAATCTCATATGTCAATTCCTATGTTCCATTGTCTACCACTTTATTAAAGAGAGAGTGCATTTGTGAAACCATGAACCCCAGTCCATTTTTAATCATAAGAAACACCTTTCCAACAACTTTTAAGCATTTTCCATTTCTGCCATTTAAAAATCCGAAAATACAAAAACACTTTTATATCTTGCATTCACAATACAAAACCCAAAAATATCGTCCATCATTGTTTCCACTATCCTTGCATATTTATTTACCATCATTGCATATTTATTTCTTGTTTTGCATTTGTTTTATTTTGATATCATTCTCACACCTTGTGCTTGACAACCACTTGGTGAGGTTGAGGGCACAAAACAATTTACTTTGTTTGTAGGTTCTCAAGGGAAGGATAAGAAGATAAACCTTTCACTACTGATTCTCCGAGAGTTCGATATTAAACCCTTGAGTCATCCCTCGTGGGGAAACCGTCTTTCCTATACTATACACTCTGCGCTTGGAGTCTCAACCTAACCATATTGTTTTAACGCAGGTAACTATGCTAAGAAGTTTTCTGGCGCTGTTGCTGAGTTAAAGGCCATCACGTGTTAATTGTCTAATTGCTTTAGCTTGCTCTTCATATAGGTAAATTCACCGTAGTTGCATATCTAGAGAATTTACCTTTGTGTTAAGCCTAAAATCGAAAAAGAATTAAAAATTGGTGTAGCACCTATTCACCCCCCCTCTAGGTGCCCATACGATCCTTTCAATTGGTATCAGAGCCTTGGCTCTTAAGTTAGGCTTCACCGCCTAAGAGAGTATGGGTGACGGTGATGATGTTACGGGTGGTAGCACCCCTCCGGTGTCCATGGATGATCTCAAGAATTTGGAAACAAGCTTGACATCATCCATGAACACTCAAATGGAGGAGTTGCGTGCTATGATGAGGGAACTCTTGAAGGCTAACAAGCCACCCGCTACATCATCCCTAGAGGCTAATGCTTCCGCCGCGCATGATGGGGAGGGCGAACAACTCACTGATGAATCCCCTCCTAAAATTGATGGTGGGAGGCCGGAGTACCATGGGGTTCCATTTAAGTACTCGGTCGACCCACCTATCCCGCATTATCATATAAACAATAGGGGTGATCCACCTAAATTTAATCCATCTTGTTTTACTAATTGGCAATTTATGATGAGATCTCATGTCAAGAGCGCTTCGAGCGAGCTATGGAGAATCATTGAAGTTGGGTTCAAGGCCGTCGATCCAAACAACATGACAAGAAGAGAAGTTGTGGATTATAAACTCAATGACTTGGCTCTCAACATTTTTCACACCACCGTGGGAGAAAAGCACATGTCTCACATCGAGCTTGCCACCACCTCCAAAGAAGCTTGGGATATTCTCACTCAAGAGTTTGTCGGTAATGAGAGCATGCAAAGGAATAGGTTTGAAGCTTTGAGCAACCAAGCCGATGGCTTTTTCATGATAGATGGTGAAGATCATGAAGAAATGTATCGAAGGCTCAAGACCCTTGCCACTCAATTTAGAGCCCTTGGAGCAACCTATGTGGATGATGCTTGGATCAAGAGGAAGTATGTGAGTGCCCTTTGGCCGTTCGAATCCACCGACTTGAAGAGTCTCCAAGGAAGACACAACTATCACCTCATGTCATCTAATGAAGTCATGCAAGAGATGGCGGCATACAAGGTGGCCGCCAAGAACGCCGAAGACGCTCGAGCCCGAGCCATTGGAATGCATAGAGGAACTTCACTTGCTTTGAAGGCCAAGGTTGTGGTGCAAGACGATGATGATGAGACTCAAGAAGATGTGTCACATTGGGATCCCAAAGAGCTTGAAGATACTCTCAAGGATTACTCGGCTCTCACATCCAAAGTCTTTTGGAAGAGTCCGTCCAAGGCAAGGGATTTTGTCAACAAGGCAAGTGGAAGGAAGGAGGGTGGCCAAAGGATTCGTTCTTGCTACAATTGTCAAGATACATATCACTTTGTGGCCGAATGTCCGTTTGAGAATCGAGAACATCATGGAGGGAAGCTTGTTCGAAAGGACAAGTCAAAGGACACACATAAGAAACCTTTCTTCAAGAAGAATGCCATCAACAAGAAGCCTCTGAGAATTATATTTCTTGTGCAAGAAGAGTACTCATTCGGGGAAGAAGAAGAAGAACCCACAAATGAAGTTGTCGCCATTGCCATAGCATCTTCATCATCTCCTTCCCTATTTGAATCCCCCAATGAGGATGTCTCCAACTCCACCGCAAGATGCTTCATGGCCAAGACCAACGAGGTATCATCTCCATCATCTCCTAAGGCAATGAGTAATATGGATGATGCTACTAGTCTTAAAATTAAAGAGGAAATTGTTGCTTTCGATCATTTTATCACTAACATGCAAGGTGAAACTAAGAAGCATGTTGAGGCTCTTATGAGTCAATACGGTGAAGCTCAAGAAATGCTTGAGATCAAGGGTAAGATTGAAAGAGAGGATGCTATGGAAATTGCATCCTTGAAAGACAATCTCGAAGAAGAGCATGAGCTTAGGGTTTCTCTAGAGCAACAACTAGAATCTATAGAAGAATCAAATGATGTAATTGTTGCTAAACTCGTTAAAGAACGTGACCATACAATTGCTAAATACAAAGCATGTAAGAAAGAAAAGGTCGAGCTTGGTGTTGGTCATTCTAGACTAACCAAGGAGCTGGAGAAGCTTTCCAAGGCTCACAAGGCATTGGAGTCTACCCTCACTAAGTCGTATGAACAACTTCAAGCTCAACTGCCTAAAAATGATGTGTCTAGCTCCTCCACTTCCATTACTTGTGATCATGCAAATATCATTGAGGAAAATGCTAGGTTGAAGATCAATCTTGCTAAGGCCATCTCTCTAGGTAAGAAACCGTTTGTTACTTCACAAAAGGGGAGAGTTGGTCTTGGATTTGTTGAGGAGGAAAAGGAGAAAGAAAGCTTCATGAAGGATGCTAGAGCTCCTCAAGCAAAGAAGACCCCTCAAGCTAAGAAGGCCAACATTGCTAGTGCTCCTCAAGCAAAGAAGATCCCTCAAGCTAAGAAGGTCAACATTGCTAGTGGTAGTGCCACAAGGGGCAAAACCACTAGTGATGACTTTGCGGGAAAAACTAACCCCCACTACATTTTATATGTTGATTATTATGGGGATATCTATGCTAAATTTGTTGGTCCTAGAAATGTGCCTATTGCTCGTTCTATTTGGATTCCTAAGACCCTTGTTGCTAACAAAAGAGGACCCATTGAGAAATGGGGACCTAAATCAAAGCAATGATTTCTTGTAGGACTATGCTTCCGGTGGGTCAAAATGGGTGCTTGATAGTGGATGCACAAAACATATGACCGGAAGCAAGGAGTTAATGACGGAATTGAGACCAAATCTAAATGAAGCAACCGTCACTTATGGAGATCAATCAAAATCCGAGGTATTGGGCTTTGGCAAGGTGGTAATCGCTAAGGATATCACCCTAGCGAATGTCATGCTTGTCAAAGACCTTGGTTTTAATGTACGTTCTGTTCATGCTCTTAATAAGAAGGGTTTCGCCGTCTTCTTTGATATTGATGTTGTGGTACTCTTGTGGAGCAAGACTCTAAAGGTCGCTTTCATTGGGTACATCGAGGAAGATTTGTTTATGGTTGACTTTTCGGGGAAAACCACTTCAAATTCGATGTGCCTATTCGGAAAGGCCGACAAGGGTTGGTTGTGTCATCGCCGCCTAGCCCATGTCAACATGAGAACTTTGGAAAGTCTCCACAAGGGTGGCCACATTCTCGGACTAAAAGAAGATATCTCTTTTGCCAAAGATCGTGTTTGTAGGGCTTGTGTTGAAGGCAAGATGCATGATTCTCCCCATCCTTCCAAGACTATTATTTCATCCAAGAGGATCTTGGAGCTCCTCCATGTGGATCTTTTTGGTGCCATTCCCGAAGCAAGTCTAGGTGGGAAGAAGTATTGTTTGGTGATTGTTGATGACTATTCAAGGTTCATTTGGGTCTATTTCTTCAAGTCGAAGAGTGAGACCCAACAGACCTTCATCGACTTCTCCATTGAAATGCAACGTCAACACAATGTCCCCATATTGGCAATTAGAAGTGATAATGGCTCCGAGTTCCTTAGTGAAGAGGGTATTCATCACCAATATTCCGCAACTTATACCACTCAACAAAATGGGGTAGCCGAGAGGAAGAACCGGACTCTTATGGATATAGCAAGGTCCATGTTAGTGGAGTTTAAGACTCTGTTGAGTTTTTGGGCTGAGGCTATATCCACGGCATGTCACTCATCCAACCGGCTCTTCTTCCGCAAAGGGTTAAACAAGACCCCCTATGAGATCCTCACCGGCAACAAGCCCAACATCTCCTACTTCCGTGTCTTTGGTTGTAAGTGTTTCTATTTGATCAAAGGTTGTCGCTTAGCTAAATTCGAATCTAAGTCTCTAGAGGGTATCTTTGTTGGTTATGGTGCCGAATCCCACACTTATAGAGTCTATGATATAGCCTCACGGCGTATCATAGAATCTTGTAGTGTGGTGTTCGAAGAAAATGACATCTCCCAAGTGGCGCAATTTCATGTTTCCGATGTAGATGATGTAATTCCTCGAGAAGCCATAGAATGGGTGAGGGATTTTTCCGTCCCGTGGAGGAACCCCTTGTGGTGGATCGAGAAGGACAATGCTCTACTCAAGTGGAGCCTTCATCTTCATCAGATTTACAAGCAACTGCTGCTGGAGCTAACGATGCACCTGATCATCAAAGACAAGCTCAAGACCCTCATCTGTCAGATTTGCCTCTTGTCGCCTGGCCGGAGACTCCGGCCATCTTGACCGGAGAATCCAGTGGGCCGGAGATTCCGGCGCCTCAGGCCGGAGACTCCGGTCTACTTGAAGCTGAAGGGAGTTCTGCTCAAGATCTTGGTCCTTCTACCTCTTCCAATAATGATGATATGCAGTTTGAGGATCAAGGTCAGCTCACCGGTCAAGACGGGGACTCAAATGATCAAGATGATCAAGTGATACCTCCAAGATGCAATGAGGATATCAAGCCCGTCGATGAGCTAGAGTTGCAAGAACCATGGAATGTCGTGAACATCTCCTTGAGAAGGTGATTGGTGATGTGAGAGGCAAAGTGTCCACCCGGAGGCAATTGGCAAAATTTAGTGATCATCAAGCTCATATTGCCATGGTGGAACCGAAGAAAGTTTCCGAAGCTCTTGAAGATCCGGATTGGTTGCAAGCCATGCATGAAGAGCTCAACAATTTCGAGCGCAATAAAGTTTGGAAGTTAGTTGAGAAGCCAAAGGAGTGCCGTAATGTTATTGACACAAAATGGATTTTCAAGAACAAGCAAGATGAACATGGCATGGTCGTGAGGAACAAGGCTAGATTGGTGGCTCAAGGGTACTCTCAAGTTGAAGGAATTTATTTTGGAGAGACCTATGCTCCTGTGGCTCGCCTTGAGTCCATCCGTATCCTTCTTGCTTATGCATCCCGTTATAACTTTAAATTGCAACAAATGGATGTTAAAAGTGCCTTTCTTAATGGTCTCTTAAAAGAGTTGGTGTTCGTTAAGCAACCCCCGGGGTTCGAGGACCCCAACTTCCCTAGCCATGTCTACAAACTTGATAAGGCGCTCTATGGACTTAAGCAAGCACCACGTGCGTGATATGAGCACCTTAGAGAGTTGTTTTTAGACCGTGGATTTGAAGTTGGGCAAATTGATCCTACTCTTGTTACTAAGAGTGTTAAAGGGGAGCTTTTTGTATGCCAACTATATCTTGATGATATTATTTTTGGCTCGTCTAACAAAGCTTTTAATGAAGAATTTTCAAAGCTTATGACCGATAGGTTTGAGATGTCTATGTTGGGTGAGTTGAATTTCTTCCTTGGATTTGACATCAAGCAATTGAGAGGAGGGACTTTCATTAGCCAAGCAAAGTATATTCAAGACATGCTCAAGAGGTTTAATATGGTGGATGCTAAGGAGAAGAAGACTCCTATGGATACCAAATGCTATCTACAACTTAACCCAAAGGGTATAGATGTGGATCAAAAGCTCTACCGCTCCATGATTGGTTCGTTACTTTACCTTTGTGCATCTAGACCTGATATTGTGTTGAGTGTAGGTGTGTATGCAAGGTATCAAGCGACTCCTAATTCATACGATATTTGATTCATACCCCAAGGTTTGGTTTGTGGTATCCAAGGGATTCATCTTTCACTCTTCGGGGTTTCACGGATTCGGATTGGGCCGGTGATCAAGATGATAGGAAATCAACTTCTGGGGCTTGCCAATTCATTGGTAGGTCCTTGGTGAGTTGGTCTTCTAAGAAGCAAAATTGTATTTCTCTCTCCACCGCCGAAGCCGAGTATGTGGCCGCCGCTAGTGCATGCACTCAATTGTTATAAATGAGGCAAACTTTAAAGGAATATGGTGTCAATTGTGACAAAGTGCCTCTTTTGTGTGACAATGAGAGTGCTATCAAGATCGCCTACAACCTGATGCCACACTCAAGAACCAAGCACATTGAGATTCTTCATCACTTCATTCGGGATCATGTTGCCCGTGGAGACATTGAGCTAGCATATGTGTGCCAACCAAAGACCAACTTGCTGATATTTTCACGAAGCCACTTGATGAAGCAAGATTCACTTATTTGAGGAATGAGCTAAATATTGTGGATTCAAGGAGCTTGCCTTGACCATCTTGCACACACATCTATAGGTGATTCAATATTTGGTTTAGGTGTGGGCATGAATTTAGGGGGAGTGTTGTCGTGGTGGGTTGCCCGGCATATCCATCTAGGATGGAAAAGAAGTGTGGGACAAGGCAACGATGGCGCTCGCGCGGGATTGGGTAACAAGCACGCAAACACACGCGATGTACCCAGGTTCAGGGCCCTCTTATGGAGGTAAAACCCCTACGTCCTGCTCTTCTTCTCTTTATTGCTCAGATCATGAAGTTGGGTTACAAATGGTGCTCCTGGAGCTGTTTCGTGGTGGACCCGGCTTGAGCTACTGAGCCGGCTGTAGGTTGAAGGTGGTGATCATCAAAGACTTGGAACTAGTCGAGCGTCTCCAGGCGCAGGAGGCTCTAGCCCGTCTTATATAGGTGATGAGCTAGGGTTTTGAGGTTACAGGGAAATTACAAGGTTATCCCTATGACATCATCTACTCTCTGGTCCGGCTTCAGCTCGTTGCCATGATTCTGTACAGGAAACGCCCGACAGGAAGTACTGTACATAGGTGACGGTTACACGGGGCTGGCCCACTGGTACGGAACTGTCGGTTGGTTGGTCCGGCTTCAGTCCAGCCGGACGTACGTGTCCGGGTAGGCCCAGCCGGCCTGAGCCAGCCGGCACAATGCAGCCGGCATGACCAATCCGGCTTGAGGAGTTAGAAGGAATGAAACTCTTTAAGGTATCCAGGTCCGGGCTTCATCTCCCCGACAAGTGTTGTCCAAATAAATTGGGCTCTCCCTCCCCCAATATGCCTATAGTACAAATTCATTTGTCTTTATTTTTAGATTCATGAATTGTGAGCTTAAATGACGAGTGTTGGTTATGAACCCAAGATATATCTTCACGGTGTCATGCCATGAAGTCTTACATGGTGGCCTAGGCCACCGACCTCTTCCTTATAAAGAGTTGGTTCTTTTGATGTTTTATTGGATTTTATTTGCAAATCTCTTGTTCTTATGGGAAACTCACTCAATCTTGGCATTTATTGAATTTGGCTTTTGCAAGTTGAGTGTGAAGTACCATCCCAGTTTGTGAAATCTATCCTAAGCCCCATTTTCCCAAAAACATGCTCCTCTTGCCACATTCATGTCCAACACCATAACTTGCATTTCTGAGCAGTGGGGGCCGGAGACTCCGGTGTCTTGCACCGGAGACTCCGGTCTGACCTAAGTCTCCGCCCTAAGCCACGGAGACTCCGGAACACCGGAGACTCCGGTACGCTTAGGCCGGAGACTCCGGTCTCGGCAGTTTCGCTAGGATCCAAAAGGGGATCGGGGTGAGGAGTTGTTACTCCTCATTCACCCCCGACCCCAACACCTCCCCAGCTGCTGCCGACCGCCCGAAGACGACGTCCGGCTGCTCCCCACCATCGGAATCCGCCGACCAGCCGGCTCCCTCTCCTCCCACAATGCTGGGGAACCTTCTCCCCTCCATTGGTCTCCACCATGTCGAGCAGTGGTACATCTCTCTCTCCCCCTCTAGGTTTCTTCCTAGTCCATGGATTGAGTGTGTGTTTGATGCTCCCTATGGTGTAGAATCCTTTTGCTGGTTCTTTTCTTCTAGGGTTAACAATTTTAGAGCAAATGGCAACAATTTGTGAACTAACCCTCGGTTTCCAGCCTCAGGGCCGGAGACTCCGGCCTGTTGCTTCGTTGGTTAATGGTTGGGTGGTGCCCCCAGCTTAAGGCGGTGATGTAGTAAGCAGCAGTTTTCCCTCAATTAATTGAACTGAGGTTTATCAAACCAGTAGGATTTTGAAATCAACAACGAGGTGAATGTTGAAGATCTCTAGCGCTTGACCTTCAATAGACGTAGACCTGCACACACTCAACCAAAATACTTTGCCCCCAACGGCGGAGAGGTTGTCAATCTCTACGGTCTCGCAGAACACAAAGCGGTTAATTGTATGATGAAATGAAATAAATGCAAAAGTGACCAGAGGAATAATGATGATTAAAAGCAAGTAAATGAGGTTGTAAACAATGTAAAAAGATGGACCGGGGGCCATGGGTTCACTAGTGTAAAAAGATGTGATGGGTGAACAAAATACAGCTAGGCAATTGACAAGATCATGACACAAACCCAATTTAGCTATGACAAAAAGAACATGATAATATCTATGGAGGCATCACGACAAGGAACAAAGACCGTTGAGTCCAACTGCGTCTTTGTCTAACAAGTCCACCGTGGGATCGCTATCCAGCCTGTCACCCAACGGTATTAAGTTGCAAGCAACAGACAAATGCATTAAGTAAAGCGCATGATGTAAGCAACACTAATATCAAATGAGACATTAGCACCGCTGTTTTACCCTTAGTAGCAATAGCACACCCTCGCCCTTAGACGTTTCTGTCACTCGTGCCCAGGAACAAAAGGGGGCATGAACCCACTATCTAGCATAACTACCCTCTCTTGGAGATACACACAATCACTTGGCCAAAGTAACTACGCACATCGAAGAGCATGCAAGAACATAAATAACATATATAAGAATCATGCACAATCTGAACATAACTTCATAATCCATCGGATCCCAGCAAACACATCACATAGAATAACAATAGTCGATCTTGATCATGTTAGGCAGCTCACAAGATCATAAGACATGAAGCACAAAGGTGAGAGACTACCATCTAGCTACTGCCATGGACCCGTAGTCCAAGGTGAGACTACTCACTCAGCATCCCGGAGGAAGGCATGGCGATGAAGAGCCCTCCGGGATCGATCTCCCCTCCGGCAGAGTGCCGGGATCAGCTTCAGATGGGACCCCGAACTAGGGTTCGAGTTGACGGCGCGTCGGGGTCGAGTTTCTGGAAAATAATGGCCGCCCCTACGTTTTTAGGGTTTTAGGAAATTTATAGGCGTCGGAGGGCCGCGAGGTGGGGTCCCACGGGCAGGGGCGGGCCCCACCCTCGGGTGGCCCCTAGGCCGCGGCAGGGGGGCGCCTCTGCCCCCTGGGCCTCCCCTCCGGCTCCCCTTCGGTCTGGTACTTGGTCTTGGCGTATAAAAATTCCACAAAAATTTCTAGCGCGTTCCGAGAATATTTCCAGAAGTGAATTTCTGAAACAAAAAGACAGCAAAAATAGGGAACTGGCACTGGGCATCTTGTCAATAGGTTAGTCTGACAAAATGCTTAAAAATGATATAAATGACAGTAAAAACATGTGACAATATCACAAAACTAGCATGGATCACTCAAAAATTATAGATACATTGGAGAGGTATCAGCATCCCCAAGCTTAACTCCTACTCGTCCTCGAGTAGGTAAGTGATAACAAATAAATTTTGACGAGACATGCAACCAACACAAACTTGATCAAGGTGAATGAAGAGATACTAAACAATTGTCTATAATTGATAGAAAGAAAGCAATGAATAAACAAGTTGAATCATTCAAGCAAAACCTTTCATAAATAGTATGTTAAAAACATGAAAACAATGTGATCAACATATTTGTCTAATTCACAAGGATAATAATTCCATAACAAAAGTGTTTGAGAATCAACACAAAGGTATATGTAAGAATTAGCAAAAAGCTTCATCTTCCAACGGTTTATCTTATAGATAATGTCAATATAAAGATTCATGTTTAATCTCAGCAATGCAATATGCTCACGATACCCAGGGTCAATGCTAGATGTTTGCTTTTGTGGAGATAGAAGGAAGAGGAAAACTGACTCAACATTAAAAGTAAAAGAAAGGCCCTTCGCAGAGGGAAGTAAGGATTAGTCATATGCTAGAGATTTTTGTCTTTATGAAACAGAATTAAATGATTTTGAGCCATGCATGCTTTTGTCAACGACTTCACAATAGAGAAATTATCTAGTCTCTCATGACAAGAAAGGTTTTTAGACTTGTGAGAGCAGCTGGTTCTTAGAAGAGCGAGTACGCTCCTCTTTCTCCTTGGTTTCACCACTGTCCAATGTTTGGGCTGATTTCTCAGTTTTGCATTGCGCGGAGGAGAATTTGTGAGTTGTATTTCTAGTTTTGCTTAATTTGCTCTCGGGTTGATTCAAGTGAAGACGTAATCCATCAACACCGGGTGTGTCGGGGATATGGGACACGGGTAACCGCAAGGAGGATTAACGTGGCCCATCCGGGGTGGCCCAGCAGGCCGACTCCACAGTCAGATTAGGACAAGGACTCACCTTGCCAACTTGTAATAGATTAGCAGTGTCCTACAAGGACTCGACATGTATTAGATTAGCAGTGTCCTAAAAGGACTCGACATGTAAGCCGGCCTCCTCCACTTTTATAAGGAGGGGCAAGGCGCACCAAGAGGAGAGAATCAGACAGATCTAGACAAGAGGAGCCGCCTCATCGGCGACTTCCACCATGAGAGGAATACAACCTAGCCCAAAACAGCACGTAGGGATATTACCGGATGATGTTTCCGGGGTCCCGAATCCGTATAAATCTTGTCTCCCGTGTCGTTCGTCTACTAACCCACATCGACGATGCCCGCACGTACGTAGTCCCGTATCTTCACCGTTGATCTAAACTATCGACATTGGCGCCCACCGTGGGGCTAAGTGCGCGTGGATTCACAATTCGATGGGTCCAATCTTCATCAACGACGACAGCGAGTTTATCACCATGGTCAAGCGACTCGGATGCATCAAGTTCTTCATCCACACAGACGTGGGGGCTCGACATCATCACTGCCTTCACGTGCGTTTGATCTAACGTGCAAGATCAGGAAATCAGCTATCGTGGCGTCATCACCAACAAAGTTGCGCAAGCCGGCTTCACTTCGCCTAGAAGTTGCCAGCGGTCAGATTCAGATGAACCCGGAATTTCAAGGTCGCAAGGAATCAGCCGGATCAGAACAAACCGGCCCATAGACAATATTTAACCTACGCCCTGAGCAATATTGAACAGAAGCTGCGCCTCCAAAGCTACAAGCATCTTCATACATGTCGTTACAGTGCCGGATCTTCACTGCGTCTAGCCAAAAAAATCCAACCGCGATTACAAGCAAGGCGAAAGCCACGGATCAAGGTCTTCAGCGTCCCGGCCGACTCCTACATCTGCGTCCGCATGCGAGTTTCGACTCGCGCAAGCAGTAGCCTACACCTACGAACTCTAGCAGCGGCCGGCTCGTGGATACAGGACTCGTCCAAGCAAGAACAGCTAAATTCGAATTAAAAACGGATTAGGCTGCCTCGTAGAGTGCTACTCGGATACATACTATTTCTCGAGTTCTCGTTTATCAAGGAAGGTCACATGGAGGCCAGCAGCTCAAGACAACCAGAAAGATCTACAGACCGAATACTAGTAGAATTCACCAACTAGCATGGAGTACTACTTGGACTCGGAGAAGGAGCCAAGGACCAGAAGAAAGAAAAAAGAGCAAGCGTCGGACCAGGAGTCGGACCACGCGATCAGGAAAGAAGTACGTGCTAGCTGCTCAAGTTCTATTCTCAAGTCCGATCAAGTCCTGGAATACATCAAGCAAAGAAAAAAAAGGAGTTAGATCACGTACTACAACACAACGTGACAGAAGAAATAAAAGACCAGATGCTACTAGTACTCGTACAGATCAATCAAGGAACAAGCCGGCAACCGGGTCAGAGGACTCGGACGACTCCGGCTACACCGAGTTCAACGAGTTAAACGACAATCCGCCGACTCGCAAGCATCATCGGCTACAGAAAATAAACAGCTAAGTCGGCTTTTTATTTAAATTTCATATTTTATTCATTCAGTTAAATTATATAAAGTCAGCCCCTTTAAGTTAATTCCGGGTTAATTCCGAGAGCTATATATCTGGTTTATAAAGAAATTGCAGAGATAATCCAGAAGATTACAAAGTAAGTTTTAAATAATGCAAATGGGCTAATATAAGTTGAGTACCGTTATTATCTCAGAAAATTCTATGTGGCATATCAAATCGATTCTTGGAGGCTTAATATAGCTAAATCTCAAAGTTGGGTTCTTTAAAAACCCGCCATGGATTTCTAAAAAGTCGAGCTCTCAAATAGCTCGCACCAAATTTATTTAAAGTCGGGCTATCCTTTGCTCACAACGGATTTCTCAAAAGTCGAGCTATTGCTTGCACCGGATTTTTCAAAGTCGAGCTATCTATTTCTTGCACCGGATTTTTGAAAGTCGAGTTATCTATTGGTTGCACCGGATTTTTTCAAAGTCGAGTTATATATTGCTCGCAATGGATTTCTTTAAAAGTCAAGTTCTTTATAACTTGCATCAGATTTATTGGAAAGATTTAGTTACACCCACAAAGGGATTTCTAAAAAATATTAATGTCTCTATACTCCAGCTTATATATCACCAACGAGCCCAGAGAGCTCCGCAATACCAATGAGCCCAGAGAGCTCCGCAACACCAACGAGCCCAGAGAGCTCTGCAACATTATAACATGATTATTGTGATCAAAGGGATAAAGCCGGCTTCTCTATAGTAAGAGTTTTGCCGAGACACACAGTAAGTGCGCCTTTATTAACTTTGATCATTAGGTCCTTGGGGGCTTGTCTTTCAGGAAAAAGCCAAGTTCTAGACTCATTGACCTGGCTCAGATGCCAACTTATCCTTAGTTTTATCTGGTAAGTCAGATGCAACCTGTACAACAAACTGGCTGCTAATTAGCAAAGATCGGGCAGGGCCTACTTATTCATCAGTATAAAACTAAGAAGGGTTATAAGAACCAAATCAGCTCAAGCATCAATCAAGTTCAAAAAAATTTAAGCTCCGAGTTGCTGCAGGCAAACAACCCAGCACTTGGGGGCTACATGTTATCAGGTTTTCAGTTTAAGTCAAAGGGAATACAGAGTTGGAAGCTCCAAGTTGTCGCAGGCCAACAACTCGGCACTTGGGGGCTACTCACGGATCAGGTTTTTCTACAAGTTAAGCAGTAATCAAGTTCCAAAAGTTTTTATCTCCAAGTTGTTACAGGTTAACAACCCGGCACTCGGAGGCTACATCATCTGAAAGTCATGAGTTATACATCAAGGAGTCCCGAGTTGTCGCAGGCAAACGACCCGGCACTCGGGGGCTACATCATCTGAAGTTATGAGTCATCAATACAAGCTCCAAGCTGTCACAAGTTAACAACTTGGCGCTTGGGGGCTATACATATACCAGTGTAAACAAGCTCGAGAGAAGAGAAGCAACTCGTCAAAGGACTTGGAGAAAAAATTCTGACTCACTTCAAAACAAGTCGGCAGGAGGAGCCGGCATTGACAAGTCGGCAGGAGAAGCCGGCATTAACAAGCGAAGCCGGCATCAACGACTCGGCAAGCGAAGCCGGCATCGACGACTCGGCAAACGTTTACATCGACAACTCGGGAAAATCTACAACGACAACCCGGCAACATGTACATCGATAACCCGGCAAAGTCTACATCGACAACTCGGCAAAGGCTGAAGCCGGGTTCCGCGACATCGTCGACATCTACAACTCGGCAAAGCGCTACATCAACAAGCCGGCAAAGAACCCGGCACGGACTCTGTGTCCCATTTCTTCAACAAATAAAGACCTTCCGCATGACTCTACGAGTCACCCGAAAGCTCGGGGGCTACTATCGGGGATATGGGACACATATACCCACAAGGAGAATTAACGTGGCCCATCCGGGGTGGCCCAGCAGGCCGACTCCACAGTCAGATTAGGACAAGGACTCACCTTGCCAACTTGTAATAGATTAGCAGTGTCCTACAAGGACTCGACTTGTATTAGATTAGCAGTGTCCTAAAAGGACTCGACATGTAAGCCGGCCTCCTCCACCTTTATAAGGAGGGGCAAGGCGCACCAAGAGGAGAGAATCAGACAGATCTAGACAAGAGGAGCCGCCTCATCGGCGACTTCCACCATGAGAGGAATACATCCTAGCACCAAACATCACGTAGGGATATTATCGGATGATGTTTCCCGGGTCCCGAAGCTGTATAAATCTTGTCTCCCGTGTCGTTCGTCTACTAACCCACATCGACGATGCCCGAACGTATGTAGTCCCGTATCTTCACCGTTGATCTAAACTATCGATAGGGTGAAAGGGGGGAAATGACCCTGCTCGTCACAAGTTTAACTAGCTCTCTACTGCTCCCTCATGAGCTTAAAAACAGAGGCACAAAAAAGAAGTATTTGAATTTTTAAAGATAGCACATGACAAATTTACTTGGAATGGTAGGAAATACCATGCATAGGTAGATATGGTGGACACAGCTGGCGAGAAAGTTTGGCTTTGGGGATTGGATGCACGAGTGAACCATACACTCAGTACGAGTTTTTGGGCTTAGCAAAGAAGGTATTTGAAGCAAACATCTATCAATAACCGGTAACAGAACAACATAAAACATCTACCAGTCATAAGCATAAAAACTCTACACCATCTCCCTTGTTGACCAAACAATTCTTTTGATGGAAAGATTAGCACTATGAATTAACAACTACGAAACACCACACGATTTCAAGCTCTCAACATATTTCTTTACTAATCAATTCCACCTAAATAACCAGCAAGTTTAAGCATTCAACTTAACATCTCAAAACAATTGAAAAGCATCAAGTATCCACACCATGATCTACAAAACTATGCAGGCTTTTTCATTTTATTCTATCATCACACAAACAGCAGTTTGTCGCATTGACAATTCAAGCAATTTTTCAACAACAGTTCTCCAACAAGTATAAGTGAGGAACAAGAGAGTTTAACAAAACAACTAGCAGCTCTAAACAAGATAAAAGCTAAAAGCGAGAGCTTACTAGAAAACAGACAATAGCTAAGAATACTCAACAAGATATAAGCGAAGCAAAGGAGTATTCAAACGAAAAAGCGGAGCGTGTCTCTCTCCCACACAAATAAACCTAGGATCCAATCAAAGATATGATCAGCAAACAAACAAACTGAAAGTAAAAAGACGCTCCAAGCATAGCATATAATATGTAAAGTGATAAAAACGAAGTTCAACGAAGACGACCTTATGATAGTCGATGAAGATGAGGGGATGCCTTGGGCATCCCCAAGCTTTGACTCTTGATAATTCTTGATATTCAGAGGGGGTGCCATGGGGGCATCCCCAAGCTTGAGCTCTGATCCATCCTCGCTTTATTCATATTCCTCTCCTTTGGAACTTAAAAACTCCCTTCACATAAAACATCTCATAATTTGATTAGAGGGTTAGTGCTCATAAATTAAAAACGCACATGTGTTCAACTTAGGACAAATTGCAAACCGACTCCATTAGACATTAGCTACAGTTTACTAAGCCTCAATGTGGTACTCTACCCCTAGAGTATCACATATGACGATGGTAAAGAGACAAATGCAAAATAGAAGCAGAATCTGTCAAAATCTGAACAGTATGTAAAGATCAAATTTTCCGAAGCACTTCTGCAACTCAAAGGCCACCACCCCTGGCGGGTGGGACAAGACACTCAAGACCTGATGCTGGGGACCCACTTTGACTCGTTTTGGTCATAGCCCCTGCGGCAGAAGGGCGTGGCCGTCGGGACTATGCCCGGGGGCTATTATCGCAACAGTGGAACATGGGGTTCCCATGATGCGGTCAAAGTGGGTTCACCGCACATGGGCCCACCAAGGAGGCACTCAAGGCCAAGGCACAAGGATGGCAGATGGCCCACCCCATCTTCCCCGCGGCGTCCAGACAAACACGGCATCGACAACCAAGGCAAAGGACCGTGGGACCCTCCGGGCCCCCCCTCAACACGGAAGAAGACATGGAGGTCCCGAGGACCCTGGCGCCCGGCAGGAGGCCAGGCTCACCCCCGGGAGCCAACCTCCAACACGTGAAGAAGATAAGCTTGCCAGCCCTAGATGGAAGCTCCTAGAAGACTTGGGCGCCAAGAAGATGGAGGCGCCAAGGGGGGCAAGGACGGAAAAGCTGTCAGTCTCTGTCTGACCTCCTAGGAAAAAGTGGGGGATCGCACCTAACCCCCCTCAGGAGAATACTTGGACGAGAGGAGGCCACGTTGCCCCCCTTAGAAGAACTCGGAGGGGTTTTCCCGCCAAAACCCCTCCAGCCCCAAGGGTGCACCTGTGGTATCCCCTTAGCCTATAAAAGGAGGACCAAGGTGCCCAATGGGAAGGGACGGAACATCAGAGAGTCGGAGGCTAGGCTAGGGAGTGCACAAGTCCAGGAGTAGCTTAGGCGAGAGGTGATCTCCTCCGGGTCAGGATCTGCTCGTCTTCAACCTCTAGCCGACACCTCCCAGGTTTGCACCCGCAACCACCGTTGTAAAGCTACACGATGATATACCACTCAATCCAGACATGCAGGAGTAGGGCTGTTAGCCTCCGGGTGGCCTATACCTGGGTAAACTCCTTGTGTCTTTGTGATGCTTACTAGTACGTAAATCTCGAGCGTAGACGAAGTGCCCCGGCGGAAGACGTTTCCCGTCCTCCTTCGCGCCCCATACTGAACCTAAAAAGGGGGTATCCTTTACTCCCGGTGTCCATGATCGAAGACACGACACCATGCCTTCCTCCGGGATGATTTGTGAGTAGTCCCACCTTGGACATTGGGTCCATGGCAGTAGCTACTACCACTACTAGGAAAAAGGTTACCCGTGGCGCACCTAATTTGCTTACCCGTGGCGCAGGGCCCTGCGCCACGGATTGCCACGCCACGGGTAATTCATTAGCCGTGGCGCAGGTGCGAATGTGCGCCACGGCTATGTTTATGTACCCGTGGCGCACCTCGTTTTGGTGCGCCACGCCTATACGCGCACATACCCGTGGCGCAGCTAGTTTTTCTACGCCATGGCTATCAATTCCGGGAATTAAAAAAAAAACACCCACCCGCGTCCGCGGGGGGCTCCGTTCTATTGCCACGTGGGTTTCGTCCCCAGCCGCCGTCACCGGGGGCTTCGTGGGCTCTCCGCGGGGATTCCGGGCCGGCCGTCGCAACGGAGAGCTCCGTGCTCGCTACTGTCGACCTCGAGGGCTCCGAGTCTTGCGCTGCCGCGAGGGCCTTCCTTCTCACTCCTGCTGACCTCCATCGTAGCAGCCGACGGCTCGGTCATGCCGCCCTTCAACCTCGAGGCTCACGGGGCGTCCACAGCTTCGGGACGGTAGCCAGGGGGCTCCGCATGTCGGGCGCAACGGCGGTCGTGGCGGACTTCGTCCCCTTCCTCGGCTGGCACGTCGTGGACTGGGGCGGCGGCGGCGACCTCAGCCGGCAGATCGTGGACTAGGCGGCGGCGACGAGCTCGGCCGGCAGGTCGTGGACTGGGCGGCGAAGGCGAGCTCGGCCGACAGGTCGTGGACTGGGGCGGTGGCGGCGACCTCGGCCGGCAGGTCGTGGACTGGGCGGCGGCGGCGAGCTCGGCCGGCAGGTCGTGGACCGGGGCGGCGGCGGCGAGCTCGGCCTGCAGGTCTTGGACGGGGGCGGCGAGCTCAGCTGTCGCTGCTGCAGCGTCGAGCTGTCGATAGAAGAGATCGTGCTAGGAGAGAGAGAGCGCAATGAGAGGATAAAGGGGAGAGAGAAATCACGCGCAGCAGACATCGTGCTAGGAGAGAGCGCAATGAGAGTGCAGCGGGCCATGTCATCAATCCATGGACTAGTCCATCAGCCAATCAGGTGCAAGTATCCCTAGCATAACGGATAGTGTGTTTCTTCTCAGCCAATCAGAAAGCAAAGTGTATTTTTTAGTGTTTTTAGTTGGGTACAGACCAGTGACGCACCACATCTCCCTGTGTCACGAGAATTTGTTACCCGTGGCGCACCAAAATAGTGGTGCGCCAGGGCTATGTGGGGTTAATATTTTTGGCTCCGGGACCATTTTTTGGTGGCGCATTGGAATAATGTGCGTCACGGCTATACTCTTACCGAGGGTGCCCCTCCGTCGACCCAGTGTGCAATTAGCCGTGGCGCACCGCTAATTTGGTGCGCCACGGGTAATGGCCTACACGTGGCGCATCTATGTCTGGTGCGCCACGGCTATATACTCATGGCGCAAAAAAATGGTGGTGCGCCACGGCTAAGTAATCCACCTATAAACCTTTTCCTACTAGTGTACAGGTCTTGCATGGGAGGCACGTTATGTACTCATGGCATTACTTTGTTGATTATTCAGAGTAATATGAAGAAGGAGACAACTACGACTACTATGACGATGCTGAGGAGTGAGGCCTCATGGACTACATCGACTGCCTGTGGCTGAGATGGAGTCACTTCGCTTTTATATTTCCGCTGTGCTCTCTGGTTGTAATAAAATGTCACAAGACAGTATACTTTGTGGCCATTTAAACTTTGTAATAAATTACTTTTGAACGTTCTGCATTGATATTCATTTCGCTGTGTTGTCAACATTGATCTTGGGATTGACATGATTACACAGGGTGTCTGGAAGTAAATTCCGGTCCTCACAACTTATAGCAACTTCATTAGAGGGGTTAGTCCACAAAAACAAAATCTTCCTTCATTTCCAAAGCACATATCATGAACTTATTTTTTTAAACATTAGCTACTATCACAAAGGTCTAATTAAAGCTCTAGCTTTGAAAAAACTTCACTCTGCCCGTGAAAGAAGCAATGCAAAACTAAGGATAGAATCTGTCAAAAACAGAACATACTTTAAAGATGAATTTTTTAGGGGTACTTCTGGACCTCCAATAAGAAAACTTAAAACTACAGAAAGGTATAAAAAACCCTGATGCTTTCTGTCAAAAATTTGCGGCCACATATGACGTTCTGTGATTTTTTTTGGATTTTCGAACAGTGAAGAACAGAAATCTGTTTCTGGACAGCATACTCACCAATTAGTCATTCTCTCTTTAGAGGCTATTCTTGGCACCAAAAACCAAAAAAAAAGATATAAGGGAGTTGTTACAGAAGTAACATAAACCAAAACTCAAAGAAAGCAAAAAGAAGCAGAAGGTAAAATAAAATGGGTTGCCTCCTTTTAGCTAGGCAAAAAGGGCAAATTCAAGTTTTATCAATTTCCAGATCAAAATCATCAAGGACATAATAAGAGGTAGAACTAGAACTACTAAGGGAATTCTTTGTTGGTGCTTTGATTTCAACGTTCTCAAAAACAAGATTTAAAATTTTAGTCTCTCCTATATTTAGTTCATTGGGGAGTTTTTCAATGATAAAAGGAGAACTAAGCTTGTTTATTTTATTCGGTTTCGGTTCGGAAACCTTGGGGACATAAGTAAACTTAGGTCTTCTTCCTGCTGGAACTTCCTTATTTTTAATTTTGAGAGATGAAAAAGTTGCACCTACAGCATCCATAAGTTCTTCCAATTTGCTAATTCTCAAATTTTCATCATCCTTGCCTTTGTTGGTCTCAAGATTGTTAATCCTTCTATTTACATGTTTTAAAGATCCCTCAATCTTGCTACTACTATCAAGTAGTTTTTTATCTATTTTAGCTGTCCAACTCATACTTGGCAAATTTTTCTCTAAGAGGTCTAGCCTTCCCATGACATGTTCCATTGTTACTTCAGTTTTAAGTTCATTAATGGGTGGGGTCCCGACCAAACTTTCAATGATGTTTCAAGCCTCAACTGAGGGAGTGTCTAAGAAATTTTCACCTGTTAAAGTGTCTAGTACATAACTATACCAATTTGTGATTCCAACATAAAAATTTCTGAGAAGAATAGTATCGGAGTATTTCTTTGTGGAACGGTGTTGGGAATCACTAATCCTATACCAAGCATCTTTTAATCTTTCTCCCCCTCTTGTTTAAAAGTACGAACTTCAACTTTAGGAGATGGAGCAAAAGGGGTGGAACTAGCCATGATAACAAGGTGAAACCGAATTGAACAAGGTGCTGGAATTTTTATTTTATTTTGTGTTTTTCAGTTTTAGAGCAAACGAAAGGCAAAACAAGACTAACAAAAAATATACCAAGCAAGACAATAATAAAGTAAAGTGAAAAAAAGAGTGAAACTCCCCTAGCTGAAGCTTCCAAGTCCTCGGCAACGGCGCCAGAAAATAGGCTTGATGGCGTGGATCACACGTTCGCTGTGAAACCCAAGAGGAAGGTATGAGGCAGCATAGTAGCAGTTTTCCCTTGATTATAAAACCAAGGTTATCGAATCTAGTTGTAACGCCCCGACCCCGGAATTATACAGAGAGGCTATGTAGTCAACACAACCATCAATGTATAAAACAAAGATCGAGACTTGTGGAACAGAACTGGCACAAAGCATGACTCTACGACACAAAACATTTATATAGCAACTCATATAACGAGAAGAATACAAATATTACAAACAAAAGGATCACAGATCCAACAATTCAACAAGCGGAAGCGGGTAGTGTTGTCTAACAACAAGAAGCAAATATATGGCCTAAGAGGCCTACAATAAACATCCACCCAAGCCAGCTTGTTCCACGGTCCCAAGCTGCCACCTGGGAACCCCAGACTAGTAGTCGACGTCAACGAAGAAACCACCTAGTCGCTCGGTGTCGTCCTCCTCTGAAATACAAATACATAAAGGCAGCAAAGAGAGACTGAGTACGATGTACTCGCAAGTTTAGTAGGGCGATATAGGCCCAATGACTGACGGAGGCTCTAAAGCTTTATATGTAGTTCTTTTGCATAAAGCTAAAATTTCATAAACCAAAACTTAAAAGACACAAGGCATTCGTCTACTTAGAATATTTTTATAAACGGGGTAAGAGGGTAAACATTTGTCATCTTCGGTTCTCGACGAACCTACTCATAACCATCACCACTCATCTCACACAAAGGCACTCCCTCGACTCACCCTCGAGGAAATGAACCTTTATCTCATGTTTGTTATGCAACCTCTAGCTGCCATATCAATTAGGTTAAAAGTTATCTATGGTCTCGTATATCCGTTCCCAAGTCGTCCATAACCGCGGACACGGCTTTTCGAAAAGATTAACCCTGCAGGGGTGTACTATTTGAAGTCGCCAGGTTTCCGCAGGAACCCCAGCTCCTTATCCATTGGTACCGTCCGGCTCACCTAGTTGGTCCTCTTCCGGGGAAGACCGGCGAGCGGGCGCGGTTAGACCTTTACAATGCATGAGACTATCCAAGAGTCATCTGTGGCCACAGGACAAGTTTACCCAGCCTCAGCCCCTGCCCCATCGCCACATCCTAACACCACCATCCTCATCATCCTTTTTCCGCTCACACACACGGCAAATGGAAATAGCAAACTAGAGGACCCTTGGATACGCCCTCACAAATTATTCGGTCAAAGGGGGTTCCATATGCCCCCACCGCCGGAAGCACGCTCAAACTTGGTTCTAGAGACAAGAACTCGCACCTAGGGGCTAGAGTGAGGCAAAGCACCATCCCCGATGGCAACTCACCCAAGCCATCTTAGCATTTTAATTTAAGCATCACAATTATCCACCATGCCCGAGTCATTCCATCAACATCAATAATTATGGAATTCAACAACGGACAAACTAGTATTTCAACTAAGCATTTCTAAGCATGTCTAAGCATAGCTAAGCATATGGATACAACAATAATTCTATCTTCATCTCGGCCAACACTTCAACCCTAGGTTTCATAGGTAGGGATACATGTGATTGGCTCGGGGAAGAGACATGCATTCATAGGATTCTATATATTTACACAAAGAGATATTTGAACCGCATGCAATATTATGGTGGATAAAATAATTTGATCAAAACATAGGATGCTATATGCCAAGAAGGTTAGGTTATCTCTTGCCTTGCTGCCCGGTCGTGAAGTATTGCTCGTCGGGGTAAGTAGAGAGACCCTCGACTCCGGATTCTATCGATACCCAAAAGAAATACAAAGCACACATAAATCACACGATCACAAGGTGCAATGCGCAAACACATGATGACATGTCCAATTGATACAACCATATTATTATATAAATTAAAAGCAAATTTAAATGAGGGGCCAAATAATTAGTGCAATTATTTGGAACCAACCCCATATTTAGCTTAGTGACCACATTCTTCATAAATTATCAAATTATTATGGAAGTGGCTCAAATATGCATGAACATGACAAGAATGGATAGGTTTCGTTCTCCCGATCATTTTGGTATTTTATTTGTAATTTTCGGAGTACCGATGATTAAATAGTGAATTAAATAATTATTCAAATTTAATTCATTTAATCATTTATGAATAACATCAAATAATTATTTGTGATCATGATGTAATATTAGCATGGTTTGATAGCAATTAGAGTGTTGATCACATTGATATTTTATTCTCCAATTTTGGTTAATTATTTCACGAGTTATGAATTTTCCCGAGTTGGTATTATTTAACCCATTTTAGCAATTCATATGTGAACAGCAAGAAAATAAACTCAAGAGATGGTTTCAACTTCTCTAACAGCTAGAGTTTGTCTTCCTGAGCATTTTGGTATTTAAATTGCTATTTTTGAGTCATTATTTAAAAAGATATGAATTGTTTTAATTTGCTTTTATTTTCCAAAAGGAAAATCAAATACCAGACAGGCCGGCCTCAAGCCGGCCAGGCCGGGAGGCAGGCCGGGCACCAGCCCGAGTGGCCCGGCCCAGGCGGGGCAACCGGCCGGGAGTGTGGCCGAATGATCCGGCCCAGAGCCGGCCCAGGCCGCTAGGGAGGCCGGGTCCAGGCCGGCACGTCGGGCACGCGCGAGTGCAGGTCAAAGCCACGACCGGCGCGTGCCGGCGTGGTGACCACGGCGCGGCGCAGCGTGGTCGCGGCGAGCGAGCGCGCGAGGGGCGAGCGTAGATGTGCAGGGGGAATCGGCGCGGCGCGGGCTACCACGAGTGCGAGGGTTTGAGCACGGTGAGGAGGCGCAGGACTACACGAGCGTGCGCGGCGCGGCACGGCCGTGGCGGCGACCGGCGGCATCCCGCACCAACACGAGGCCACAGAGGGGGAGGAGGAGAGGAAAGGTGTCCTAGAGGACGGCGGGCTCACCACGGTCGCGTAGAGCTGCACGGCGGAGGTAGGGAAGGTCGGAGGCGGCGTCAATTTGGCCCGCAACACGGCGGCCGGAGTCGGAGAGGATGCGAGCGTCGGCGTCGATGCGGTTGACCCCGCGGCAATTTCTGGTCCTAGGACGGTGAGGACGACGAGGCGAAGCGGTGGCGTGCTCAGCGGCTCCGGGGAGGCTCCGGTCGGCGGCGATGCAACGGCGAGGCGGTGGCGTGCGCGCGGTGTCTCCGTCGGCTCTAGGTTTAGGGTTTCGCGAGGAGAGCAAGCGAGGGGAGGGGCACGGGTGAGGGAGCAGGTGGAGGGCATCGTGGAGGGCCACTCGACTTCAAGGGGAGCAGGTGGGCGACGGCCGCGTGCGCGGCACGGCGGCATGGCGCCAGGGATCGCCACAGTGAGGAGGTGAGGGAGAGGAACTGACAGGGGAGGCCCAGTGTCAGATTTTTATTAATTTTGCAATTTCCCTTTTCAATTAAACCCAATAGCACTTTAGGGATTTGTTTGAGGCCTTTAAACATTTTCAAAAATTCTAGGAAAATTCCCAGAGGCCCCATTTAGGATTCTAAACTTCCACAAAAATTGGTGAGGTCAAATAAAATATTCTGACCAACATTTGTTCATAGGGTTTATTTATAGTCATTTTTGATAGTTTCCAAAATGTATTTATTTGGAGCATTTATATATTTCCAAAAATAATGAAATTATCCAGGGAGGCTCTCACAATAATATTGAAGCTTCCCATGATTTTAGTTTGAATTTTTGGAAAGTTTTAACTTGGGTTCAAACATATAAATTGAATCGAACCAAATTGAATTCTCAAATTTATTTAATTGCTTGTTAAGAATTTAGCCTTTGGCAATTAGTTATAAAAATATATCCTTGAGCTTCCTGGACAATTTGGAGACTCAAGAACAATTTGTCTTTCCAATATGAGTAAAGTATTTGGTTTGGAAATTTAGGAAGGTTTGATTCCTTTTAATGATTTCCATTGTTTGCAATATTTAACTTAGCAATTTAAATATGTATGCCATGATGCAATGAAAATAAAAAGTGAAAAATTGGCCCATATTTTAGGGTACTAATCTGGGGCTGTTACAATTCTACCCCCCTTACAAGAATCTCGCCCCGAGATTCCTAGAGTAGGAAGAGGGAAGAGGGAAACATGGAACACCTTATGAACATCCGGGAAATTGGTAAGCAACTCAAGTTGATAAGGGAGATCTGTCATAGTAACTTTTCTGCCGGGGTATACTCATATATGCCATATTGAGTAGTGAAAACCGTCTTCGGAATATCCTCCCTTCTAATTTTGATTTGATGATATCCTGACCTCAGATCCATCTTGGAGAACACCGTGGCTCCAGCTAATTGATCGAACAAGTCGGTTATTCGAGGAATGGGATACTTGTTCTTGATGGTCACCGCATTGAGAGGGCGGTAGTCAACGACCAGTCGAGGAACATTTGTATCCCTCTTCTTGACAAAGATAACCGGGCAGCCCCAAGGCGAGCTACTCGGACGGGCGAATTCCTTTTCCAGCAGCTCATCAAGTTGCTTCTTCAACTCAGTTAGCTCTTCCGCTGGCATGCGGTAAGGCCTTCTGAAAGTTGGGGCGGTTACCGGAACCAATTCAATGACGAATTCCACACTTCGATCAGATGGCCTGCCAGGCAACTCCTCAGGAAAGATATCGGGGAAATCACACACCACAACCACCTCATGTATCTCAGGTGGGGTGATACCCTCCAGGAAAATAGGATTGATCTCCGGAGAGAGGGGAGTGGCAGTGGACGGAGTTGCAGAAGTAGGGGACCAGTAACGCACTAGTCCATAGGTTGGGTGGTTTACTGTGATAGTCTTGGCAACACAATCTAGCTTGGCCTGATATGTGGCTAGCCAATCCATGCCCAGAATGACATCTATCCCCACTGACTGTAGTGCTATCAACGAAAACGGGAAAAGAATTGTCGCTATAGAAATCTGAACCTCCGGAGACATCCAGTGAGTGTGCCAACTAGAGCCTGGGGTCTTGACCACTAATAGGGAGTCCATAACCTCAAACGGTAATTGATGGTGGAGTGCAAATGATGTGGATATGAATGAATGCGATGCTCCAGAATCAAATAAGACTGAAGCTGGATAATCATTGATTCGAATCATACCCATGAGAACACGGGGGTCCCCTTCAACTCCTTCAGCGGAGACGTGGTTTAGGCGACCACGGTTGATGGGCACGGCCTTGGCGGCTGGTGTAGAGGGAGCAGGTGCCGGTGCTGAGGTAGCCGGTGCCTTCTGGGGACACTCCCTGGAGAAGTGCCCCGTCTGACCACAGCTGAAACAAGTGGGCCTCTGCGGTGGTGGAGGCAGCTAAGGGTGGTACACACTTCCACCCGCACCCAAGGTCGAAGTAGCTGGGCGAGGCGGAGGTGGCAGGTACCCGGTGGGCTTCGGCGCGAAGGGCGCCTTAGGCACGGTGCTGAAAGGCACAAATACCTTGCGCTTCTTGCCCTCAGAGGAGGAGCTCTGGTGGTCGGTGGAGACTGGCCTCTTAGAAGCCTCTAGCTCCTTCCTACCTTGCTCCATGGTGAGAGCCTGATTGTAGAGCTCTTGGTAGGAGGTGAACTTGAAGGGCAGGAGCTCGTATCGGAGACGAGGTGCGAGCCCCTTGCGGAAGAGGTATTGCTTGTCCTCATCATTCGTCACGTCCCGAGGGGCGTAACGGGAGAGGTGGTTGAACTCCCGTCCATAGGACTGGACGTCCATGCGTCCCTGGGTTAGGTCCAGGAACTCCCGCCTCTTGAGCTCGAGGATGGGCTTGGGGATGTACGCCGCACGGAAGGCGGCGCGGAACTCCTCCCAAGTGACAACATGGCCCGCGGCAACCATGGCCACGTGGCTCTCCCACCAGGAGCCGGCGGCTCCTTCCAGAAGGTAGGTGGCGAAGTTGACGTGTTCTGCCGCCGGAACGTGAAGAGCGGCAAACTTGCGCTCGATAGCCCGAAGCCAATCATCCGCATCAAGCGGCTCCTTAGCTTCAGAGAAGGTAGGAGGTTGGGATCGCAAGAACTGGTTGAGGGTGGTGCAGTCCGTATTCCTCCTGGCCCCTTGCTGGACCAGCTGCTCGAGCAACCGCTCATTGCGCAGACGGTTTTGTTCAATTGCCATCATAACCTCCGCCATTGAGGGTGGCGGTGGTGGATCAGGGCTGCTATGTTCCCCACGACGGGTAGGAGCCATTCTGAAGAATTGGAACAACGACAAGTTAGTAACCGATTCCGACAGATAAGATAGATCATTGTTGCTTCCAGATATAGATAAATAACATCAGGGTTCAACAGAAAGATCTTGGGTTAAAGATCAGCTTCATGCACTGGGACCCACAATAGCATAACACTCACAAGGGTGACAGCCCTCATGAATAATTACACCGGAGCCCTAGCACAATCCGGGACCTTCGGTTCAAGATCTTGGGCTAAAGCAAAGAAATATCTTGACGAACCATCATACTTCCTTTATTCATGTTTTAGGTTTGGCAGAGGAGTAAGGATAACTAGTAACTAAAGGTAGGAACCCAAATCCCGAGATCCTAAAGATTTAGAACTTTGCCGATGATCAGAAGAACCGTTAAAATCAAATAGAGGTAAGATGACACCGAGATCAGAGTGAATTGGATGAGGAGTAAAAAGAATCCTAGGAGGGTTTTCACAACTCATTTTTAGGTTGAAAATAATTTTCACGAACTAGACTCGACATCGACCAAAAGAACGGGTTTCCTATAGGCAGTCCTGCTCTGATACCAACTTGTAACGCCCCGACCCCGGAATTATACAGAGAGGCTATGTAGTCAACACAACCATCAATGTATAAAACAAAGATCGAGACTTGTGGAACAGAACTGGCACAAAGCATGACTCTACGACACAAAACATTTATATAGCAACTCATATAACGAGAAGAATACAAATATTACAAACAAAAGGATCACAGATCCAACAATTCAACAAGCGGAAGCGGGTAGTGTTGTCTAACAACAAGAAGCAAATATATTGCCTAAGAGGCCTACAATAAACATCCACCCAAGCCAGCTTGTTCCACGGTCCCAAGCTGCCACCTGGGAACCCCAGACTAGTAGTCGACGTCAACGAAGAAACCACCTAGTCGCTCGGTGTCGTCCTCCTCTGAAATACAAATACATAGAGGCAGCAAAGAGAGACTGAGTACGATGTACTCGCAAGTTTAGTAGGGCGATATAGGCCCAATGACTGACGGAGGCTCTAAAGCTGTATATGTAGTTCTTTTGCATAAAGCTAAAATTTCATAAACCAAAACTTAAAAGACACAAGGCATTCGTCTACTCAGAATATTTTTATAAACGGGGTAAGAGGGTAAACATTTGTCATCTTCGGTTCTCGACGAACCTACTCATAACCATCACCACTCATCTCACACAAAGGCACTCCCTCGACTCACCCTCGAGGAAATGAACCTTTAGTTATGCAACCTCTAGCTGCCATATCAATTAGGTTAAAAGTTATCTATGGTCTCGTATATCCGTTCCCAAGTCGTCCATAACCGCGGACACGGCTTTTCGAAAAGATTAACCCTGCAGGGGTGTACTATTTGAAGTCGCCAGGTTTCCGCAGGAACCCCAGCTCCTTATCCATTGGTACCGTCCGGCTCACCTAGTTGGTCCTCTTCCGGGGAAGACCGGCGAGCGGGCGCGGTTAGACCTTTACAATGCATGAGACTATCCAAGAGTCATCTGTGGCCACAGGACAAGTTTACCCAGCCTCAGCCCCTGCCCCATCGCCACATCCTAACACCACCATCCTCATCATCCTTTTTCCGCTCACACACACGGCAAATGGAAATAGCAAACTAGAGGACCCTTGGATACGCCCTCACAAATTATTCGGTCAAAGGGGGTTCCATATGCCCCCACCGCCGGAAGCACGCTCAAACTTGGTTCTAGAGACAAGAACTCGCACCTAGGGGCTAGAGTGAGGCAAAGCACCATCCCCGATGGCAACTCACCCAAGCCATCTTAGCATTTTAATTTAAGCATCACAATTATCCACCATGCCCGAGTCATTCCATCAACATCAATAATTATGGAATTCAACAACGGACAAACTAGTATTTCAACTAAGCATTTCTAAGCATGTCTAAGCATAGCTAAGCATATGGATACAACAATAATTCTATCTTCATCTCGGCCAACACTTCAACCCTAGGTTTCATAGGTAGGGATACATGTGATTGGCTCGGGGAAGAGACATGCATTCATAGGATTCTATATATTTACACAAAGAGATATTTGAACCGCATGCAATATTATGGTGGATAAAATAATTTGATCAAAACATAGGATGCTATATGCCAAGAAGGTTAGGTTATCTCTTGCCTTGCTGCCCGGTCGTGAAGTATTGCTCGTCGGGGTAAGTAGAGAGACCCTCGACTCCGGATTCTATCGATACCCAAAAGAAATACAAAGCACACATAAATCACACGATCACAAGGTGCAATGCGCAAACACATGATGACATGTCCAATTGATACAACCATATTATTATATAAATTAAAAGCAAATTTAAATGAGGGGCCAAATAATTAGTGCAATTATTTGGAACCAACCCCATATTTAGCTTAGTGACCACATTCTTCATAAATTATCAAATTATTATGGAAGTGGCTCAAATATGCATGAACATGACAAGAATGGATAGGTTTCGTTCTCCCGATCATTTTGGTATTTTATTTGTAATTTTCGGAGTACCGATGATTAAATAGTGAATTAAATAATTATTCAAATTTAATTCATTTAATCATTTATGAATAACATCAAATAATTATTTGTGATCATGATGTAATATTAGCATGGTTTGATAGCAATTAGAGTGTTGATCACATTGATATTTTATTCTCCAATTTTGGTTAATTATTTCACGAGTTATGAATTTTCCCGAGTTGGTATTATTTAACCCATTTTAGCAATTCATATGTGAACAGCAAGAAAATAAACTCAAGAGATGGTTTCAACTTCTCTAACAGCTAGAGTTTGTCTTCCTGAGCATTTTGGTATTTAAATTGCTATTTTTGAGTCATTAATTAAAAAGATATGAATTGTTTTAATTTGCTTTTATTTTCCAAAAGGAAAATCAAATACCAGACAGGCTGGCCTCAAGCCGGCCAGGCCGGGAGGCAGGCCGGGCACCAGCCCGAGTGGTCCGGCCCAGAGCCGGCCCAGGCTGGGCAACCGGCCGGGGGTGTGGCCGAATGATCCGGCCCAGAGCCGGCCCAGGCCGCTAGGGAGGCCGGGTCCAGGCCGGCACGTCGGGCACGCGCGCGTGCGGGTCAAAGCCAAGACCGGCGCGTGCCGGCGTGGTGACCGCGGCGCGGCGCAGCGTGGTCGCGGCGAGCGAGCGCGCGAGGGGCGAGCGTAGATGTGCAGGGGGAATCGGCGCGGCGCGGGCTACCACGAGTGCGAGGGTTTGAGCACGGTGAGGAGGCGCAGGACTACACGAGCGTGCGCGGCGCGGCACGGCCGTGGCGGCGACCGGCGGCATCCCGCACCAACACGAGGCCACAGAGGGGGAGGAGGAGAGGAAAGGTGTCCTAGAGGACGGCGGGCTCACCACGGTCGCGTAGAGCTGCACGGCGGAGGTAGGGAAGGTCGGAGGCGGCGTCAATTTGGCCCGCAACACGGCGGCCGGAGTCGGAGAGGATGCGAGCGTCGGCGTCGATGCGGTTGACCCCGCGGCAATTTCTGGTCCTAGGACGGTGAGGACGACGAGGCGAAGCGGTGGCGTGCTCAGCGGCTCCGGGGAGGCTCCGGTCGGCGGCGATGCAACGGCGAGGCGGTGGCGTGCGCGCGGTGTCTCCGTCGGCTCTAGGTTTAGGGTTTCGCGAGGAGAGCAAGCGAGGGGAGGGGCACGGGTGAGGGAGCAGGTGGAGGGCATCGTGGAGGGCCACTCGACTTCAAGGGGAGCAGGTGGGCGACGGCCGCGTGCGCGGCACGGCGGCATGGCGCCAGGGATCGCCACAGTGAGGAGGTGAGGGAGAGGAACTGACAGGGGAGGCCCAGTGTCAGATTTTTATTAATTTTGCAATTTCCCTTTTCAATTAAACCCAATAGCACTTTAGGGATTTGTTTGAGGCCTTTAAACATTTTCAAAAATTCTAGGAAAATTCCCAGAGGCCCCATTTAGGATTCTAAACTTCCACAAAAATTGGTGAGGTCAAATAAAATATTCTGACCAACATTTGTTCATAGGGTTTATTTATAGTCATTTTTGATAGTTTCCAAAATGTATTTATTTGGAGCATTTATATATTTCCAAAAATAATGAAATTATCCAGGGAGGCTCTCACAATAATATTGAAGCTTCCCATGATTTTAGTTTGAATTTTTGGAAAGTTTTAACTTGGGTTCAAACATATAAATTGAATCGAACCAAATTGAATTCTCAAATTTATTTAATTGCTTGTTAAGAATTTAGCCTTTGGCAATTTAGTTATAAAAATATATCCGTGAGCTTCCTGGACAATTTGGAGACTCAAGAACAATTTGTCTTTCCAATATGAGTAAAGTATTTGGTTTGGAAATTTAGGAAGGTTTGATTCCTTTTAATGATTTCCATTGTTTGCAATATTTAACTTAGCAATTTAAATATGTATGCCATGATGCAATGAAAATAAAAAGTGAAAAATTGGCCCATATTTTAGGGTACTAATCTGGGGCTGTTACACTAGTAGGACTTGGAGAAGGCTTAGCGAGGTGTCAATCTACTCTGGCACTTATAGATCAATGCGGACCTGCACACAATCACAAACAAGTACTTTGCCCCAACGAAACAGAGAGGTTGTCAATCTCTCCGGCTTGCCGAACACAAAGGATTAATTATGCAGATGTAAAATATGAATAGAGTGAATTATGACCAGTGAGCAAATGATGATCAAAAGCTATTAAACGGTTGTAAACAATGTAGGAAAATAGGACCAGGGTCCACAGTTTACTAGCAGTGTGATTGCTACTGATGAAGAGTTGAGTGGTGCCCCAAGCGAAGGCGTGGATGTAGCAAGCAGCAGTTTTCCCTTGATAACGAACCGAGGTTTATCGAACCAGTAGGATCTTGAAATCAATAACAAAGTGAATGTTGAAGATCTCTAGGGCTTAATCTTCAACAGACGTGGACCTGCACGCACTCAACCAAGGACACACCCCCTGGCGGGTGGGACAAGACACTCAAGACCTGACGCTGGGGACCCACTTTGACTCTTTTTGGTCATAGCCCCGGCGGCAGAAGGGCGTGGCCGCCGGGACTATGCCCGGGGGCTACTGTCACAATAGTGGAACATGGGGTTCCCCTAATGCGGTCAAAGTGGGTCCACCGCACATGGGCCCACAAAGGAGGCACTCAAGGCCAAGGCACAAGGCTGGCAGATGGGCCCCCCATCTTCCCCGCGGCGTCCAGACGAACACGACATCGACAACCAAGGCAAACGACCGTGGGACCCTCCGGGGCCCCCCTCAACCCGGAAGAAGACATGGAGGTCCCGGGGACCCCGGCGCCCGGCAGGAGGCCAGGCTCACCCCCGGGAGCCAACCTCCAACGCGTGAAGAAGATAAGCTTGCCAGCACTGGCTGGAAGCTCCCAGAAGACTTGGGCGCTGATACGTGCATTTTATATCATCATTTTTTATATCTTATATTATCATATGGGAATGTTATTTGCACTGTTATATCAATGTTTTGCATGTTTTAGATGATTTATGGGACTTTCATACAAAGTCCCTATTTTTGGCATTTAATATCTGGGAGGCAGAATACCCCCCTTTTGTTGTTTTTATTATTTCAGGAGTTTCGCGAACCCAAATAATTAAAGGAAAAATACAACGCCAGTTTTTCATCAGAAGGGTAGTGGGAAGAAGACCGAAGACAGGAGGGCCACGAGGGCCAAGTTAGGTGGGCCCATGCGGCCCATGTACCTGGCCGCGTGGGACCCATCAAACGGCGCCTCGAGCACCTCCTCGCGTGGGGCTTTTTACCAACACCTTCGTCTTCTCCGAAAAAGGACGCCCTAATTTTCCCCGAATTATCTGAGGCCGTGGCGGCGGCGGAGCTCCTGATTCTCTCCGAAGGGGGTTAGATCCTGCTGCTCCGGAGCTCCGGAGAGGGGGGAAATCACTGCCATCATCATCACCTCTCCTCCTTGGCGTGGGAGGAGGCCTCTACATCATCACCATCACCAAGACCAGCACCATCTCCATCATCATCTCTATGATCCACTCAGTTCCCCTCATAGTTTGTGAGTTGCTATACCCTAGATCATTGTCTTGTGCTCCTATTCATGTTTGTGATTGGGTACTTGTCATTATTTGGTGGTGAAGTATTTATTTCAGATTGTGTTGTACCCTTTATGTCACTGATTATGATCATGTTTGCATGTTGTGAGTAGTTCCCATATGTTCCTGAGGGCATAGGATGAATTGGCAATGATTTATATATAACATGTATTGGTATTTTGTCAAGAGTTTATCTTCTATGTGATTCTATGATGGTGTTGTGCGAACGTCGACTGCATAACACTTCACCCTTAAGGGCTCATAGGAGAACAACATAGTGTAATGAATTGAGGAAGACTTGGGAGGACAACTAAGCCTAAGACGGAGTCATGCAATTATATTATGTGGGTAGTAGTGTCGGGGACCTTAGAGTGTAATGCTATGGTGGGACTTTATGTCTTAATAATTCTTGTGCAGTCATTAAATTGGCCACATGATCCATCATAAGGGGTTGTAGTTTAATTATTTAGCTATGCCTAGTTATGGCTCCGCCCCAAGAAGATTAAAACTTGACAAGATATGCAACGTGTTGTTTAATAAATCTCTATGCCTAGTGATATCCATGCCGCCCTTGGGAACGTTTTCCACTTATACGTTACACACCACTTGAGCTTGTCCTCTTGCCACATAGAGGATTGGGCTTTCTCTCTTTGAGAGCTTTTTACTTGCTACCATCTATCTTAAGCATTTTTATTCCTTTGCAACTATACAACCAAAAATCCCAAAAACACTTGCATCTTTTATTGTTTTATTTATCATTCTTTCTAACCAATACCTTCAGCTCCTCGTGGGTTCGACAACCTTTTCTAATTGAAAGGTACTACAATTGATCTTGCACTTGGGAGTCATCAAGATACTTTTCTAGCGCCGTTGCCAGGGAGCGTAGCGCTATTGGTAAGGAAACTTGAAAGCTGAATTATATTTGCTGTTTTATCTCATTGATACTATGGCATGTAAGAATCGTCCCTCGCTGCACCTTGCTCTATATGAAAGTGCTTATGCCACTACTGCTAAAGTGGTTGAAACTGCTGTGTCTAAGATACCTGAAGTGGGATTTAAAATTCCCACTGGCCATGTTGAAAGAGTTACGAAGAATGCATTTTCAGGGGATGGAACTAAGTCTGCACGTGAACACATTGAAATGATTGAAGAAATATGTGGCTTATTTAGGACTCCTGGTATTTCTGAGGACTATGTGAAAAGGAAGCTATTATTTATGTCTTTATCTGGTAATGCTCGTATTTGGTTCAGGTCTTTGGATGAAGGAGCCACTACTGAATGGAGTGTATTGAGGAAGATTTTCTTTCTTAAATATTTTACTCCTAGAGAACCTTAAGAGAGCCGCTGCTATATATTTAATTTCTGGCCACATCTGGGAGAGAGTATTACTCAAGCTTGGGGGAGACTGAAGGCACTCCTTCGTGAGAATCCTTGTCATGATCTTACAAAGAAACTTATATTGATAAACTTTTATGTGAGGCTATCTATGAAGCATAAGGAAATTCTGGACAATTCATCTGGTGGGAGTTTTACAAATAATACTGAAGAAGGAGCATGGAATCTATTGGAAACTATTTCTGAAAATACTGGACATTGGGAACTTGATAAAGGTAATAAACCTTATTTTGATTATGGATATTCATGTGTGGAGAGCTTCTGTACTTCTATCTTGTTTAAAAATATGAGTGATACATTTAATCTTGATCCTTATGTTATACTTGAAATAGCTAAATCTTTTGCTGAGCATATCTGTATTCCTAAAAGTGGGTTTGAAACTTATGTTGAACATGTTAAACAATCTATTGTTATTCCTAAAGTTATTAAACAAATAGAGCCAGTGTCATCTGTGAGAATTGAGGAGTATGTTGAGCCACCCCCATATCCAAACCAAGTTAAGAAAAATTTACTTATTGTTGTTACTAACAAGAGTAAACGAAGATGTCCTCAGCCACATGAACAGGTGGAAGTCAATACTCAAATTTCTGTTATCAAACAATTAAATGAAGAAGATCCCATTGATGTTTATCTATGTGAAGATGCTACTAAAATTATCAGAGGTAATTCGGCCAAGGTGGGAAAACCTATAATATCATGCTCTATTGGGACTTCAAGTTATCATGGTTTATGTGATATTGGGTCAAGCATTAGTGTCATTCCATATTCTCTCTATCTTGAAATCAAGCCTGATATTGATCCTATTGTTATGGAAGAGACAGGTATGACAATTCAACTTGCTAATAAAGAATATATCAGTCCTTTTGGAATTATTAGGGATGTTGAAGTTCTAGTTGGTAAAATAAAATATCCTGCTGATTTTATTGTGCTTGGTTGCCCTCAAGATTCATTTTGTCCTATCATTTTTGGTAGACCTTTCTTGCGTACTGTTGGAGCTGAAATTAATTTGCTTAAAGAGAAAGTGTTTATTAAATGTGATAATGAAAGACTTGAGTTTAATTTTTCCAAATTTGCTGATAAACATGTTGTGAAAGAGCCAATTTCTAAAGATATAATTGAAACTCTTGCTTCTATAGCTGTAGCTTTAACAGATGTTGTAGAACGTTATATGCTTAATCAAGATAAACCATTTAATGATGAGGAAAAAGAGGCTCTAGAACAAATATTATGGCAACAACCACCACAGTTACAGTTGCATATTCCACCTGATAATTTAGGACTGTTACCACCACCTAAAGGGGATCCTAGTTTTGAATTGAAACCTTTGCCTGATAACCTGAAATATGCATATTTAGATGATAAGTGTCGGGGGGCTACCCTGGGTAGGGTCAAGATAAGGAGTCAAAGGTAAAGACCCGGAGTTGACCGGGTCATGGTTTACCGACATAACCTAAACCGGCATGATGGAAGTACCTAAGCTGGTATAAACCGAGATACCCGCGGCCGAGATAGACTGAATCGACATACACGTTATGTCGGTGTGTCTTCACTTTTCCTTGTAGGTGCAGGGGAAGACAAACCGAGTCAAGAGCATATGGCATAGCAATGCCGAGTGAAGGCTATCCCGGACGGTGGTCAAAGCTCCTTCCGACAAGGAGCGAAACAAGGCACGACGGCGTGCCGCAAGTGGACGATGGGACATGCCTCCACCCTACCTCTGATCCGGGCGGCGCGGAGCAGCGGTGCTAGGCATGGTGTGAGTGTCCTGTCTAGCGCAGAGGGGACCGTGGCGACAAGGGCTGACACGGTCCCGGTATGGTGCAACGGCGCGTGTGCCGGGTGGCGACCAAGGGGTATGGCCACAGTGAGCATGTTTTGCACTGTAACCCGGGGCACCGCTATATAAGGTGCCCCAGGCCCTCCTGCGCGAAGGGGGATCCAGGGACGACAGAGGATAGAAACACTTCCCTCATTTCCAGTAGCTTGCATACATCTCAAGGAGCTCTTCTGTAACCCGGATTGTGACCACATATATCAAATCTAGAAGCAGGAGTAGGGGTTTACCTCCTTACGAGGGCCCTGAACCTGGATAAATCGTGTGTGTGCGTGCGTGTGTGTCTGTGTGTGTTTTCCTTCACACAATCCCTCCCCGGTACCACTAGCGTCCATCGGCCCCAACTTTAGCCTACCCATGGTATGTGTTTGTTCACCATGACGACAGTTGGTGCCCACCATGGGGCCAGCAGCGGCGCTGGCTGGTGTGTTCATCCGGACGGGATCCATCATCGATTCCGGCGAGCGGGTAATCTGTGGCCTTGTCCACAGATTCGGCTCGCTGAACATCATCAGCGACAACGCTGGCTGCTTCAGCGGCAAGCCGCTCCCGCGGAACGGTTGCCTCATCGAGTTCGGCGGCCTCACCGTCTACGTCGCCCCCGAGGTTGTCTGCAGGTATCCTGAAAGGGTGCAAGTTGCTGCAGATCCTCCTGCTATCTGAGCAGCTCGTGGCCAGCATATCGCTCGCCCCGCTAGCTGCGTGGAGGTGATGGTGACTTCTCCGGTCGTCGCTGCCCGCACTACTAGGGAATTGTTTATAGCAGCACACGTTACCGCCGGCTGTTTGTAATTTTTTTCGCCGGTGGTAAGGTGTGATCGGCCGGCCTAAATTTACCCCCGGCGGTTTGGGCCAAAACCGCCAGGGATAAGCTACATAGCGCCGGCGGGAGGGAAATTGGGCCGCCGGCGGTAACTTGGGCCGCGGACCCCGGGCTGGGCCTCAAATTACCGCCGGCGGTTTCTAAGAAAACAGCCGGGGGTAACCCTCGTACCGCTGGCGGGAAGTATATGTAACCGCCGGCGCTAAGTGGGCCCAGTGCTGGCCCTGGCCGGCTCAGATTTACCCCGGCGGTTAGGCCAAAACCGCCGGCGATAAATGGACTTACCCCCGGCGGTTGTATGTGAACCGCCGGCGGAAAATGGACTTACCCCCGGCGGTTTGGGTTGGAACCGCCGGCGGTAATCCTGGCATCTATTATTAAGCTCGACCAGCCACTTCTCCCCACCTACCAAGTCACTCTCTCACTCACTATCTATGGAGCTCGACCAGAGCTCATTTCCCCACAACTTCCCACCTATTTTGGCTTATTTAAGCACTTAATTAAGTTCCAAATGCACTATATAGCTAGCATCTAGATCTAGATCTAGATCTACATCTCCCCACCCATTTCCAATCCCTTTCTCTCTATTTGTAGATCTAGATCTAGCTCACTCTCTTCTGTCGACGTGTGGCTTCTCCGGTGCTCTAGCGTGGACCTCGCGACAGGTAACTAATGAGTGGAAAGAATGTGCATGCAAAGTCGCGGTCACTTGTGGGGAAAAACGGTTTCCATGCATATGTGGAACGTTGTGCATTTGTTTTGATAGATGTTCAGGTACATTGAGTTGCCAATGTTTTGCCGGAATGTTGATTAACTTCCGTTCCGGCGATTTTCTGGCACTCCGGCATGACCATTTTTAGCAAAGGTCATGCCGAATTTTTCCGTGAAAACCGAGACGATGATGGGTCTCTAATCGATTCTCTTGTGTCGTGCAGGCTACGATGGTCATCGAGATGAAGGAAAGCGTCGTTGATAGATACGTGGAACGCGCGACGGCCGACATGTATCGAACTAAGCGCATGCATATAAAGTGTCCTTGTCGAAGATGCAAGCTAGTGTCATTGTTCGACCCCATTTCAGGCACTTTGAATGAGCACCTGCTTAGGTTTGGTTTCATGGAGGGCCATACTCAATGGATGAGTAGCGACGATGAAGGTGATGATGAAGGTGATGATGATGATGACCACGACGAGGAAGCGGATGCCACATACGACAATGAAGATGAGGTGGGAGGGGATGCGGACGATGGTGAAGAAGGCCGGGAAGAACATGCGGACGATGAGGACCTGAGTAGGAATACCCCGCTAACCGCGGCCGTGCAGGACCCTCATGTTCAAGAACTTCTTCTCAGCAACACATCGGCCGATAGACGAAAGTCTAAGCTGGATCAACTGGAGGTAGACTCGAGAACTCCGTTGTATGGCCCAGCTAGCGGGACGGAGGAGAGCCGTCTGAGAGCAGCTCTCGATATTCTGGAGATGAAGGCAAAACACAAATGGTCGGATACAAGCGTGGACGACCTCTTCGGATGGATGAAGACGCACTTTCCTGAAGGTAACACGTGTGCCGGTAGCCTAAATGAGGCAAAGAAAATCGTGTGCCCTCTCGATTTACCGCACAAGAAATACCACGCCTGCATCGGTGACTGTGTAATTTATCGAAATGAGCACGCCAACCTCGATACATGCCCAGTGTGCGGCGAATCTCGATACAAGAGAGGGACGAGAAAAGCTCCTCGAAAAGTTGTGTGGTACTTCCCGCTCAGGCCCCGTCTCCAGCGGTACTTCGCGGACCCCAAGGAAGCTAAGCTCATGCGCTGGCACGCGGAAAGGAAGGAGGCGGTGAAGAAGGATCTGGATCGGGTTGAAAACCCAGTGCTGACACACCCTCCGGATGCAAGCCAGTGGAAGGCATTAGACGGTGAGTATTACGAAGAATTTGGAAAAGAAGCAAGGAACATCAGGCTGGGTGCGAGCACCGATGGGCTCAATCCGTTTGGCAAGCAGAGCAGCAAGCACAGCACTTGGCCCGTGTTTGTATGGATGTACAACCTCCCCCCATGGCTATGCCTGAAGAAGAAGTACATACACATGAGTATCCTAATCCAAGGGCCGACGCAACCAGGGAGCGATATCAACCTGTATCTCGGGCTATTGAAGGAGGAGCTAGATGGTTTGTGGGAGGAAGGGATAGAAACTTGGGACGCCTATGGGCAAGAAACTTTCCGTATGAAAGCTGCACTGCTCACGACAGTGCAGGACTATCTCGGATACGGATATATCGCGTGCCAGGTGTGCCACGGACACAAGGCATGTGTGAGGTGCATGGAAAAGACGCCATTTGTACAGCTGAGTAAGGATGGGTCTTCGAAAACCGTCTACATGAGGCATTGAATGTGGCTACCCGAGAATGACCCGTGGAGGCAGCGTGGAGATCTGTTCAATGGGAAGGATGAGCCCGAAACAGCTCCACGTAAGCGTAGCGGCGAAGAGATCGATACTCTGTTGAAAAACTGGAAAGACTGCCCTCCGTCGGGTAAGATAAAGAAGCAAAAGCGGAAGAAAGGAGATAAGAAGAAGAAAAAGGATCCTGGGCCGCTCTTGGGGGTATGGAAAAGGACGTCCATGTTTTGGGACTTGCCGTACTGGAAGATCCTCGATACGCCTCATTGCCTTGATGTCATGCATATCACGAAGAACATTTGCGAGAGCTTGCTTGGCACTATGCTCAACATGCTCAACACCAAAGACGGGTCGAAATCAAGACGCGACCTGATGGCCCTGAATATCAGAAAAGAGCTTCACTTGGATCCGGATGAGGAGGAGACGGATAATCGCAAGCGCAAAAGGGCGGCTAAGCATAGCGAAACTCCTCGCCCCTCCTGCTTCACTCTAACTCCTGACGAGCTCGAACAATTCATCAACTGCCTCCTAGGAGTCAAATATCCTGTAGGCTATGCAGGGCTGATTCGCAGATGGCTGGACCCGACGAAAAAAATATTCAGCGGGATGAAGTCTCATGACTGTCACGTCATGATGACGCAGATACTTCCGGTTGCAATACGCGGGATAATGGAACCGCACGTTCGTGCAACGTTGACTGGCCTCTGTAGCTTCTTCGACGTCATCACTCGGAAGTCGATAACTGTCAAGAAACTTGGGAGGCTGCAGGAAGAGATCGTCACCATCTTATGCGAGATGGAGATGTACTTCCCGCCCGCATTCTTTGACATCATGGTCCATATGTTGGTGCATATAGTAGACGATATCGAGGATCTCGGGCCGGCATTCCTTCACAACATGATGGCGTTAGAAAGAATGAACGGGTTCATCAAAGGATACGTTCGTTACAGGGCACATCCGGACGGAAGCATCGTCCAAGGCTTTCTCACCGAGGAGTGCATCTCTTTCTGCAAGAATTATCTAAAAGAGGATGACCCACGTCCGCTTGGTTTGCCCGCCAGCAAGCACGCTGGCTGGTTCGATGGAGTAGGCCACGATACTGGCAAGAGGGAACTTGACGTGGATCAAGATGGTAGAAGAACTGACTTTAACAGGGCCCACTTAGTAGCGCTACAGCACATGACCGATGTCGAGCCTTGGGTGGAGGAGCACATAACCATGATCAAAAACACCGCTAACTGGCCGATGACGGAAGAAGAGGTATTTAGAGCGCACAACTCCTCTTTCGCGCGCTGGTTCAAAGACCAGATTGATGCCAATCCCCCGCCAATGACAAGCAATGGAGACAAAATGCTATTGGCCTTGTCTTATGGGCCCGCGCCCAACCTCATGACTTATCAGAAATACGACATCAACGGTTACACATTCTATACGGAGGAGAGAGACAAAAGAAGCGACTACCAGAACTCGGGTGTGACGATGGAATCATACACGGGTGAAGAGAAGAAAAGATACTACGGAAGGATCGAGGAAATCTGGGAGCTCGACTACGCCGGGGAGAAGCTACCAATGTTCCGTGTCAGATGGGCTACGGACGTCACAAAAGAAGACGAGTATTTCACAACCATGCGTATGCCCGACAAATCCAAGACCAAGAACCCCACCGCGCAAAATGAGCCATGGATACTGGCTAAGCACGTCAAGCAATGCTTCTTCATAACCGACCCGTCTAGGCCCAGCCGTGTTGTCGTAAGGAGAGGCCAAAGGGCCCTCGTCGGAATGGATGGAGTCGCCAACGAGAAAGACTTCGACGGCCTCGTCGGAGACACAATGATGGAAGAAACCGATGAAGACGATAAAATATACAAACTAAGAAGAACAAGGACGACGCTACCTAGGTCAGGTCTTCCTCCGTACACAAGAAGGAGTCACGACGAAGATACCGGTGGGGTCACAAAGACTAAGCGGAAGGGCAAGCAGAAGAGAAGAGTGTGATCAAGAATAGTATTGTGTATGTAATAAATATATATTGATGTATAAGTAACATTCGCATGCAAACTCCTATCGATGGTTTTAATGACTATTAATGCAGAAAGAAAACAATAAAATGTGTGCTATTTTTGATAGTTTTAGTGACTAAGCGAGATGCATGTGTGCAGGTCTCTCACGAAAAAAAATAAAAAAAGTAGATATATAAACCAGAAAAACAAACACAGCAGCAAAAAAAAGGTCAATTTATCCCCGGCGGTTTGTAACAGAACCGCCGGCGATAAGAACACGTGGTCCCACCCGTAAGTGGAACATAACTTAGCGCCATCGGTTCTGTTACAAACCACCGGGGGTAAATTATGATCCACTTACGGGTGGGACCCGCCCTAGTGGACTTTGCCCCAAATCGACGCCGGCTCCAAATCGACTTTGCCCCCGCCGTCCAGCAGCTCCCCGCCATCGCCGACTCCCCGTCGCCGTCGCCGTCCGCCCCGGTGAGCCCCCCCCTCACTCTCCCCTCCCCCCTCTCTCTCTCCCCTCCCTCCCACTCTCTCTCTCCCCTCCCTCCCTCTCTCCCCCCTCGCCCTCGCTCCCCGCCGACGCCGTGTAACCCTAGCTAACAGCCTCCACCTGGCAGACGCCGTCGACCGCGTGGAGGAGCTCGTGGACGGAGCCGCCTCGCAGACGCCCACCTCGCACACGCCGTCGACCTCGCCCTCGCCCCCTCGAGGACCCGCTGCAGGTACGCACCGCCACTCGCAATCCAATCAATTTCCACCATCTTCTTCTTTCATCCCCCATGGTCGCTGCGACCTGCGACGATAGTTGGTAACCAGTCTTCATTTGTTTTCTTACATTTGGTGCATAGAAAAAATAATAACCTAGCTTGGTGGACCTAGTTTTTTTTTCTCCTTTTCCTGCCATGCTTTGCTCACGAACCCTAGTTTCAGTAGTGAAAGCAAAGAGACAGTAACTCTATGACCAGAGCATGCTAGCATAGTATTTATTTTGAGTAGGATCTAGGCACCTTGCAGTCGATTTGTATGAAGCTAATTAGGTGAAACATCTCAGTTTTACGGATTGAAGAAGATGCTCTGTTTCCTGTACATGTTATCACTGAAATTTCAGAAAATTGCTGTACATGTTAGCACTGAATTTTGTTGTATATTTTAGCAGAGAATTTTGAAATAGAAAATATAAGTGCAGAATTTGAGTAGCATGTGTATTTAAATACTGTAGTATGGTTTCTTATTTCATGTTGGTAATGGTTTGCTTGTTTCCAGATCTTGAGATGTGATGAGACACGCTTAACCTTATTATTAGTTCAGGAATTGAGGTGTAATTCACATCTACAGAGACACGCTTAACTGTATTATTAGTTCAGGACATGATTTAAGTTGGTTGCATATAACATAAACAATATTTAAGTTGCATTACTTGTGTACATGATTCTAGAACAATTAAGTTATATCGCTACAATACATTATTTTTCATCTCTCTTACAGCTGACAACTATAATGAATAGCAGTGGGCTGCTGTGAATAGCAAATGGCTATTATGAATAGCAGAATATAGCAGTGGGCTGCTGTTACAAATATTGAGTTCATTATTATGGTGGCTGCTGTGATATATGTCTCTACAGGTACATTGAGTGCCAATGTATCGCCGGAATGTTGATTAACTTCCGTTCCGGCGATTTTCTGGCACTCCGGCATGACCATTTTTAGCAAAGGTCATGCCGAATTTTCGCCGTGAATCTAAAGTCTTTTCTTCTAGCTTGTGAAGTGCTAGGTACAGCTAGCCATGTCAAATTCTCAGTGAGACTTGGATACAGCCATCTCTTCTCAGGGAGACTTGGATGAGCACTATCGGCTCATGGCCTCGGAGCAGCAGCTGGAGGAGAATTCAGGAGGCAGCGACAGCGACGAGACCACCGATGATGACATGGGAGATGATGAGGCCACCGATGATGTCGGTGATGAGGGGGCCAGCGATGCCGAGACCACCGACAGTGGTGTTGCCGGTGATGCGGAGCCCAAGAAGCAACGGAAGCAGCGGCGCCCAAACAAGGTCGGTGCCACAAAGGAAACATTCTTTGCGGTGAACCCGCAGACCGGTCTTCCTACCCCCCCCCCCCCCCGGATCTGGCGAGGGGGTACGGCCTCCAACTGGGAGCAATCCTTCGGGACGTCGTCAATGTCAACGAGACGAAACTCCGAACCAAGAAAAGGAACATCTACGTCGCCAACTCCTTGGGCGGCTGCACTCGCGGTACCAGTTCCCCGAGCCCTACGATAATGAGGATCTCAAGGGTAACATCGTGAACAAAACAGCACTCGCCAAGTTCAGCAAGAACCTCAGCAGTTATAAAACCATGCTAAGGGGGTTTATTGGTGACAACGAGACTTGGGAAACTATCCATTACCACTTCCCGCGGATGATGCCGGAGGACTATAAAAAATTCCTTGAAAACGAGGAGCTAGATTTCACCAAACGGCAATCGGTCTGGGGGAAGAATCTGGCGGATAAGAACATCGGTCACCACGGTCTCGGTTGCCGTGGCTACGAAGGCAAGGAGCCGATATGGGAGAAGGAGGACAAGGCCTACAGGGACGCTGGCCTCGAGAACCCTTACGACAAGTACAAAAACAAGCTGTTCAGACAATTTGTACGGTCCCGGTACCGTAAAGAAATGGGTGGCAAACGTGTCACGAAACCTCAAGTGGTGGTGGGAGTTGACTTGGTCACCGACAAGAAGGTGCAGGCTCTTGAGAAGGCAGTGGTAAGCAATTTACCAGCTAATCAATTTGCTACTGCTCACCAAGTCCATTACATTCTAAAATTGTTCATGTTAATTCTGGCAGCTCACCGAAGAAGCAGTCGAATCTGGCTCCTCGTCCCAGACGTCGACGAGCAAAGTCCCATGGGATACGCCTTTTATCAGGGGCCTGAACACCGTGAAGGAGCGGCCGCTGTTGGAGAAGCCGAAACGTGTCCCCGGCGCCGGAGGAGCTCACTCGCTTGTCGACCATGGGTTGGACATGCCCAGAACTAAGGCGTCGCGGCAGGCGCATCTAGACCAGGAGAATGAGGCTCTTCGGAAAAGGTTGGCCGACTTGGAAGCAAGCATGGACCAACACGTGGCATCCGCGGTGGAAAGCAAGCTCGACGCCGAGGTGGAAAACAAGGTACAGAGCAGGGTCGATGACGCACTGGCCAACAGGTTCAATGAATTACTTCCTACTGTGGTGTCGTCGCTACAAGATGTTTTCCGAAACAACCAAGAGGGACCGATCCTGGTGATCAGCCTGGGCGGCAGCAACTCGAACAACAAGCCTCCTACTACACGGGCTCAAGGCGCACCCATATTGGTGACTCCACCCACCAGCAATGCAGGTGCTAGAGAGCATTCGCCGGCCATGGGGGCCACCAGCAGCCCCTCAGTCACTTGCACGCCCTGCCTCGGTCCGACGGCACGATCCGTGCTCGACAACCTCAAGGTAGTTAATTGAGCCTCTCAAAGCCTTTGCAAGTTAATTACTCCTCGTCGTCGCTCCTCTCTTACCTACACATGTTTTAATAGGAACCCGAGAATCCTTGCACCTTGCTGCTCCTGAACGTGGACAACCAGTTGAAGGATGTTGCGAAGGGAGCCGTCATCTTCCCACAAACCAAGACTTTCCACACCGTGCCAATGGACGAGAACATGCTCCGGGTTCGCGTGGATCGGGCATTACCGGGATGCGAAGACATGCATCCTCTTACTCAACCCCCGGAACAAGTTGAAATGCTGAAGGTCGGGCAACTCAAGAACAAGATGCTTCTATGGCCAAAAGCCTTAATTCGGTTGAACAACGCCGTCTCAAGGTCAGAGGCAAGCCATGGGAGCGTCAATCCTGAGGCTGCGCCGGGGCCGTCTAGCCAAGCCATAGTCACTCCACCTGCAGATGATCCTCTCGAGCCCGAGACACAGCAGAACGACAAGGCGTTGGACATCGATCGGGCTCCCATTGATACGTTCATCGATGAATTGGCGGGCGACTTTGGTCCCTCCACGGCACCCGCCCGTGATACCCTCAAGAAGAAGTTATTCCCCTCTCAAGAAACTCCCGAGCAGGAGGACACTACCGCCTACACAGCTCCGCCGCAAGTTGGGCTTACCCCGAGGACACTCCTTTGTGTGACCGTGGAGGCATCGAAACAAGCCGGCACTCCCGCGTGCCGTAAGAAGAAGAACAGGAAGCGCAAGAAGTCAGTGAATGATGCCGCCGCAAACAAGAAAGTGGTTCTTGACAAGGTGTCGACCCCGTGGAGGAAGTTGCATCACCTAGGCCAGCCAATGCTGCCGGCAAACAATGTCAGTCAGCTGCCGCCGGATATGAGGAGCCTGCATGATGCAGTTCTAATCCAGGAGCTGCGTCTTCTTGGAGAAACAAATCCGTCGTACCCGGTGATCACGGTCAGGGTGCCCACTAACTTTGGCTTTGTCACCACATACCCCGCGGACTTGATATTCATTCGGTATGAAGACATCTTTCGGCTCTTTCACATGCAACGGCTTGACCGGAACTTGGTCCGCCTGGTAACGCTCAGCATGGCGCACGATCTCATCGTGGAGAAAACCCCGGGCGTCGCTATCATGGACCCCTTCTACATGACTCCAGGTACCACCGCGAACGAACAGGCGTTTCTCGCGACGTATGTCAAGGATTTCTTGGTGGCAAATAAGGATAAGCAATGCTTTGTCATACCATACTTCCCCGAGTAAGTATTCGGTTGCTAAAGTACCCGTTATTACATTCTTTCGTGAATTTCCTTAATAGCTGAGGATGATGGTTTATTTCCAACTCTTTTGCGCAGACTCATGTACTGCACCCTCATCATCTTTCACCCGTATCATTCCAATGCCATCTATCTCGACTCCGGGCGTGACGAGCGGAAAGACTACACCGAGGTCAAGTCTACTCTTGATAAAGCCCTCAGCGGCTTAATAGCCGAGGTTGGCAGCAGCAAACTCAGGCAAGAGAAGAAAGTTAAAGGCTGCTATGTGTCCAACCACGTGACCAATTTCCCATGCCTCAAGCAATCGTCATCTGACAATGGGATGGAAGCCTGGTTTGCCATCCTACAGATGAGGGCAGTTGTAAAGGAACAGCAAGATCTCTTGTTGCCATCCAGTCTTCAGAATAAGGTGAACAAGCTTAGGGACACCGCCGATGCAGAAGTGAGAGCCGAGTTCCGTGCCATCCAGCGGTTGATTAGCACAATAATCTTTAGGGATGCCCTCAAGAGTGGTGGCTTGTTCCACCACAAAGTCATACCAAGTAAAATAGAGATTGAAAACCGCTTACATGTGAGCTGTGACGAGAGGACATTCAACACGCTGGACGGCGTCCGTCCCTTCCCGCCGAGGGAAACTTGAGTCAAAAACTTGTCTCCTGCAAATGTTAGTCATAAAATTACTTAAGTATAACCATTTGATGCTTTTTAATTGTTTGCATAACTATATGTTTTCTATCTATGAATGTGCTAACAACTTACATTTCTTTCTTGTTTGTGAGTGCAGATGGCGTATGTAGTGTTCCACGGCAGGGTTCCCGGAGTCTACCACGACTGGGAGAGTTGCTGGAGGCAGGTCCACCGTTTCAGCGGCAACAACTACAAGGGGTACGCCACTTTGGAGGAGGCTGAAGCTCAGTATGCCAACTTTCGAGCGCGACAGAGGAGGGAGACTTGGAGGACCCCCTTCGTCGTGTTGATGCTTGCCGCCACCGCCTCCCTAGTCTTCTATCTCATTGTTGTTTAGCTAGGTCATGCAACTCCGGATCGAGAACTACTTGTAGTGTTTGCTAGTACTTGGACTCTCTATTTGTGTAATCCGTACTTGGGAGTCGAAGTTTGAACAATATGGTCGACTTTGTTATTGATGAACACTTTGGCTACTTTCCTGTATCTGTATCTGTTATATATATTGCTATCTGTTATATATATTGTCATCTGTTATATATATATATTGCCGTGTATATTGCTGTAATTTTTTTCCCCTATAATTGTTACCGCCGGCAGTTAGTAATAAACAGCCAGTGATAAAACATTTACCCCTGGCGGCAGAGCAAACAGCCGGTGCTATCATCATTTATCCCTGGCGGTGTTAAAACCGCCGGCGGTAAAGAGTATCCCCGGCGGTTGTCATAAACAGCCGGCGCTAACCAGGCTTACCCCCGGCGGTTTGCAAACCGCCGGCGGTAAGGTATTACCACCGGCGAGGTGGTCGCCGGCGGTTTGCAAACCGCCGGGGATAACCTAATTTTGGCCGCCGGCGGTAAGGGTTTCCCTAGTAGTGCTGGGGTCTGGATGCTGAAACGGAGGCCGACACCAAACGCACCAGAATGGTGCGCCCACCGCTGGAGAAGCCCGAGAACCGTACGGCGCCCGCCGGTACATCCAGCGTGCCGGTGGTGCCGAGTCCTCTTCAGGACGCGATCGAGAAGCTGGCCACCCCAGTTGCTCCTAGCGCAGATGTGGCTCTGACTCAAGCCGAGTTGCAGGAGCAGCGCAAGAACATACTCCTGGAGGCTAAAGAGGTAGCCCGTGTCAGGCAAGAGTTCGACATATCTATGCGTGAGTATAACTCGGCTCATGGTTTTACTCCAGTAGCAAACCCTGTTAGTCGCATGGAGGAGGTGCGTGCCCGAGGTAGAGACCTCAACGCCGAGATAGCCAGAGATGGTAGAGCCAAGTCTGGAAGAACTACTAGCTATGTGTCGGCTGTTAGGCCTAGATATAGCACCCATGCTAAGAACCTTAGGGCTGCAGAGGCAGCCGCAGCCGAGTTACCGGGCTTATCCGGTGAGGCTCGACGTAAGCAGCAGGACCAGGTTAACAAATTAGTGGTTACTGCCAACCGGCAGAATGAGGCGTACTTCAAGGCAAACCTGGATCTAGCCGGGTCTCGGTACATCCACTCGAATGGTGGTGCCAGAGGAATGTCCAAGGGACAGGCCTCGTCGCCGCATGTCGGCAGAAGCCGTGACCGGAGTGTAAACTCTGGCAAAAACAAGCAGCTGCAGACCTATGATCCGGTGTTAGCCGGGAAGCAGATAGCCGAGCAAGGCAATGCCGGTCGGGGTGTCCCAGATCCCGGTCAAGGCAATCAAGGCGCAGGTCGGGTTAACCCGGCCAACCGAAACCAGCAACCTCGGTATCCGGCACCCGTCCCACCTCGGTAACAACTTGTTACCGGGTATTCCGCTCAGCAGCCACTGGGTGACCAAGGGGTCAACCGGTATATACTACTAGGGAAAAGCTTAGCCGTGGCGCAACAGATTGGGCTACCCGTGGCGCAGGCGCCTGTGCCACGAATTGCCACGCCACGGGTAAGCAATTAGCCGTGGCGCAGGACCCTTTGTGCGCCACGAGTAGGTAGCCGTGGCGCAGGCCACTATGTGGGCCATGGATAAGGGTAAATACCCATGGTGCACTGGTGGACTGTGCGCCACGGATGTGGTGCGTCACGGCTACCCTTTGACATGTGCCACGGCTATGATTTTCTGTATTTTTTTTATATACAGAAAATATAGTATTTATACAGATGTTAATATAGGTATTTATATAGACATATATTCTATAATACACATTGCAGAACAATACACAATATACATAGATCACATATGCATTATAACTGAAAATAGATCACGGATCATCATATACATCACATCGATCAGAATCGAGTAGCAAGTTCGAACATCACATTACAAACTAAAGGAAGTTTAATTACAACACGAATTTCATCGACTGTTTGAACATAAGCTACACAGGTAGATAAGCTAGGCGTCGACGGTCTTTGGGGCCGGGAAGGGGCGGACGCCTTCTTTCGTCGTGAAGGGCCAGATGTCGCCTTGTGCCTTTATACGCCGTTCCACCTCCGCATTATCGAGTGGAGCGCCGTCGTAGTAGAACATGCCTCCAACGGCGCAAACATCGTGTAGTACGATCCGCACGAACGTCTCCTGGATGCGATAGAATTCTTGTCGAAGATCACGATCCTGGATAGTTGCCAAGTTTTCGGCCCAGCGTTGGAGTTGTTCTGGCAACTTGACTTTCTCTTCATCCCGTACGAAGGCACGGATCTGATGAATGGCGTAGTAGGCATCCCTCTCGCTGTTCTTTGGTTGCGAGACGCACGCGAAGTTGATAATGTGGTGGAATGCTGGCACACCTCCTCTTCCCTTTCTCCTCCTTTTGAAGACGCCTCCCCTCATACTGAAGCCAACTAGAGCATTATCCAGAGCCTTCTTGAGGTTGGTGTAGTCTTTCGGCTTGTCCTCCCTACCCGAGTCCAAATATGTGACTACGGAATATGTCGGGCAAATAGCGAGCAGGACGCAGTACTTGTCTCTGGGCAAAACAATTTAGACAGAGTGTTAGAAAAATAATGATAGAAATCTAATGAAGCATCTTCATTATGGCGTATATAATGACCACTTACTCGGGATAGTAAGGCAAGAGAATGTAATCCTTCCACTTATTCTCCACCATGATATCTTCGAGGTGTTTCGACATAAATTGCCAGCCTTCATGGCTTCTGAAGTTGGTCTCGATCATGTAGTAGGGGTCCGCTATCGCGACGCCCCCGATCTTCTCTTTTAGGACCTGGTGGGCCGTACTGAGACAGAATAAGCGGACTAAATGAGGATGGAGCCGCTTGAGGTTAAACATCTTGAAGATGTCATCAAATCGCACGAACAACAAATCCGCCGGCTCTTGTTTGCAAAAGCCATCAACTGCCTCTGGCACGTTGGCAGTGAAGAGCGGGTGTGGGTGTGTTGGATCTTTCATTTTAAGAAGATCCAGCTCTCGTGTCAGAACACGCTCATGCAGCTTCTACATATCCCCACACATGAGTTGGAGCACATCAGGCGGTACCATCGGTCGACCCACAATATGCATTTCCCGCGCAACATCTTTGCTCGGTCCTGGTCCGTCCTTAAACCGTATCGGCCGCGGAGCCGCCGGCTGGCTGCTAGAGGCATTGGCACCCTGCTGCGGCTTTGGAGGCAGCGATGGCTGGCTGGCGGATGCATAGTCGCTCTTCCTAGTTCTTTTCCACCCCTTCTTAGGCTTCGTATGGATGCCTCCTCTGGCCGCTAGCGCTTCACGACAGGTCCCAAGTAGTGTGTTGGGGCTCAGGATAGCTTGTGTTGCTTCTTTCTGCGTGAAGTCGTCGGCTGGAGGCGTCTCTTGAGAATCGAACAGACGCTTCGTGCACGCGGCTTTATCTGCTTGACCAGCGGGCTCGTGCGTGTGCGGAGCAGTCGGCAGTACATCAAGAGGAGCCATTAATCCTCCGTCATCGTAGCGGTCATCGTCAAAGTAGTAGTCATCGAAGATGTCGTCTTTCTATGCCGTGGGCTCTTTAAGTTGTGGTGGTGCTGGTGCGATGGCCTTGACAGGGTTTTGCCCCAACCCGACTTGCGGTGTTGCCTGTGGAGTGTCCGGGCTTAGAAGGATCTGGGTTTTTGGCCATACCATGGCCCAGGGGATGCATTCTCGGAGGAGCAGATGGTCCTCGGCTCCCACGGGTTGATAAGGAGGATCCACCTCATTGCAGCCCGAGAACACCCTAATCAGTGAAACCTTAAAGCAGCCATCGGTTATCGGCGTGTTGTGGTGCATGCAATTTTTTGGGCGCAATGATGGTAGCCCTAGCAACATCCTTCAACTCTCCATTCACATGGTGTAGGAGAGTGCATCTAGTGTCGCCCTGCGAAGAACATGCATGTAGGGCATTAGAGATGCAAGGCAAAGGCAAAATGGATGAAGTAATATGCGTTGAGCCTACGACGCTTAGATACCGTGAGGGCGTCAAGCTCGGCCATTGTCGAGACACCGCCGACGGCTTGCGACACGGAGTCGGAGTGGGCGCCGCTTGGGGGGTTGCCGGCCGACGAATTCTCCGGAAGAGGTGGAGGTGACGGCGTGGTGTGGACCGGCGGATTATCCCGAATAGGTGGAGGTGACGGCGCGGTGTTGGCGGACGAAGCCGCTGACGCGGTGTTGGCCGTGTTGCCTCCAAAGTTGGGCACTGGACACGGCCCTTGTCGACCTCCGTCGATCCAATCCGTTACCAAACCGACGAGCGCCTTGGCCACTAGTTCGTTGACTATATCCTCCTGCTTGCGCTTCTTCCTCTCCTTCCACGTCTCCTTGTCCTCGGCATAATAGTCACACCATAGGACCTTGCCATGGCCGACAACACGGCCACCTGATGGTGGCTTGTCCAGATCCCGCCCCTTGACCTTGTTCAACGCCGCGTTGAATGGAGTGTCCCACACGGGCTTCGTCGATCCCTGGGAGGAGCTCTCATCCGTGGCTCTAGAACTTTCTATATCCTCCAGAGCCTTTTGGAACTTCACGACAGCAGGATCTGTCTTAAGTTCCTTGGTAACTGGGTCCTCCGTGAACCGAGCCCTGACAAAATTTCTAGTCTGCTTGTCTTTAAATTTGTCGTAGGGGTTACAGATGCCCTTTTCTGCCCACTCAGCATCTTGCTTCTCCCATTTGTGCTCTGCGACGAAATAACCACCACTTCCGAGATGGTGGTGACCTACATTCTTCGAGTTCATCCACCTCCCCCATTCACTCATTTTCTTGGATACAGGTAGTCCGAGCCTACCCCGGAAAATCCTAAGGTCTTCTTCATTGACCCGCTCCATGTTCCAGATCTCCTCGGGACTTTTATCGTCTTCGATCAATTTTTTGACCCTAGTTCTCCAACTGGACAAGGCCTTGCTCATCTTCGTGAGGGAAAAGTTGTTGACGGCATTGAGTTTTTTCATATCATGGTTACCGTCTTCATCGGTCCTGTAGGCCGACGGAACTCATACCGTTCGTGCAGCCTCTTGATGAGGCGGAGGCGCAAACCCTCTTTATTAGCATCCCTTATGTTATCCTCGTAGACCGGGATGACATCTCAAAGGATGCATGCTACTTGGAGGCCATACCCTGCGGCGACCCCTGTAGGCTCTAGAGGCACCCCACCGTCGGACACTTGGGTGATCGCTTGCCTCGAGGCTTGGACCTTGTTCTTACTCCTCTCCTTCCTAGCCTTTTTGGCTTGGCTACCATCTGTGCGTTCTCCGCCATCAGTGGTCGCGTTCCCATCCCCGGCACCACTAGTAGTGGTATCGTTGCCATCCTCGGCGCCGCTATTTTTGACGCCCTTGTCGCCATCCCCGGCGCCACTATTATTGGCGCCCTCGGCAACATCCCCGGTCGGCTCATCATAGTAGCTCCAGAAGTCCGCGTCCTTCTCTCTGGCTAGTTCTTCCATGCTTAACTGCCGAGAAGAAGCTCCAGCCTCATCGTTGTTAGCCATGTGTTCGGCGTGTGACAGCAAAATGGAACGTGTGAGTTAAAAGAAACAAAAAAAATACATATGTCGATGTTTTATCGAAATGTCGAATCATTTCCGTTCCGGCAAATTTCCGGTGGCACTCCTATTGCCAAAAATTAGCAAAGGTCATGCAGAATTTTTCACGGAAAAATTCGGCATGACCTTTGCTAATTTTTGGCAATAGGAGTGCCGGAAATTTGCCGAAACGGAAATGAATCAACATTTCGGCAAAACATCGGCACTCATCTAAAATCCCTACAAAGTTCACAACAAAACCGGCACACAACTCCGGCAAGATACAAACATATTCATCACACATATAAACCGGCACACAACTCCGGCAAGAATACAAACATTCATCACAGACGAACCGGCACACAACTCCGGCAATATACAAACATTCATCACACATATAAACCGGCACACAACTCCGGCAGTATAACATTGAACAAAAATAAACCGGCACACAACTCCGGATTCCATCACATGCATCCTACCTTGCTTCAACTTAACCAGCAGCAAGCAACTGTAGCACCCCTACCAGCAGCCTTCAACACCACCACCACAACCTACAAGCAACATCAAAAACACAATTAGAGGAGCAACCTGGCAGCAGCAGTTTTCAATTTTTTTGGTGAACGAAAAGAGCTCTGAAAATTCTGAAATTTTTACAGGAGCAATGTACAACTATTATTGACCAATTGTAAAATTTTCAGCTTAATCAGAGTCGATTTGAGTTGTTAAAAAATTGTAGAGAATTTCAGCCAGAAAAAAAAAGGAGCAGCAGATTTTAATTTTTTCTGTGAAACAAACTATCTCTGAATTTTTTTAAAATTTTACACAAGCAAGGTATATGTATTTTTGACATACTATAAAATTTTCAGCCTAATCAGAGTTGAATTGAATTGGTGAAAAATCTTAGAGCATTTCTGCCAGAAAATTTGAAAATTAAAATTTATTTGAAAGTTGATATTTTTTTATTTCAAATATCACCAGCAACTACCAACCACCAGCAGCATACAAGCAATTATTAATTTTGTATTTTGCATTCCATTTTTGATTTTGCATTGTGCTAAACCCTAACCCTAACCCTATTTCATTTTGCATTTTGCATTTTTGATTTTAGCAGCAGCAGATTTCAATTTATTTGGTGAACCAACCTAACCCTAACCCTAAATTCTTATTTTTTGCTAATCTGCTACTGCCTAAACAAGTTTTGCAAGCAAAATTATGCAATGAAGCAAAATTATGGTTCTAAAATTACTACTGCTAAAACTGCCTTCAGTGCTCATGTGTCAGCTCCATGGAGCCATGGCTCCACGCCAGCACTGACCACCAGTCCACCATCTCATGTCTCCCATGAGATGTCACTACGAGATTTTTTTCTAAATATTTTTCGTATGAAATTTAGAGGATTATAATATTTATTAACTGTTATTTCACTTGTGAGATTATATAGCATGAAAACAAGGCTCGGTGCACCCTAACAATATGAAAAAATTAAAAAAAATGGGTTAAGCATTTCGTCAAACACCCTGTGGGCGGGGAAGGGGGAGAAGTGTACCTATCGTCGGAGGAGGAGGGTCGCTGACCGGAGGAGGAGGGGAGGACGAGCTACACCGGTGCGCTGGGAGAGGAGGAGGCTAGCCGCGGGTGGGGAGGGAGGATGAAGGCGAGCGGGGAGGGAGGGAGGAGGACGGCCAGGCGTGGGCGGGGAGAGGAGGAGGAGGGACGGTGCACGGCAGGGAGGAGGAGGGGAGGAGGGATGGCTGGGCAGAGAGGACCACCGGGCGGAGAGGAGGGCCGGCCGGACGGAGGGAGGGAGGCAAGCGGCGTGCGGTGTTCGATCGGAGACGAAGGAGAAGGAGATGGACACTTAGCGAAATTTGGAGGTGTTCGCGCGCACCGGCCACTATAGTGGCAGGGCCTATCTTAGCCGTGGCGCAGGGTTGTGGGCCTGCTCCATGTGTATAATGTATAGCCGAGGCGCAGGTTCCACTGACTGCGCCACGGGTAAGTTACCCATGGCGCAAGTTTGTCCCCTGCGCCACGGCTAAGGAGTTATTTTATATTTTATTTTTGTATTTTGTTTTTCATTTTGTGCATTTCATTTAAGACATTCATTTTCATTTAATACTTCTTACAACTGCATTCCATTTATAATATTTCTTATCATTACATTTTGCATTTTCATTTTTCATTGCATTTCATTTATAATATTTCTTATCATTGCATTTTGCATTTAAAAATACTTAATATTTGGATTACAAATTCTAGGATACTTAATTATAATATTAATTCCTAGGGTTACAAAATCGAGCGTCGTATTTCCCACACCATCTAGCTAGCGTTTCACAATCTTCTTTCCCTTCTTGGTGGCGGTTGAATAATTTAGACCCGGAACATCTCGACTTCTTCTTGCGAACGGAAGACCACCTGACTTGGGTAGTGTTGTCCTACTTCTTCTTGTGGTGTATGTTTCTTCGTCGTCGTCGTCGTCATCTTCCATCTTTGGGTCTCCGTATTGGTCAAAATCTTGCTCGTTGGCAACTCAATCCATTCCGATGATGCTCCTTCCTCTTCTCATGAAAACACGGCTAGGAATTGTTGGGTCGGTGATGAAGAAGCATTGGTCAACTTGGCTAGCCAGTACCCATGGTTCAGTTTTCGTGATGACGCTCGCGGTAGCAGCAGACTTGGAGGCTTCGGGTATAGACATGGTGGTGAAATATCCGTCTTCTTTTTTTGGACTGACGCTCTTAGCCCATCTGACACGGAACATCGGCACCTTGTCTCCAGAGTAGTCCAGCTCCCAGATCTCCTCGATCCTTCCATAGTACCTTTCTTTGACGTCACCGGTGAAGGATTCCATCGTTACCCCTGAGTTCTGATATTCGCTATTCCTGTCTTTTTCCTCCGTGTAGAACGTGTAACCGTTGATACCGTATGCCTGATATGTCATCAAGTTGGGCGCGGGGCCCTGTGACAAGAGGAATATGAGTTTTCCTTCTGCGGAAGTCATTGACAGAGGATTATCTAGAAGGTGGCGTTTGAACCAACGCGTGAAGGTGGCGTTGTGCTCTTTGATTATTTCGACGTCCGTTCGATGCTGACCACGTTCACTGTACTTCTTCTCAATAAAGTTTTTGTGCTTTTCCAACCAAGGATCGACCACTTGTATGTGTTTTAGCGCTACAAAGTTTGCACTGTCAAAGTCGGCACGTTAGCCAGAGTCGTCCACTTGTAGTTCCCTCCTGCCTGTTTTGTGACCTGCTCCATCGAGCCTGCCAATGTGCTTTTTTTCGGCCAGACCAACAGGGTTCTCGACGTCTAGAAAATTTGTGGAGAAAGAGATGCACTCTTCGGTGAGATAGCCCAGGACGATGCTTCCATCTGGACTTGCCCTGTTACGAACGTATCCTTTGATGACACCATTCATCCTTTCGAACGACATCATGCCGTGCAGGAACATCGGCCCGAGGTGGATGATATTATCCATGATATGGATCAGCAAATGCACCATAATGTCGAAGAATGCGGGAGGGAAGTAAATCTCAAGCTCATTTAGTATCACAATGATCTCTTCCTGTAGCCTTACGGCTTTCTTCATGCTAATCGACTTTTGAGAGATGATGTCGAAAAAGTTGCATAGGTCCAATAGCGTTTGGCGGACGTGTGGGTCCATTATCCCTCGGAGTGCAACCGGAAGTATCTGCGTCATCAGCACGTGACAGTCATGAGACTTCATCCCGCTGAACTTTTGTAGCGTCGGCATGCCCGCGTCTTCTCCACCATTTACGTCGGCTTCTTCTTCATCATCATGCTAGACATATTCTTCGTCATCATAATTGGGAGGCGCCTCTTCATCTTCCTAATCACTTCCCACCGCACCCCCATGGACGTCCTCATCATCATCCTCGTAAGTGAAGTCATCCATAAAACCTTTCCTGAGCAGATGCTCCTGCAATGTGTCGGAAAAGGGATCGAGAACGGTGCCGAGTTTGCATGTTCGACACGGACACTTTATCCCGGTGTCGTTGTTTTTAACCATCACGGTCGTCGCATATTTCAAATATCTAGCAACAATACTTTCGCTCATCATGATGACCTTTGTCGCCTACGCTCTACATATAGAACAAAAGAATTATATTAGAAACAAAATATTTCACGGAAAAATTCGGCATGACCTTTGCTAATTTTTTGCCCCTAGGAGTGCCGGAAAATTCGCCGAAATGGAAATGAATCTACATTTCGGCAAAAACATCGGCAACTCATCATTTCGATCATGGCATACACATATGCAAACACACGCCGGCGCATCACAACCTTCTTCATCATGTAGATTCATCACATACAACCACACACACATCTCACATGCAACCAACTCATCCATCACACATGCATACAACCACACACATTCACAACCATTCTCATCCATCACATATACAACCACACACATCACAACCTTCTCATCCATCACACATACACTCACCTTCTAACGAAGACGTCGAAAGAGAGAGCGCCCGCGGAGGAGGAAAATCGAGCATGAAGTGTGGGAGATTTTCCTCACATATATATGAAGAAAATAAGTGGATTTATGTGGTAAAATATGTGAAGAGAGAGAAGAAAATGAGGTGGGGAGGAGGAAGGGGCGAGCAGATCTGAAAATGAGGTGGGGAGGAGGAAGAGGATAGGAGAAGAGGAGAAAAGGGGGTGGTGGTGGTGCAGCCAAAAAGTTAAAGTGCAGCCAGGCTTAGCCGTGGCGCACGGAGGAGGGCTGCGCCACCACTATATATTAGCCGTGGCGCACACAAGTGACCTGCGCCACGGCTATGTGGGGAAAATTTCGCGCCAAAATGGTGCAGCTGGGACCCACACTTACCCGTGGCGCACCGAAGGGCGCTGCGCCACGGCTATGTGGGGTAAAATTGGCGCCAAAAAGGTGCACCGGGTCCCACACTTATCCGTGGCGCAGCCCTCATACCCTGCGCCACGGCTATTTTGGTACCCGTGGCGCACATATTTTTGGTGCGCCACGCCTAAGTGCGCACAGGCCGGCCGACCAGGGACCAGCTTAGCCGTGGCGCAGGACCAAAAAACGTGCGCCACGGGTAAGTTGATGTGCGTGGCGCAGTACAATAGGGTGCGCCATGTATACTTAGCCATGGCGCACTGTTTCTATTGTGCGCCACAGCTACTTGGCTTACCTATAAGCTTTTCCCTAGTAGTGATGGTTACTCGGCCATGGAGAGGGCCGGGTATCCGAGACTCGAGCATCTGGTGTCCGAGGGTGCACTCGGAGCTAGGCTAGGACCTCGCCACCTGCCGGCACATGATGTCCGCAACAAGCTTGACATGATCTATCTGTCTAAACTCCTGGAGGGACAAGGCCCACCGGGTCCTGCTTGTTTTGGACCCCGGATCATGAAGCACGAACCGGTGCCGAAATTTCAGCTTCCTCGGGGCACGAAGATGTATGACAGAAGCACTAAGCCGGAAGATTGGCTGACAGATTACGTCACCGCTGTGCACATTGCCGGCGGAAGCCGCCGATGGGCAGTGCGGTATGTACCGCAAATATTAGAGGGGCCAGCCCGGATCTGGCTAAACAACTTGGAGGAGAAAAGCATTGAGTGCTGGCTGGACTTCTCGGAAGCCTTTGTCAGCAACTTTGCTAGCACGTACAAGAGGCCGAATCGTCCTCAACAGCTCTCCATGTGCCGGCAGAGGGATGATGAAACTGACCGGGAGTACTTGACCCAGTGGAGTACGATCCGCAACTCCTGTGAAGGAGTTATTGAATCCCAGGCCATTGCTTGGTTTGCTCAGGGGTACCGACATGGCACCATGCTCTGGCAGAGATTGCAGAGGGAAATGCCGGCCACATTGGCCGAAACAATCAAGATAGCTGATAGTTATGCTCTGTGCGCTAAAGCTAGATAGCAGCATCAGGGCCCTTTTTAGCAGGAGAGGCTGGAGTCTCGGCTGCGGCTTTCTCGGCTGTAGACTCGGTGGCAACGCCGGTGGCTGACTCGGGCGGAGTGTCGGCCTCAATCTCTTCATCAACGGCTTCTTCGTCTTCTTCTTCGCCCTCGTCGACATCCGCGATCTCCTCTGCTTGGGGAACCCGCTGGCCAGCGACGAAGGAATGTACTGGAGCGTACTGGATGAGGGAGTGTGCCAGTTCTTGGCGACGCCGGAAGAGATCCGGGTCAGTGGTCCACTTTGACCCATCGCGCAGAGTCTTGAGCGCGTCAAGGTTGATCCCCTCGTACCAGGACAGCACATACATCAGGGCCTCGTCCGCACCGACTCGGGCGGCGGATGACCGCCAATCGTCCATTCGGCCTTCACAGGCCAGCAGGCACTTGCTCAACTCATCAACCGATGCCGGGGCCTGGGATTCGGGCCAGAACACGTTGTAAGCCCGGATCGCAGCGGAAAGGAGTCCGATTCCGACCTTAGCGGCGACATGCGTGACTTCAAAGCCACCAGATGATCATCCATGTCCCACTCGGCCGAGATCGGGCCATCTCAGATTCTCCTCTGCCGGAACTTGCGAGTGCTGTTATCCGCAACAGCTTTGGAGTGGGGGAAATGTTCTGAATCAAAGATGGCTAACGCCAGGATAAGTCACATGGAGATAAAAAATGAATGTCGGGTGGTGACGGAAAGGGAAAGGACTTACTGTCCAGCTCGCCGTTGATGGTGGAAAACTCCGCCAACTAGTGCTTGATCTTGGTCTTCAGAGCCTCGAGCTCGCTCTCGGCCGAGGTTGCGCGAGACCCGGACTCCTCAAGTGACTCCTTGAGTTTCCGAGTCTCTTCTGCCCGGAGCTGTTTTTCCTCGGCAGCGCTCTTCTCAAGCTCGGCATTGCGGCTCTTCGCCTTCTCGAGCTCGGCCTTCAACCGGGACACCTCGTCCTGCTCTTTCTTGAGCTTGGACTGGTGCGCGATCGCACGCGCAATCTCGCGATCCTTCAATTCGGCTGTGCCGAAATAACAAAATTAGCATACTAAGCTGACACAAATACAAGGGAATGGGGAAGCGTAGAGTGTAACTTACTCTGGAGCCCCGTGACCCGCTCCTGCAGCTCCTTCATCTTGGCCTCTGTCCCGGCTGTTTATGTCGGCAAAATGAGGTAGATGGAGAAATCAGAACAAGGCAGTTTAAAAACAATTGAGGTGTCGGCAATAAACAAGAGTACCTTTGCCCTGCAACTCGGCCTGTAGCTGTTTGCACTTATTCTTGAGTGATCTGTGCGCCAATATCAACTTAAAGTGCAGCCGAGTTCGAGCATTCGTGCAGGCCTGCAATGATGAAGTAATGGTGTTATTTGTGAAGATTCAAGCTGAGTAATCTTTACTCGGTCGAGTTTCAATTACTCAACCCGAATCTCGGGAACTGGGGATAACGGGATATCTATATTGAGAAGTTGAAGCAGTAAGTTTGTATTCGGCGGTACTTACCACAGTAGTTCGCTCGGCTTCATGGAGGGCAGCTTTTACTGCGAACAGCTTCTGGGCAACCGATCTTGGTCCTGCCGGATGCTCCGAGATCTGGCCCGCCGGGGTTCGCGAAGACACCTCGCTTGTGTCGGCGGCGTTCCAGTCCATGTGGAGCTGCTCAAGGGAGCCCAAGCTTCCCCCGCTCAAAGTTTTCAAGGGGCCAAACCCCCAACTAACTGCAGTGGCCCGGGTGCTGGTTACCGCTGTTGCTGTACCGGGTTGCTCTTGGGGAACAATCTGGCGTTCCGGATTAGGCGGCACTTCTCTGACCGGTGCTTTCCCGGTCGCGGCGGATGCGGTTTTCTCCGGCGCCTTACCGGCCGCGGTGGGTGCAGCTCTGTCCGCTGTTTTCCCGGCCGTGCTGGGTGCAGCTTTCTTCGGTGAAGGTTTCCCGGCCGCAGTGGGCGCGGTTCTCTTCTGTTTCTGTTGCTGCTGCTGTGTCAGAGGAGAGGATCGTGGCTGCTATGTCGGGGCAGGCTATGGCTGCGGCTGTTGATGCTGATGTGTCTGCGGGGTCAGCTACGGTTGTTGCTGCTGCTGTTGCGGTGGCTCTGGCTGTTGCTGTTGCTGCTGAGGCTATGGTTGTTGCGGTGGTTCTTGCTGCTGTTGACTCGGTTGCTATGAGTTCTCCGTGACCCCAGTCTTCTCTGTTTCGGGGGCCGAAGAGCTAGCCCCGGGATTCCCATCTCGGTCGGACACCGATATGTCGGTCTCAACCGACCCCGCGGCTTCAGTTCCGGATCCCGGAGCCGTCGGAGCTGCTGCTGGGCTCGTCCGCGGCGGACTCGGCACTCTGGTGTCATCAGGCCGAGGCGGCGTCAGAGTCCTGAGCGGGACCGAGTCAGTGGACCCGGTGGTTGGAACCTCCAGAGGAGCCATGCTGTAAGGCGAAACAGTAAGATATATCCTTAGAAGGAGAAAAAAGAAGTGAAAATAAGGATGATCAACAGTATGAAGTTATGTCGGCAAAAGGGAATCTTACCCCTTAGAAACGGGCCGCTCGCGGTGCTTCGCAACCGTTTTCTTTCTCGTCTTCTTCGGCGGGGGACGCGAGGTGTCGGAGGTCCCGGCTTTGGAGGCCGAAGGATTCGCACGCTTTCGAAGCGGGCCTTTGGTTCCTCCCACGGCGAGGGGCTCTACCTCGAGCACCTGGTCGTCTGAGTCAGCTGGGGGCGAGGGCACCGGATATGAGAACACAACCGGGCAAACGTCGAATACCTCTAGAATTTGACAATCATCATCGTCATCCTCTGACCAATCCGTGATGGAGGAGCGAGTCTTACCCGAAGCGGGAACAGAGCCGACATCGGGAATGGGCATGTTGTCCTCATCATCCGGCTCGTCCGAGTCAGCGACGAGCCGATCTGCGCCCCACTTGGCAGAGGGACCCAGTCCATCCTCAGTCCTTTGCCGGGTAAACCTCTGCGAGATAGGCACAGCAGAGTCCAGTTAGTATCAAAGGAAAAGATAACGCGCCGAAATAAGGCTTATGTCGGCAGGAAGCTTATGTCGGATAAAAGTTGAGATTGCTTACGGCCAGCGGAAGCTTGTTTCGGCTGAAGGGTTCCACGCCCCACTCCCACTCGTCTGTCATCCGCGTCCGGGCTATGGCTTGACGCGCCTCCGGATCTGGGCCTTGTCCAGCTCGATGGTGTTTGTTCGGGTCGGATCAAGTGGACCGCTCATATGACAGATTTTGTGGACTCGGCGTTGAAGGGGGCAGACTTGGCGACTGACAAATGTCACCAGCAAGTCGTCGGCTGTCATTCTCGCTTCTTTCAGCTCCTCGACGACCTGGTGGATGGTGTTGACCTCTAGCACTTTCTTCCTCGGGTTATAATCCCAGTTGAGTTGTGAAGTGGGGGGCCGATGATGAAATCCGGCAGATTGCTCAGGTCATCGTTCGTCGTGTTCTTCACGTAGAAGAAAGATCGTTGCCACTTCCGGTATGACTCTAAGCCGTTGATGCGAGGGAACATGGAGCCGCACCGAGGTGTGACGGTGGCGGCTCCAGTCTGGGTCATCTCCTTGGGGGTGTCCGGGTCTGCAGGATTCGGAATGACCTGCTTCCGGAACTGGAAGTACTTGGACCAGAGATTTATGGTGGGCCAAAGGCCGAGATAACCCTCGGCAAAAGAAACGAAAGCAGAAAGAGTGGTGAAGGCATTTGCCGGAAGGTGGTGAGGTTGAAGACCGAATTTCTCTAGAAAGGTGCGCATGAAGTCGCTGGCCGGGAGGCCGAATCCTCGCTTGAAGTGGGCCAGGAAAATGACATACTGACCTTCCTTGAGATCCGGATGAACTTCGGGACTCGGTAATTGGCACTCCACTCCGGCCGGGATACGCTTCGTCCGGGTCAACCAGTCTATTTTAGACCGGGTGACCTCTGACCCTTCCCAGGCTGCCCGGGTCGATCCTTCCACCTCCACCTCCTCAGTGACCTCGGCCAGGTCTTGGGAGGCCATCTGGGCGGCAGAGCTTGGTGGTGACCACCGGTTGCCCGTGGCGGCGCGGTGGCGTGCTACAAAAATGATCACCGACGGTGAGCAAGATCTTGCCGCAGTAGAATAGGAAAGAAAAAAGAGAAAGTGCGGCGAGGTGCAAGCAAATCCTAGGCACGAGAGAAAAAAGAGGAAAAGGAAGAAGAAAAGGGGCTACGGCGGCAAGGTCACCGGCGGCGCGCAGCGCGCCGCGGCGGTAAAAAACAAGATGAACAAGGAAGAGCGGGAGCCAATCCCAGATGCAAAAAATGCTAAGAGAGAAGAAAGAGGAAGGAAAAATCTTACCGGCGTGTGGCGTCGGCCGGCGGCGTCGCGTCGATGCGTGCGTGCGCGGGTCCGTGCGGCGGCGGCGGGCGCTGTGCTCTATGCGCAGGAAAACGAGAAGGAGAAGAACAAGGAAGAAGAGGTGGATGCGGAGGGGGAAAGGTTTGCCCCCTTCCGCCTATTTATTGACGGCCGGAGGAGATCATGGGCGCGGGATTTGCTGCGCACGATCTCCGTAACCGACGGAGATAAGCTCCCCACGATCTGCTCCATGATCTTCGCAACGGCTCTATTGCCGCACGATCTGCCATATATTGGGCCACAGGGAGCCAACGGTGCGGCGCGGCGCATCCGATCGGGTGAGACCCGAGGCGACGTGCAGGGGCGCAGTCAAAAAGAACTCAAGTGCCTGCCCGGGCGTGACGACCAGGGTGTCAGGCGTGACACGTGTGGCAAGCGTGCCATCGTCACGTCCATCAGTGCACGAAAATCGAAGCGGCGCGCAGAGAGGCTCTGCCACGTTGGGGAGACGATGACTCGGAGGAACCAAGGATTCTGCCGTATGTCGGATTGATCTGGCATAAGATCAAATATCCAGTTTGAAGGACTATCAGTTTCCCACTTAAATGTTTTACCGGCATAATTTATGTCGGCAATCAGTTAGATGCTGGTTGTGGGGTAAAGCTGCCGCGGCCCTTCATCCGAGGCTGCAGGACCACACCAGCTTCGGGGACTAATGTCGGGGGACTACCCCGGATAGGGTCAAGGTAAGGAGTCAAAGGTAAAGAACCGGAGTTGACCTGGTCATGGTTTACCGACATAACCTAAACCGGCATGATGGAAGTACCTAAGCTGGTACAAACCGAGATACCCGCAGCCGAGATAGGCTGAACCGACATACACGTTATGTCGGTGTGGCTTCACTTTTCCTTGTAGGTGCAGGGGAAGACAAACCGAGTCAAAAGCATATGGCATGGGAATGCCGGGTGAAGGCTATCCCGGACGGTGGTCAAAGCTCCTTCCGACACGGAGCGAAACAAGGCACGGCGGCGTGCTGCAAGTGGACGATGGGAGATGCCTCCACCCTACCTCTGACCCGGGCGGCGCGGAGCAGCGGTGCTAGGCATGGCGTGAGTGTCCTGTCTAGCGCAGAGGGGACCATGGCGACAAGGGCTGACACGGTCCCGGTATGGTGCAGTGGCGCGTGTGCCGGGTGGCGACCAAGGGGTATGGCCACAGTGAGCATGTTTTGCACTGTAACCCGGGGCACCGCTATATAAGGTGCCCCAGGCCCTCCTGCGCGAAGGGGGATCCAGGGACGACAGAGGATATAAACACTTCCCTCATTTCCAGTAGCTTGCATACAGCTCAAGGAGCTCTTCTGTAACACGGATTGTGACCACATATATCAAATCTAGAAGCAGGAGTAGGGGTTTACCTCCTCACGAGGGCCCTGAACCTGGGTAAATAGTGTGTGTCGTGCGTGTGTGTCTATGTGTGTTTTCCTTCACACAATCCCTCCCCGGTACCACTAGCGTCCATCGGCCCCAACTTTAGCCTACCCATGGCATCTGTTTGTTCACCACGATGACAATAAGAACATATATCCTGTCATTATTAGTGCTAACCTTTCAGCTGAAGAAGAAGAGAAACTACTTGAAGTGCTATAAGCTCATCGACCAGCTATTGGATACTCTCTTGACGATCTTAAAGGTATAAGCCCAGCTCTATGTATGCATAAAATTAATTTGGAAGAGGATGCAAAACCTGTTGTTGATTATCAACGCCGTCTCCATCCAAAAATGAAAGAAGTGGTGAGAAAAGAGGTAATAAGTCTCATGGAAGCTGGTATCATTTATCCTATAGCTGATAGTAAGTGGGTTAGACCTGTCCATTGTGTTCCTAAAAAGGGTGGAATGACTGTTGTTCCCAATGATGAGAATGAACTTGTGGCTCAACGTACTGTTGTTGGTTATAGGATGTGCATTGATTACAGGAAATTAAACAAAGCAACTAGAAAAGATCATTACCCATTGCCATTTATTGATCAAATGTTAGAAAGGTTATCTAAACACTCTCACTTTTTTATCTAGATGGTTATTCAGGATTCTCACAAATTCCTGTCCATAAGGACGATCAAGAAAATACCACTTTTACTTGCCCATTTGGTAAATTTGCTTATAGAAGAATGCCATTCGGTTTATGTAATGCTCCTGCTACTTTTCAAAGATGCATGAATGCTATATTTGCTGATTATATTGAAAAGATAATAGAAGTCTTTATAGATGATTTTTCTGTGTATGGTACTTCTTTCGATAATTGCTTATTCAATCTTAACAAAGTTTTGCAGCGTTGTGAAGATCAACATCTAGTTCTCAATTGGGAGAAGTGTCACTTCATGGTTACCGAATGAATTGTTCTAGGGCATAAGATTTCTGGAGATGGAATAGAAGTTGATCCAGGCAAGATAGAAGCTATTGAGAAGCTACCATACCCAAAGGATATAAAAGGTATAAGAAGTTTTCTTGGGCATGCAGGTTTTTATCGTAGGTTCATTAAGGATTTCTCCAAAATATCAAAACCTCTAACCAATCTTTTGCAAAAGGATGTTCCTTTCTCTTTTAATGATGATTGCATTGAATCTTTTAATATTTTGAAGAATGCTTTAATAACTGCTCCTATTATTCAACCTCCTGATTGGAAATTGCCCTTTGAAATTATGTGTGATGCTAGTGATTATGTTGTTGGGGCTGTTTTGGGTCAAAGGGTTGATAAGAAACTGAATGTTATTTATTATGCTAGTAGAACACTTGATGCTGCCCAAAGAAATTATGCTACAACTGAAAAAGAATTTTTAGCAGTACTATTTGCTTGTGACAAGTTTAGACCTTATATTACCGATTCCAAAGTCACCATACATACTGATCATTCTGCTATTAAATACTTGATGAACAAGAAAGATGCTAAGCCTAGATTGATAAGATGGGTACTTTTATTGCAAGAATTTGATTTGCACATTGTTGATAGGAAAGGAGAAGATAACCAAGTAGGTGAGCATCTCTCTAGAATGGAAAATATACCTGATGATCCTATTCCTATTAATGATAGCTTTGTTAATGAACAACTTGCAATTGTTAATGTATCCAGTGTTAAGGTTGCATCTCCTTGGTTTGCTAATTATGCAAATTTTATTGTTGGAAAAGTATTACCTACAAACTTTACTTATCAACAAAGAAAGTGATTCTTTTATGATCTTAGACATTATGTTTGGGATGATCCTTTCCTTTATAAGAAAAGTGTAGATGGTATTATTAGACGTTGTATACCTGAGCATGAACAACATGCTATAATAAGAGATTGTCATGATAGTCCATATGGAGGGCATCATGCAGGAGATCGCACAGCAGCAAAGGTATTACAATCTGGTTTCTATTGGCCTACTTTATTTAAAGATTGCCATGAATATGTTAAATCTTGTGATAAATGTCAAAGAGTAGGAAATATTGGTAGGAGAAATGAAATGGCTATGAATTATTATCTACCACTTGAACCATTTGATGTGTGGGGTTTTGACTTTATGGGACCTTTCCCAGCCTCAAAGACAAAGCATACTCATATTTTGGTTGCAGTGGACTATGTTACAAAGTGGGTGGAGGCAATTCCGACCAAAAGTGCAGATCATGCCACATCAATGAAAATGCTTAAGGACATCATTTTCCCAAGGTTTGGTGTTCCTAGGTTTTTAATTACTGATGGTGGCTCTCATTTTATACATGGTGTTTTTAGGAAAGCATTGGCAAAATATGATGTTAACCATAGAATTGCATATCCTTATCACCCTCAAACAAGTGGACAGGTTGAATAAAGTAATAGGGAAATTAAACTCATTTTGGAAAAGACAGTGAATAAATCTAGGTCTGATTGGCCACTTAAAATTAATGATGCATTATGGGCTTATAGAACTGCATTTAAAAATCCTATGGGAATGTCCCCTTATAAAATGATCTATGGAAAAGCTTGTCATTTACCTGTTGAATTAGAACATAAAGCGAGATGGGCTATTAAACAATTAAACTTTGACTTTAAGACTGCAGGAGAGAAAAGAATCCTTGATTTAAACCTGCTAGATGAATGGAGGAATGAAGCTTATGAAAATGCTAAATTTTTTAAAGAGAAAGTTAAGATTTGGCATGACAAGAAGATTAATAGAAAAGAATTCAAAGTAGGAGATCAAGTTTTATTATACAACTCTCGTTTCAAGTTTTCTGCAGGGAAGCTAGCCTCGAAATGGCAGGGACCATTAGTCATACAGGAAGTGTACCGTTCAGGAGCTATCCGTCTTTACGGTGATATGAAAGGTAAACCTCATGTGGTCAATGGACAACGTCTTAAACATTATATTGCAGGAAAAAGCTTCGTTGGAACGTTGGAAACATTGAATTTACAAACACCGGAAGAAATAATAAAAGGGGGTCGAGCAGTTTCAGCAACTCCAAATCAATAAAAGGTAACTTTTGTATTGGAAAGTTTCTCGGAATTACGTGAAATTTTATGGAGGTCATTTTTTATGGAAATTAAAGTGTGGGGAAAGAAAACTTGACGAAACGGAGTCCCGAGGAGGGAAAGAGGTGGCCCCACGCGGCCAAGTACAGGGGCCGCGTGGGCCCACTCCTTTTCCACCTCGGAGACCTTTTTCGCCTCGTTTTTGATCCCGACACTCCATCTTGACCTAAAAACCCTCAATATATACCCCTCTCCGACGATCTTATCTCGCACCGAGCGTTCTCGAGCGATCTTTGTTTCTTGCTATTTCTGTTTGCCAGGTTTTAGCCATGTCTTCGGGGAACTCCTACCAATGTTCCTCCATGGATGATGATGATGATGAGCTTGAGGGGCTCAGCCCCACGTCCCCATGGAAGAGGAATAGGAAGAGGAAGGACTACTCCGACAACGATGACATAGAGGACGATGAAGAAGAATACAAGGCGATCGTCGACTTCACGCCCCTGGAAACAACACCTCCATCGCCTGTTTCTGTAGCCAATGTGGGGGTGAACCGCTCTCTTGGCAACAAGAGGAAGACGGCGCGCATCCAAACTGAAGGGAAGGTTCCTAGGCTCTCGCTTGCAAGCAAAAACGTAGCTTCTACTCTTTTTGACAGGGAATCCCGGCGCACCACTCAAAGGAATTATCCTGGTGAGTGGGATCGCAAGATCCCCAACAAGAAGGTATCAAGTCCCGAGTGGAAGCCTAGCAAGGAGACGGTTGAGAACAACCTTATGGAGAAACCGGGAGAAGCTGCAAAAGAATTTGAGAAAGCCTACAACCTCATGATGAAGATCGTTGGAGACCTTGAAGATCATTATTATGAAGGCAATAAGAAAGAAGAGAGAAAGTTCTAGCAAGACGTCAAGCTTGGGGGAGTTCCACCTAGTCTCTCTCCCTTTATTAGTCTCTTTTATCTATCTAGTCAAGGAGTGCTTTGCTTTTATCGTTTAGCTATCAATTTCATTTAAGCTTGTGTGAGCTCATAGAGCTTATCATGTATCCCTATCTTGTGGTTTATCAATGAATATTAAAGTATGGTGTCATCCATGGTTCTCTTATTTTGGAGATTTATGGGTAACACTCATGCAAATGAGCGTGGCATATTTAGAGGTTTCAGTCACATCTTACCTTGGACTAAATTAACTTGACTGTGTTGGACAACTTTAGAATTATATCATCAAAATATCAAATAATAAACATGAACCATTGTGATTAATATTATGATGATAGTGGCTTGATAAATGTTTAAGGTTGGGAGTTAGCCCATATGTGCTGTCACATGCAAAGCTTTCAACATGTTCCGACATTTATTTAGTTGATATCATGTACTTTTGTTTATGGATGCCTATCATGGTGAAATAATGTGGAAATAGAGTAAGTTTAAATAAGTTTGTATAAATGGTTAGAGAGGAACCTGGGCCGCTAATCTAAGCCATGCATCATTCATGGTGGAAATTTACTTACATGCTATTTTGAACTTTCTGTGATACACCCTACAATAAAAAGCTATATCAAGTGGTAAATAAAAAGGGTGTTGAGGTTGTTCATTATGTCTGTTTGTCTTGTTGTTTTGATGTGGGCTTGATCCATATCATGGGACAAGAGGTACCCCAGTTGAGGCTCTTGATAATACCATTATTACTTACAATGATAGATAACTTAAACTTGCTTTGTTTTCCAAGGTGGGTAATCATGGTGTAGGTACTTGTATTCAAGGGGCATGAGACATCTAACCTTTACTTTATCAAGGCCACTACTCATATTTGCTTTCACATTTAACTCTAATCTTTCAAATGCTTGCCATAAAGAGTAAAAGCGTGGGAAAAGGAGTATGATTCAGTTGTCCAACATACAATGGTTATTTGCTTTCAAAAGTATGGGGTGATTGCTAGAGCTTCTACTTATGTTGCCCTCATGTGTATGAGTTTTAGTTCATTAATCTTACATTGCAACTATGTATGATGATGATACAATGCCCGTATTTAATTATCAACCATAAGTCCATCGATGCATGCAATAATCTATGTCCTTATTTACTCGAGGATGAGTAAAGGTTTAAGCTTGGGGTAGTTGATACGTGCATTTTATATCATCATTTTTTATACCTTATATTATCATATGGGAATGTTATTTGCACTGTTATATCAATGTTTTGCATGTTTTAGATGATTTATGGGACTTTCATACAAAGTCCCTATTTTTGGCGTTTAATATCTGGGAGGCAGAATACCCCCCTTTTCTTGTTTTTATTGTTTCAGGAGTTTCGCGAACCCAAATAATTAAAGGAAAAATACCACGCTAGTTTTTCATCAGGAGAAGGGTAGTGGGAAGAAGACCGAAGACAGGTGGGCCATGAGGGCCAAGTTAGGTGGGCCCACGCGGCCCATGTACCTGGCCGCGTGGGACCCATCAAATGGCGCCTCGAGCACTTCCTCGTGTGGGGCTTTTTACCAACACCTTCGTCTTCTCCGAAAAAGGACGCCCTAATTTCCCCAAATTATCTGGGGCCGTGGCGGCGGCGGAGCTCCTGATTCTCTCCGAAGGGGGTCAGATCCTGCTGCTCCGAAGCTCCGGAGAGGGGGAAAATCACCGCCATCATCATCACCTCTCCTCCTTGGCGTGGGTGGAGGCCTCTACATCATCACCATCACCAAGACCAGCACCATCTCATCATCATCTCCGTGATCCACTCCGTTCCCCTCATAGTTTGAGAGTTGCTATACCCTAGATCATTGTATTGTGCTCCTATTCATGTTGTGATTGGGTACTTGTCATTATTTGGTGGTGAAGTATTTATTTCAGATTGTGTTGTACCCTTTATGTCACTGATTATGATCATGTTTGCACGTTGTGAGTAGTTCCCATATGTTCCTGAGGGCATAGGATGAATTGGCAATGATTTATATATAACATGTGTTGGTATTTTGTCAAGAGTTTATCTTCTATGTGATTCTATGATGGTGTTGTGCGAACGTCGACTGCATAACACTTCACCTTTAAGGGCTCATAGGAGAACAACGTAGTGTAATGAATTGAGGAAGACTTGGGAGGACAACTAAGACTAAGACGGAGTCATGCAGTTATATTATGTGGGTAGTAGTGTCGGGGACCTTAGAGTGTAATGCTATGGTGGGACTTTATGTCTTAATAATTCTTGTGCAGTCATTAAATTGGCCACATGATCCATCATAAGGGGTTGTAGTTTAATTATTTAGCTATGCCTAGTTATGGCTCCACCCCAAGAAGATTAAAACTTGACAAGATATGCAACGTGTTGTTTAATAAATCTCTATGCCTAGTGATATCCATGCCGCCCTCGGGAACGTTTTCCACTTATACGTTACACACCACTTGAGCTTGTCCTCTTGCCACATAGAGGATTGGGCTTTCTCTCTCTTTGAGAGCTTTTTACTTTCTATCATCTATCTTAAGCATTTTATTCCTTTGCAACTATACAACCAAAAATCCCAGAAACACTTGCATCTTTTATTGCTTTATTTATCATTCTTTCTAACCAATACCTTCAGCTCCTCGTGGGTTCGACAACCTTTTCTAATTGAAAGGTACTACAATTGATCTCCTGCACTTGGGAGTCATCAGGCGCCAAGAAGATGGAGGCGCCAAGGGGGGCAGGGACGGAAAATATGTCAGTATCTGTCCGCCCTCCCAGGAAAAAGTGGGCGACCGCACCTAACCCAGGAGAATACTTGGACGAGAGGAGGCTACGTTGCCCCCTTAGAATAACTCGGAGGGGTTTTCCCGCCAAAACCCCTCCAGCCCCAAGGGTGCACCTGTGGTATCCCCTTAGCCTATAAAAGGAGGACCAAGGCGCCCAAGGGGAAGGGACGGAACATCAGAGAGTCGGAGGCTAGGCTAGGTAGCGCACAAGTCCAAGAGTAGCTTAGGCGAGAGGTGATCTCCTCCAGGTCAGGATCTGCTCATCTTCAACCTCTAGCCGACACCTCCCGGGTTCGCACCCGCAACCACCATTGTAAAGCTACACCATGATATACCACTCAATCCAGACATGCAGGAGTAGGGCTGTTAGCCTCCGGGCGGCCTGAACCTGGGTAAACTCCTTGTGTCTTTGTGATGCTTACTAGTATGTAGATCTTGAGCGTAGACGAAGTTCCCCGGCGGAAGACGTTTCTCGGGCTCCTTCGCGTCCCATACCGAACCTGAAAAGGGGGTATCCTTTACTCCCGGTGTCCATGATCCAAGACACGACACCATGCCTTCCTCCGGGATGATTTGTGAGTAGTCCCACCTTGGACCTTGGGTCCATGGCAGTAGCTAGATGGTAGTCTCTCTCTCTTGTGCTTCATGTTTATGATCTTGTGAGCTGCCTAACATGATCAAGATCGACTATTGTAATACTATGTGATGTGTTTGCTGGGATCCGATGGATTATAAAGTTATGATCAGATTGTGCATGATTCTTATATGTTGATTTATGTTCTTGCATGCTCTCTGATGAGCATAGTTACTTTGGCCAAGTGATTGTGTGTATCTCTAAGAGAGAGTATTTATGCTTGATAGTGGGTTCATGCCCCCTCTTGTTCCTGGGCACGAGTGACAGAAACGTCTAAGGGCGAGGGTGTGCTATTGCTACTAAGGGTAAAACAGCGGTGTTAATGTCTCTTTTGATATTAGTATTGTTTACTTCATGTACTTTACTTAATGCAAATATATGTTGCTTGCAACTTAATACCGATGGGTGACAGGCTGGATAGCGATCCCACGATGGACTTTTTAGACAAAGATGCAGTTGGACTCAACGGTCTTTGTTCCTTGCCGTGATGCTGATGCATATAAAATGCATACATGAACTTTGCATTATAATTCTCATATTTCAATCATATTTCCATCATTTAAGGGTTATATCATGATTTTATAATGATTTTGGAAATATTTCACAGTTTTCCTATTTTTCTAGAATTAACCCTGCACTGGTAGAAAACCCTATTTTCTATATTTTGATGTTTTAGGGACCCAAATGACGTCCAAATGACCTGAAAATTTACGAGCATCAGTATTATGAAGGAAGAATACTTGAGAGCGAAGGAAGCAAACGAGCGGAGGCCTGAGGCCCAAAAGGGGGTGGCCCATGCGGCCAGATTCCTTGGCCGCGTGGGGCCCACCTTCTGGAGCCTCGTGGCTCCGTTGTCATCGATCTTTTCGCCCACGACTCCGTCTTGACCTAAAACTGACTATAAAAATAGCCCCCCGACGTAGATCGGGAGGAGGCGGCCGTAAACAGAGAAACCACGAAATAGAGACTTGGACCTGCAGATCGGAGGGGGAAAACTCCGGCGGAGCGCTGCCGGCGTGGTCTCCATCTCCCCCAACAACGTCTCCACCATCTCTATGATGAAGAGGGAGTAGTCCACCCCTGGTCTATGGGTTTGTGGAAGTAACTTATGTATCTCTCCTCTCTCTTGAGCTTCACTAATTAGCACCGTATGAGCTGCCGAACATGATTACGGTCATCTATGTAATTCCTATGTGGTGGATCTCTCTATGAGTTAATATATGTTTGAAGATGGCAATTGTTTTGTTTCAGTTATGAAAGTAGGTGCATATTATGTACCCCATTCTTGTCTACTTGTTTTGATCAAGTTTGTTTATGAGAGCATGTGTGGGGGAACGTGTGCATTAGTTGGAGTAATGAGGGGGTGGCTAGTGCGGTGAAAATGAGAGAAGTTCCGCGATCCACTTGGGTATTCAAACCTTACTTTGTTACCTCACTAGGGATAAACTGAAATACCATGCTACCAGAGATGTGGGTTGACCATTGCCACTTCTCTTGACTAGATCTAGCATGTTCTTATTTTCACTTCATGTCATAAAGATTAAAGCTATGCTCTGATTTATCTTAATACTAAGGTGTTATGATTTAGTTCGCATCTTAGTGGAGTATAAGAGAGATTAATAACCAAAAGATCTCTATGTTAGGACATGATGCCCATATAATTAGAAACTTGTCATAAAACTTTGTGTTGCAATCTCATATGTCAATTCCTATGTTCCATTGTCCACCACAACATTAAAGAGAGAGTGCATTTGTGAAACCATGAACTCCGGTCCATTTTTAATCATAAGAAACAACTTTCCAACCACTTTTAAGCATCATCTACATTCAGCCATTTTAAAATCAGAAAATACAAAAACACTTTTACTTCCTGCATTCACATGTAAAAACCCCAAAAATATCATCCATCATTGTTTCCACCATTCTTGCATATTTATTTACCACCGTTGCATATTTACTTATTGTTTTGCATTTGTTTTATTTTGATATCATTCTCACACCTTGTGCTTGACAACCACTTGGTGAGGTTGAGGGCACAAAACAATTTACTTTGTTGCATGTTCTCAAGGGAAGGATAAGAAGATAAACCTTTCACTACTGATTCCCCGAGAGTTTGATATAAACCCTCGAGTCATCCCTCGTGGGGAAAACTGTCTTTCCTATACTATACACTCTGCACTTGGAGTCTCAACTTAACCATTGTTTTTTAACGCAGGTAACTTCACCATCAACAACGTTTTCTGGCGCCTTGCCATCAAGTGTTCTTTGGTGTTGTCGCTGAGTTAAAGGCCATCAGATGCCTACTTAAATATTATCATGTTCACTTTGTCATAGCTAAATTAAGTTTGTGTTATAATCTTTTCAATTACCCAGCTGTAATTTGTTTACCCATCACATGATTGTTCTATTTATTTAAGAGACTCCACTAGTGAACCTATAGCCCTCGATCCATATTTTTACATTAATTGCAACTTTTATTCATCACTTTTCATCATCATTACTCCACTGGTCCATTTTCATATTTCATCTATTTCACTATACAATTAACCGCTTTGTATTCTGCGAGACCGGAAAGATTGACAACCTTTCCGCCGTTGGGGGCAAAGTATTTTGGTTGAGTGTGTGCAGGTCCATGTCTGTTGAAGATTAAGCGCCAGAGATTTTCAACATTCACTTTGTTATTGATTTCAAGGTCCTACTGGTTCGATAAACCTCGGTTCTTTATCGAGGGAAAACTGCTGCTTGCTATATCCACGCCTTCGCTTGGGGCACCACCCAACTCTTCATTAGTAGCAATCATCGTACGAGTCCTCAGTAGAAGAAGGAGAAGTGGGGGGTGACTTGCAATTTCGAGTGCTAGGAATCACCAGTGGGGCGTCAGCTGGTCCACTGCTCCGCAATTTCCTCAGCCTGGCGGCTTGCACGGCCTGTGTTTGTTTGTGATCTTTAGTAAGTGGACCTTGAGTTGGAGAAAGTCGTGAGAAGGGCACCTTTGGTACACCAGTCTGCTCCTTCCTCTTCGTAGTTTTGCGAGGAGTGGGGGCGGGTCCTTGTCACTAGACGACTCGCCAGAAGAAGTCATCATAGCAGTTGGTGGGTCCTCAGCAGAAGGACCCTTGGCGTCACCATCAGGAGGACTACTGGTTTTTCTTCTTCGATGCCTTCATTGCTTTCAACTCTGGCATCTTGGTCATTGGGTGACGACCAGCTATCAGTAAGCTATGCAAAAGTTCAGAAAGATATAATCAAACAAAGAAGGAGTTGAAATATAGCAAGAATAAAGTCAGAGTACAAGCATTGAGCAACTTACTGCTGGTGGAGGAGTTGTTACACAAAAAGGGGAAAGACCAAAGCTTTCCTGGTCCTTCACTAGCTTGCCGGTCAGCTTTTTCACTAACCGGTTAATGTCGGTGGTGCTGGCCTGTTTCTCTGACATTCGGAGGTCGTCCATCACGCAATAAGTGTACTCGACTATTAGCCGAGTCCTGGGACTAAGTGGTTGGATCCTCCAAGTCGTCCAGCAAAGCACTAGATCCATACCCCCTGAGTCCATGCGCTACAAGACCGCGAAGTCGTCTCATCAACGAGTCGACTTTCGGACAAGCATCTTCAGAGCACTTTGCCTTCATGTTGGCATTTATTTGGAGGTTGTCAGGAGAGAAGTCGGGAAGATGGGGCTCGTCTCCAGGGGACGTGACCTTGCAGTAGAAGTAAGTTGTCTTCCAGTCCATGATATGATTCGGTAGAATAGGTTTGGGAAAGAAAGACCCCTGGCGACGCTGAAGTGCAATGGCTCCACATTTGAGTAGTGGGCCACCAACGTACTCGGGTTGGGGATTGCAGTAGAAAAGTTCCAGCCAGAGGTCCAGATCCGGTTATATTTGAAGATAATCTTCACATAAAGTGACGGAATTGGGGGCGAGATCGTGGTTTCTGAGCTTGTAGAAATCAAGGACCTGACAGAAGAAGAGATTGCCAGGGGGAGTGAAGCCTCGGAAAAGGTGTTCACCAAAAACGACGACTTCCCCGGCGGCCGGAGAGGGCTCTGTCTCCTCGCCGGCGGCGCGCCAGGAGATGCTGGCAGAGATGAGCCCCGATTCCTCATAGCCCTTGAGGGTGTATTGGGTCAGCAAGGATCTGCCCCAGTTGGTAGAGATGGTCCGCTTGGATGCGGGTGCAGCAGCGGCGGCGTCGGCGGCAATGTCAGCCACCAAGCTCATGGCCTTCCCCTTAACGGCCTTGTAGTGCTTGGGTGCCATGGCGTCCCGACGACCACGGTCAATGGATGACACGTGCGGAAATGAGACAATAGAATAATTTAGAAAGGCCGACTCGTTTTTAAAAGACGAGTCCTCAATATGGATAAGTGAGAAGTTTTCCCTCCTAGCCAACTCGTAAAGGGCTACAGCCACATGGCCAACCAGAGAATGGGGGTCGAGTGTGTTTTTTATCAAGTTTGTTTATGTTTATGCAGGAATTCATCTTGGAGCTAGCAGCAGACGACTTCCGAGTTATCAACTTCAAAAGAAGTCGGAGAAAAAGGAGTCGGACGAATACGCCAAAGTTGCGCCCATGATAAATTCGGGGGCTACTGATGGGGGGATACTTTCCGGGTAGACCCATGGAGCCGGAAAGTGGACCCGCCAAGGCCCAGTAGGCCCAAGCCGGGTTACATTTCAAGCAACATGGGCTGGACAAGGAACAAGCCGGCCAGCCCGTTATGAGTCAGCAAAAGGGAAAGGACCCGACGGAGACTGGAGTCCTAATATGACCCGGAGTACTAATTTGAAGGTGAATACCTAGAGTAGGACTCCATATTCATGTGTAACTCGGTATAAACTATAAGTCCAGGGACCCGGCCACCTTTATAAGGACGGCTCTGGACACTAGATCGATAAGCTCTCAAGTAACACCAATCCCGTAGTCGCCGACTCCCAAGCTAGAGGAGTCGGAACCTTGTAATCGAGAACAAGTCCACAACAATAACGAACAAGCAGGTAGTAGGTCTTTACCTCTAAACAGATGGGCCGAACCTAGGTAAACCCCTTGTCCCCTCGTTGAGATTAACTACTCTTACTAGATAATACCCCGCGCGTTGCTGCGGTATTGTGTGATAGATAATGAGAGTTACTAAGGAGGGCTAAAGCATATGCACATAGGAAAATGACTTTGTACCACAAACTACAAAACATGAACGCTGATAATATACCTAGTAACCCAAATATCACTTTGAGTATAAAAAAGTAACAAATTGTTACTATAAATAGCATGGTGCTACAAATAGCATAATCAGTTACACTTGCAATGACAAATATGGTATCAAGTATACATATTGCGTACATATAAGTTGAGGGAATATTAATCTAGAGTCTGCACAGTTTTTTCTTCAAAGTAAATAAAATAAGTTTAGATGTTCAAGCCAGTGAGGTCCATCCAAGCTTTTGTTTTTTTGCGAACCAAGGTCCATCCAAGCTGACGTTCTTGTGTTTGAACTACATCGTAATTGCGACAATAATGGCTGCATTCCATAACGACGAACAGTCCTGAATCACCTGAAGCAGTATACTGGAAAACAACTTATATTCGACCATCTATAGAACAACACATACACAGAGAAGCTGGATGAGGCACTATAAGACTATAAGTAATTGAACCTATGTTTATTTTATTTCAATTCAGTCACTTTGTCAGCACGTTTAACAAATTTTATGCAGATAAAACAACGGCTATTAAAATCTGAAAGGAATACTTCCTCTATTCATCTCCGTAATATCCTACATATATAATCAGATGAAAAAATACATGTTAGCATGAGAATACTATCCACATATCTGAAAATACAACTCTTGGGTCGTGCTGATTTCCTAAAGTGAACATACCAGCAAATCAAATGCATCCTTGGTAAAAAAAATCTAGTACCATTTTATTGATATCCTTCATGTGAAATTCGTTCTTGATCCACACCTGAACCAAAGAAAGGGAGTATTTAAAGTTCACCTGCTGTAATATTGTGCTGCAATTCAAGTGGCAGGAAATAAAATAGAGGTAGTTACCTTTACCCTCTACTCTAACCTCCACTTCTTTGTCCCCTGGATGTACGTAGAAGGCTTTGATGGTGGAGATACCTGAATCATCTGGGGGCCAGGGCTGCATGGCTAAAGATGGACAGAGTCTGCAGTGGCGCTATGCTCAACTTTCTCACAAGTCACTATCGATTTTGGCCACATATTATGTTTAGCTCTGGTCGTCATTGTCAAAAGGTTGTTTCTGGCGCTTGTATACTGCTACCACGGGAACCCAGAAATAACCATGTATTATAAAAATCCGTAATAAACCACAATGATACTGTGTCTGTGAAAGTATATAGTACAACAACTAAACTCAGATGCACAGTAAGGATTTTTTTTAGATTAATAACACATGTCAAGCTGACGTACCAGTATGAGCCGTCAATCCAGGAATATGGGTCAGCAGCGAGAAGGGCCAGCAACTAAGACGAACACGAAAGATACTGCTACAGGTGGAACGCTCCAGAACCTGAGGAAAATCGAACTACATGAATCAATCTCTGTACTCCATGAGTCCAACCGTGTGGTAGTATGATAGGGAAAGGGGAGAGACGGGAAGGAGTGGCTCACCGCGCCGGCAGTATGAGGTGTGTGTGGCAGATGCCAACCGACGATGTGGCGACGCGAATAATATAGGCTGAGGCGTACCACGGAGGACTTCTCGGATTCCTCCATGGGTCACTAAACTGCGGTTTCTCGCGGGAATCCCGGGGGGAGATGGTGTGGACATTGATGGACAGAGGTTGAAGAGACGGGGGTGTGGTCATCGGGGGCTACAGATTGGTTCGATGGAGAAGAGGAACAGGACAGCATTTTTTTTTAGGCAAAGAGGAACAGCATCTGGGCTGGACTAAGGAATGAACTAAAGAATGGGCTTGATGGAGAAGAGGAGAAGGCATCCGGGCTGAGCTAAGGAGTGGGCTAATGAATGGGCTTGCAGCTGGCTAAGAAAAGAGGCCGCGACGGGCAGGCTCAAAAAGCTACAGACGTATACCTGTCGCTAATTGTTAATCGTTAATTAATTGTTTAGAACGAAGGAAAATCAAGAAAATGAGATGAGGTGGGCCCTGCTGAGGTGGCATAGCTGCATGTGTAGAGAAACAGGTAGTGGGGGTGATCTTCTTAGTTATATAGGATGTCCTGGTCACCAATGGCCCCACAACTAAGCTTTCCGGAGGAAGTACTTGCCGTGACAACCCCACGACAGCCGGGCCTAGACACCGCGGCGACTCCGGAGCAGACTGCAGCAGCGCCGCACCGAAGTAGGAGCAGGCCGACGACGACGATGACGAAGACGGCGAGGACTACACGCAGTTCTACCGTCACTTCGACATGTAGATCGTCGTCATTTTTATGTTTTTTTCATGTTTTTATCTACTTTGTATGAAATCCGCCAGTTTCGAACAACTTTGACCTAGATTCGCCAAATTTTGTTTTTTACGAGTACTTTGTCATTGGGACAGGGTGCGCGGCTGGGAACCGGCGCGTCCCCAGGCCGAAATTTTCCACCGGAGCCCCCGAGCGACCCAGGAAAGCGCCGGCAAATCGGCTGGTGGTGCCAACGTCTAGAGTTGCTCTGAATCGTGGAAGAAATCCCCAACTACTCGTCACACGATGCAGCGCCGGCGCGACTCGGAGTGATCTTGATGCCAGATCTCCAGCGGTGGCGGCGGTGATGGCGTGCGCCTCCGCATCTCCAGCCCCGTCCCTCCTCCACGGCGGAAGCCTCCGTTGGTTTCTAGCCTTTAGATCGTTGCCTCTTGCAATCGAAATACACACGTCTGAATCTTGCAGTGCAAAGCTAGCTTCGTTGATCAATTTACTAGACAACCGCATACGTGAGCAGCTAGCCTTAGCTCCGATTCCTTGGTGGATCTTTGCCCGTACGTGGACTAGCTAGCTTTTTGATGGATCAGAACGATCGGAACTTCTCGACGACTTACGAACCAGCGACGGAACGTAAACACGCAGATGGAAAACTGATTTGGGATTGCCACAGGCACGTATCGTGCCTGTTCTTGACTCTCTCAATTTCTTTCTGATTTTTGTTGTGTTACAATAAGCAGCCATGGGGTGCTATTCGTACACGTCCACGGAGGACTATGGAATCAGACTAGGACTAGTAATCCTAGTTCTACTAGGATTAATACGTACTCCTGATCCTACTCCTACTCCAACACGGCCAGCAACTAGGTTAATTCCTACATTCACCTCCTTAACCTGGTTGCTTTTCTTCACTTCTTATACTGCAGCTTTATTCCTCATCTCGATTAACTTCTGTTTGTTGAGATACTTGGTAAGAATATCTGCAAGCTGGTCTTTCGTGTTCACGTGTTGAACTTCGATCATCCCCTCTGGGTCCTTGCACAATGAGATTGTAGCTTGGTTGTCGATCTTGAGTGACACCTTCTACACCTCCTTCTTTTCAAGATCAGCTAGGAGCTTTCTCAGCCACACAACTTGACAAGACGCTATGCTTGCTGGTATGTTCTCCGATGTGCTTTCCTGATCATCAACATTGCATAAGTAATAGCTGAGTAATCCCAGATCTCTCATGCTATACTTTTGCTTCATCCGCGCCTTGAAATCTTCAATTTCTTGCGCACTATCTCCGGTTATGATCAAATCATCGACATGAACTCCAACTAGTACGTTCGAGCCTTTGGAGTTCCTTCCATAGACTACATGCTCGAGAGGACATCTCTTGAATCTGAGAGAGACCAAACATTGGTCCAAGTTTGATTTCCAAACTCTTGGCGCTTGCTTCAGCCCATATAGTGCCTTCTTGAGCTTGTAAACCTTCTCTTCTCCGTCTTTCTTCTCGTAGCCGAGGGGCTATTCTACCTACACTTCTTCCGTGAGATCACCATTGAGGAAAGCAGATTTAATATCCATATGATGAACCTTCCAATCCTCTTGTGCTGCTATTGCTAGGAACAGCCTCACAATCTCGCGTTGAGCAACCGGTGCAAACACCTCCTCATAGTTAACTCCTTGCTTTGTACGTAGCCCTCTGCAACGAGTCTTGCCTTGTGCTTCACAACAGCACCCTTCATGTCCCTCTTTAACTTGTAAACCCACTTCAAACCAACAGGTTTATGATTCGGAGGTCGGGTTACCAAGGTCCATGTGTCGTTGCTCTCAATCGCCTTCAACTCCTCATCCGTGGCGTGCTTCCAACTAGGATCTTTGCTTGCCTCTACAAAATTGTCCGGTTCCTCATCTCCGAGCAGACATAGTCCAGAGTACTTGAGCGTATCGGGCTTGGCGTATTTGTATACTTGTGAAGGAGGACACACAAATTGTGTTGGTGTTGATGCGCTTGAGGAAGGTGGCAAACTTCTTGGCTTGCTTGGTGTTGGGTCGTCGGCGTCCGTGTCGTCGGCGTAGTCGTCGTGACCGTGACCATTGTCGTTGTGGTCGTCATCACTTTGCGCCTTGTGGTGACCATGATCACCATGCACCACCTCATATGCGCCATCATTGTCAAGATCTTCGCTCTTGTCCGTGTCATCGTTGGTGTCCACATCGTGGTGATTGTGATCACCTCGGTCACCATGGTTGGTCGTGTTATCGTTCCCGAATTGCTTCGGTGTTGCCTTCTTCTCGTGAAGTAGCACCTTCCGGTTCGGTTTCACAACCACTGTTTGAGTGAGGTCGCAAACTTCGGCCATTAGAAGAGCTGGTTCGTCGTCTTCATACTTTGCCAAATTTGCCCTCATCTCCCGCTTGTTAGGCTCCGGACATTGCTTCGCAAAGTGACCCATCTCATTGCAGTTGTAGCACTTGATCTTCGAAATATCCAAGTTCCGTGGCTTATGCGCGTTAGATTGATCATCTTTGTCACGCCCTTGTGGCTTGTCTTTTCCTTTGCCCTTTTCAGTGTGCTCATCGCGCTTCGAGTTACTTGATCCTTCGTCATCACGCTTTCCTTTGCTGCTTGGAGCTTCCCAGTCAGCGCCTGCGTAGAGAAGTTGATCACCGCCTCCTTCTTGGCCTTTCCGACAACCACGAGAATTTTCTTCCCACGTCCGCAAGCGTCCGATCGCCTCTATTATGGTCATGTCCTCGATGTCGGTGAGCTGCTCAAGTGTGCCGATGATGTACGTGAATTTATCAGTCACCGAACTGAAAAACTTTTCCACAACCTCGACCTCTTTGAGCTTTGCACCAAGCGCGCGGATCTCTCCCACCAAAGTGGTGAGACGCATGGCATAATCGTTTACCGTTTCAGTTTCCTCCATTTGTAACTTGTGAAATTGGCGCCTCAGCACTTGTCCCCGAGCCTTCGTGACGTGATCTTCTCCAATCCTCATCTCCTTGAGTGTGTCCCACATCTCTCTTGCCGTATCGAACTCCGCCAATGTCATCAGCACGGAATCCGGCAGAGACTGAGCTATGGCGGCCATTGCACCTTTGTCAAACTCGTCGTCGACCTCGTCGTTGGTGATTTTACCTGCCACACTCGGAGCGATCGGAGAATAATCTTCATCTTCACCGCCCAAACACCGTAGTTTGTGTCGGTCAGCATCGGGTACTGCACAGGAACATTGCGGGGCACCATCACGTTGGAACTTGCCCTGCTGGTTGCTGTCTTTGCCGTCTTCTTCACCTTCTTGTCGCCGTTCTTGTTCGCCATGGAGCCGTTGCTCTTCTGCTCCGACTTGACGGACTTGTTGTCGCCGTCGCCCATCGTCTTCTCGTTACGGCTCTGATACCAAATGTTGGTTTCTAGCCTTTAGATCGTTGCCTCTTGCAAGCGAAATACACACGTCACTACGGGAAAATGAGGCACTGTCGTGCGTCATTTCTTTGCCATGCGTCGTCGCACGGCAAAGCATCCTTTGCCGTCTGCCGAAAAGGCGACGCACAGCAAAGAAATCGGCGCATGGCAAAGTTACCTGGCGCCGCACGGCAAAGAAATCTGGACGGCAAAGAAAAATTAAGGCGCATGGCAAAGAGAACCCGGACGGCAAAGAAAAATTAAGGCACATGGCAAAGAGATGCGGACGGCAAAGACTGAAAATGGCGCACGACAAAGAGCTGTGCACGGCAAACAAGCCTTTGCCGTGCGGCTTTCCTTTGCCGTGCGCTTTGACATTTTTTTTATCTTTCCCTATATCAATGCTCATTTTAGTACTTTTATTTATTCTTTAAATTAGTTTTAGTGTTTATTGTTGCTTAAGACAATGTGTATACACATACTACATCTTCATCCCCCCCCGCCACATATATATATATCAGGGTTTCGGTGCTGCTGAGGACACCCCCCCCCCCCCCGAAAACAGCAGTCTGTGTGTCCCCCGGCAGGTCTACCCCCTTAGATTTCTCCGCGCGGGCTTCTATAAATGTACTTTTTCAAAGGTTTAGGTTTGTTTAGGCATTAGACACATGGAAAATCAGGTGTGGCACCATTTGGCACATTCTAGCCCTCGGTATAGCCGCAGCGGGACAGTTCAGCCTACACGTTCAGGAATTTTCTTAGTTTTATGGCCCGAATGTGACGAAGGTCACACCGGGGAGCTATGTCTTGCACCATTAGGTGAATCACACCTTCCAACACACTTCCACACATATCCTAGGTCCACATGCAATCTTGCCGCTGCTTGCCGCTGCTTGGATCCAATGCCCGTTTAAAATGGGTAGGCTTCTCTCTCGACGGACCAAGGCGACGACGAACTTCTCACCAGTTTTTGTTGCAGCAGAAAGAGTGAAGCGGAGCCGGCACGCTGCGCAAGTGGGCGCTCTCCTGCGCGCTGCTGCATGGCTGAGGACGACGGCGACCAGCTGCAGGCACTCACGAGCAAATAGATAGAAAAAATAAGAGAGAAAAAATAAACAGAAAACATAAGAAAGAAAAAATAAACAGAAAACATAAGAAAGAAAAAATAAGAGAGAAAAAAACAAAAGCCCATTAGTACCGGTTGTAATATATAACCGGTACGAAAGGGGTGCGCTTCGCGCGCGAAAAACACCGCAGCCCAAAACAGAGCTTTAGCACCGGTTGTTCTCCACAAAACACACGGTTTATATAGGGTCATGTGGCAGATCCAACACTGGTTTTGCCCATCCGGAAGCTTGCGCATCCGTCTCGCGTCGTCGTGAGCAGCAAATCGACCTTCGATCCAAGCAGCTGCAAGACTTCTCTGATGATCTAACGACCGTCCCAAAAAGTGTTGGGAATGTTGTAGATCATCAGAGCGCCTTGCAGCTGCTTGGATCCGACCGAGGGGCATGGCTACCACTTCCACCACCACCACTCCCACCTCCTCGGCAATTCATCATTGTGTCACCCTAATCCAGTGGTTGGATTCAACCTACCTGAGGGCTTGTGTTTCTAACAGCGTCGTTGTGTTGTCCTTATTCACCGACCTACAGGAGGTGGCTCCAATGGCTGGCCGACGAACAAGGAAGAACACAATAATGCCGGGGAACATGCCAGCAGGTAGGCTAAATCCAACCATTGGGTTCGGTGGCAAAGGTAGACGCTCGTTGTGTGCCGTTCGCTGCAGGGACGTCGCTATTTATAGGCGATTAGAAGGTGTACCTGTGGATGAGGTGGGAGTGCAGATCTAACAGCTCACAAGCCCTCAAAACAAACACACCCCTGATCCAACGGCTCACAAGCGCTCTAAAGAAACACACGATCCGTGTGCTTCCGATCAAACGGCTCACAAGAGCTCGAACGAAACACACGATCCGTGTGCTTCTGATCCAACGGCTCACAAGCGCTCGAAGGAAACACACGATCCGTGTGCTTCCGATCCAACGGCTCACAAGCGCTCGAAGGAAACACACGATCCGTGTGCTTCTTCCACCGCTTCCCGCCTTCGTCTGCCGTGCATCGCTTCTTTGCCATGCACCGTCGCACGGCAAAGAAAACTTTGCCGTCCGGCAAAGAGACGACGCACGGCAAAGATAGCGGCGCATGGCAAAGATAGCGGACGACGCACGACAAAGAAGCAGGGACGGCAGTCTGTGGGCCCCCGGCGGTCTACCCCCCTAGATTTCTCCGCGCGAGGTTCCACCAACATACTTTTTCATAGGTTTAGGTTTGTTTAGGCATTAGACAAATGGAAAACCAGGTTTGGTACCCTTTGGCACATTCTAACCTCCGGGATACCCGCAGCGGGACACTTCAGCCCACACGTCCAGGAATGTTCTAAGTGTTATCGGCCGAAAGTGAGGAAGGTCACACCGGGGAGCTATGCCTTGCACCATTTGGTGGATCACACCTTCCAACACACTACCACACATATCCTAGGCCCACATGCAAGTTTTGGTGGGATTTCGGTGCTCCGGAGCTCATACCCCCCGAAAACGGCGGTATGTGGGCCCCTGACGGTCTACCCCTCTAGATTTCTCCGCGCGAGGTTCCACCAACATACTTTTTCCTAGGTTTAGGTTTGTTTAGGCATTAGACAAATGGAAAACCAGGTTTGGTACCCTTTGGCACATTCTAGCCTCCGGTATAGCCGCAGCGGGACACTTCAGCCCACACGTCCAGGAATCTTCAAAGTGTTATCGGCCGAAAGTGAGGAAGGTCACACCGGGGAGCTATGCCTTGCACCATTTGGTGGATCACACCTTCCAACACACTACCACACATATCCTAGGCCCGCATGCAAGTTTTGGTGGGATTCCGGTGCTCCGGAGCTCATTCCCCCCGAAAACGGCGGTCTGTGGGCCCCCGGCGGTCTACCCCCCTAGATTTCTCCGCGCGAGGTTCCACCAACATACTTTTTCCTAGGTTTAGGTTTGTTTAGGCATTAGACAAATGGAAAACCAGGTTTGGTACCCTTTGGCACATTCTAGCCTCCGGTATAGCCGCAGCGGGACACTTCAGCCCACACGTCCAGGAATCTTCTAAGTGTTATCGGCCGAAAGTGAGGAAGGTCACACCGGGGAGCTATGCCTTGCACCATTTGGTGGATCACACCTTCCAACACACTACCACACATATCCTAGGCCCGCATGCAAGTTTTGGTGGGATACCGGGGAACTTGACTGAGCTTGTGACCAAGCCGAGTGGTTCCCGTAGGAAGAATGCAACGCGGGAAGAAACTCCTCCCGCTGCTTCTCCAGCCCCCCTCATCGAGCACATAGGAAGAATGCGACGCGGGAACCTCCTCGTAGCCCTTCTCCTAGCCCTCCCCTACCTGAGGATGATGTGGAGGACGCGGATCTCGGAGGTGGGGAGGCCTCCCAGCACTCGGGTGGGGAGGACGTGGAGGAGGACGAGGAGGAGGACCTCTCAGAGGAGGAGGATGAGGGGCTAGGGGGGTTACCGTTTGACCCTGACCCATCCCTAGCTTGGGACCCGCCGGAGGAGGAGGAGTACGTTGCTCCCGAGGAGAGGCTGCGGCCACGTGAGAAGGGGCCTTATCAGCGTGGGAAAACGACACTCCCCCACCTAAAGACTTGGTCCTGTAGCGACTGTGTTCTCGCGCCCGGTGGAAAGAGGTAAAATGCTGATTTTGGCATTCCATTATCGAAATTTCATCATTATCGAATTTCTTATCACATACGTACTGATTTTGGCATTTAATTGTGCAGGTCGTTCGTGTATGGTGACCCGCTGAAGAAGGCGTCACGTGCCTACTCGAACATCATTGGAGGACTACTTCGCAAGTATTTTCCTGGGCTTGTCGATCTCCCCACTGGTGGCCGCGACGTAGCTTGGAGTTGGAGGCACTACAGCTACGCGCCAGATCCTCACGGCAGGCACGAGAACATGCAGGAGGTGGTTGTACACCGTTTCTGGGTACGTGGCTTTTGACTTTTTAGCATTCAAACACTCGTTGGTTGACAATAGTTGCACTAATGCCCCTTGTTTTACCTATGTGCATGGTTGCAGCAATACTTCAAGAGGGCTGAGGGTGAGGAGCGTGCGTGCGACTTCATCTTACACGAGATTTGCAAGAGGAGGGTGACTGGCATGCACTACGAGGCACGTGTTCAGTGCGTCCGCAACTGGCACGCCGACCGCAAAATTTGGATGTCTAAGGAGGACGCTCGGGATACGCTCATGGCACCGTGGCAGTACCTGCAGGTATTTGCATTTCTGTGTTATTGATTTCCTTATCGCCATGTAGTTTCTCCTATAATAATGGGTCTATCTTGTGTATGTAGAACCCTCCTCAGTACGTCGGCAACGACAGGGCGTGCTATGTGGCGATGGTCATGTGGTGGACATGCCCCCAGTACCTCGTGAAGCACGAGGAGGGCAAGCTGAAGCGGGCAGAGATGCGAGGTGGATCACATATCCAAGGCAGCATCCCCCTCTCCCTTCACATGCAGGAAGAGGTCAGCAAATGGTTACTTCGTTCTTTGAGTTCACGTTATATTTTGTTAACTCCCACTTTATTTAATTACATGTTCTCTTTTGTAGGAAAAAAAGACAGGAGTGAAGCCAAATTTATTTGGCCTCATTAAAAAGATGAAGACCAGGAAGACGCCGCATCCTCAGACAGGGTCCATTTGGGTCAATGAGCAAGCCGAGACCAAGTGTGAGGCGTATGTATCGAAGTTCAAGGAGGTGCGCGGCGAGTCCTCCGACCCATACACCAAGGACTTTGACGTTGAGGTTGCGATCCTTGCGGGACAAGGCAAGAAGCATGGCTCACTCTGGATTGGTGACAGGTGCGTCGACCCAATGACCGAGCCATCTCTACGCCAGGTCTGTAGAGGTCGTACTCACGACCAGCCTCGGGTTGAGCCCCGGCCACGAGCTTCGGATCTAGCAGTCGAGCGGTTATGGGTATGTTCTTCCTCGGTCCTCTAAGCTTCTTTACATGTTTTCCATTGAAATGTTAATGACATCGCGGCGACACAACATAGGCGGACATGGAAGCCAGGGAAGAGAGATTCCGGCAGGAGGCGGAGTAGCGGCAGACGCAGCTAGAGCAGCAGCTTAGAGAGAACCAGCAGCTGCAGATGCAGATACAACAACAGGTCCAGCAGCAACAGCAGATGATGAACTGGTTTGCGAGCCAGACCCTTCTGACTTCTCCACCGGGGACGGTTCCTACTCCTCCTTTCGCCTTCCCGTGGGTAAGTGGTTAACCTAATATCTCCATCCTATTTCTCTTGTCTTATTGTCTAACCCGAACATCATATGCAGCTGCAACAACAGACCGGTCAGAGCTCGGTGATACCGAACATGCAGCTCATCCAGGCACCTCAGACCGGTCAGAGCCCGGTGACACCTCCGATGACTGTCAACAATCCAAACATCATCCGGAACCTGACGCAGTTTCCAGGTGAGTTCTCCTACACTTGTGACCAACGCCCATCTAGGTTGTAGAATGCCATCACACTTGTACCAAAAATAACTTGAAAATTGCATAATTTACTCTATTGTCTCACACTTGTTGGAAATTTAGCAATCTCATTATTTTTCTTTTCACCTAGTAGAACATGGTGGACAAGGAGATGGATCCGGACAAGGAGATGGATCCGGACCATCACATCATTAGCTACAATAAAGGTTAGTTCTTCTACATTCATCACTTGTTGGAAATGTTGCCATGCCATGCTATAAGATGTCATTTGCCATGTTAATGCCATTTACCATGAAGGATGCCATCTTATATTGCTTAGTTGGTAAAGGATGCCATTTTATATTGTTTACCATGAAGGATGCCATCTTATATTATATTGCTTAGTTGGTGAAGATGCCATCACATAGTTAAAATTTTAGCCACTTGTTGAAATTTTAGAGTATATGAATTAGAATGCTAATATTAGAATTATAATGTCTTATATTAGTGAACAAATGGAGTATATGAAATAGAAAGCAAGATTGATATCTCATGACCTTTCTTTTTCATCTTGTTGAAGATTTTAGCCATTCCATGCCACTTGTTGAAAATTTTAGCCATTCCATGCCACTTGTTGAAATTTTAGAGTATATGAATTAGAATGCTAATATTACAATTAGAATGTATTATATTAGTGAACAAATGGAGTATATGAAATAGAATGCAAGATTGATATCTCATGACCTTTCTTTTTGATCTTGTAGAAGAAGGGTAAGAAGATGGACAAGAACAAGGTTGAAGAAGGGCAAGGAGATGGGCAAAGAGATGAATCTACCTATGTTGGACTATATTGATGTTCATGTACTCTAATGTTCAACTTGTATGGACTATGATTGATTATGGTTGATTATGTTGGATCTTGTTGGGTGTGCTCAGATTGTGTTTGTTGTTGCTCAGATTGTGTGTTATATTGGTGTTGAATGTATCTGTGTATATATATTGCATTTAAACTGCAGGAATTAATGAAAAACAAATATTAAATGAAAAATCCCAGGGCCTTTGCCGTGCGTATACGCACGGCAAAGGCAGTGCTACCTGCTGCCTGGGGTGTGACTGGAATGTTCTTTGCCGTGCGGGGAGAACGGGTGCGCACGGCAAAGAAGTGCCGTTGCCGTGCGTGCGGGTGGGAGGGCGCACGGCAAAGAGGTGTCCGTTGCCGTGCGTGCGGGGGGAGGGCGCACGGCAAAGCCCCTCGCACGGCAGATGGTTGCGGCGCACGGCAACGTCCCTCGCACGGCAGAGATTGGTAGCAGACGGCGAAGCAAACACCGCACGGCAACGCCTTTGCCGTGTGTTTTGGTGGAGGCGCACGGCAAAGAACCCTTTATCGGGCCAGGCTTCGCCGTGCGGCCTTTGCCGTCCGCCGATGCACGGCAAAGTCTTTGCCGTGCGTATATCGTTCTTTACCGTGCATTTTGGCCGCACGGGCAAAGGCAGAGTCTCCCGTAGTGCGTCTGAATCTTGCAGTGCAAAGCTAGCTTCGTTGATCAATTTACTAGACAACGGCATATGTGAGCAGCTAGACTTAGCTCCGATTCCTTGGTGGATCTTTGCCCGTACGTGGACTAGCTAGCTCTTTGACGGATCGGAACGATCGGAACTTCTCGGCGACTTACGAACCAGCGACGGAACGTAAACACGCAGATAGAAAACTGATTTGGGATTGCCACAGGCACGTATCGTGCCTGTTCTTGACTCTCTCTATTTCTTTCTGATTTTTGTTGTGTTACAATAAGCAGCCATATGGGGTGCTATTTATACATCTCCACGGAGGACTATGGAATCAGACTAGGACTAGTAAAACTAGTGCTATTAGGAGTAATACGTACTCCAAAATCCTAATCCTACTCCTACTCCATTAATTCCTACAGCCTCTCGCCGGTAAAGCTCATCTTCCTCCCACCTCCTCTCCTGCTCGTCATCCGGCAATTTCTGTGGTTCTTGGATTCCGATCTAGCCAGGGGCGGAGGCAGGATTGAACTATAACAGTGGCCAACCAAGGTAAATTACAGATAAGGGGGGCCAGCCTAGCTAATCTTCAGTAATTAGACACTATAATCATCCCTAAAGCAGAAAAATTTGCTTGTTTGCATGTCGGAATGGGGGGGGGGGGGGGGGGGGGGGGGGGGGGCATGGCCCTGCTGGTCCCCCTAGCTCCGCCACTGGCTCTAGCATCGGTAGTGACCTGCGGGAGTGACGCTGTTACAGCGAGCCTAGTTTTCTCTTTGTAGTGTGCCGCTTGTCCTCTTCCTTCAGCTTCCCGTGAAAAGATTGTCTAGGTCTAGTGTTCATGCAATCGGATGAGCCCAACAAGTTTTTCTGAATTTCCATGTGCAAGGAGAAGAATTGCCGGCTGGTAGGCGTGTGCTTGATGCGATAGGAGGAGACCAGCTAGCTAGTATTTTTTTTTTTTTTTTTTTTTTTTTTGCAAATGGATGGATCGATCTTGGTCTGCCGTCATGTTGTATATAGGTTGATTTATGTACAACACATCCATCCATGTCTTATTTTGTTATTTTATCTCTGCATTTTGGATGAAAATTAGCATGCATAGATGCCTCATGTCGTAAATAGAAGTCACGTGTTTACTGTTTGCATTTTGGACGAAAATTAGCATGCATAGATGCCTCATGTACTAAATAGAAGTCACGTGTTTACTGTTTGCATTTTGGACAAAATTATGGGTTGACGAGTGCCGAACTGCAGCCTAGTTAATCTACTAGTTTCAGTATAAAGTTCACGTGTTTACTGTTTGCGTCTGTACACCTTAGTTTTCATGGTTCCTTAACTTGAGCTCATTTCTGGTTGCATTTGTTAATTCAGCAAGTTCTTGATATTTTCCTTTTGATAAATTCCTATTTTCTGAGAGTTCCAAGACATTGCAAGAAGTATGGAGAGGTATATTGTTATGAGAGAAAAGAAATTTGATATGGAATCTGCTCAAGCTGGAGATTACTCGGTCAAGAGATGCATCTCTGAAATGATGACAATGGCATTGTCGACCGATGAGATGGCAGCGGCATTTGATGTATTCAAGGTTCCAGATAACAGAGAAATATTCTTGAGTTCAAAAGAAGATGACCCACAAGCAGCTCTGGTTTGGTTAAAGAAGGCAGTGTCCAAGCTGTAGTTGTTTGAAGGTATGTCTCCTATTTGTTGTCAGGCATGAAACATATATAGTTATTATTTTTTATATAGTGCTCATGATGGTTGTTTATGATCTATTTTGTCATTTGAGTAGTTTGTGTTCCTGTGTTGATTTTCAAGTAGTCTATTATTATAAAGTCTCAAATTCCAAACATGCCGTGAGCACCATTTTTTCCGCCTAATTGCATTTGATAAGTGGTTGTTGCTTGTTGTTTGATGCTCTATGGATATCTCTAGTGTACCTGCCGTGCTGCGGGAGCAGTTCATCATCTCAGTACCCATATGATGTAAGTTCAATTATTAAAGGGCATTTGGTTTAACGAAATCTTCTCTGTATGACGTTCATGTTAAAGATGCGTCGATGCGCAAGGAGGCTCTAGATAGAACACTTCTCATGTGTTTGTGAGGCTGTAGATGGAACACTTCTCATGTGTTAATTGGTTGTCAAGACTTCTAAATTATTGTCGATATCCATTGATTCCGTAGATGATTGATACGTTGCAAACGTATCTATAATTTTTGATGTTCCATGTTGTTATTATGCCTGTTGTTATATGTTTTGCATACACTTTATATCATTTTTATACATTTTCTGGCACTAACCTATTAACAAGATGCCACAGTGCCAGTTCCTATTTTCTGCTGTTTTCCGTTTCAGAAAAGTACTTAAGGAAATATTCTCGGAATTGGACGAAAATCGACGGGCATTAATATTTCACCGAGACAATCACGGAGACCGAAGGAGAGCCGGAGAGGCGCCAGAGGGCGCCCTCACCAGGGCTCGACGTGGCCCACCCTCTGGCTGTGTCGAGGGGTGTTGTGGCCCCCTCGGGTGCCCTCCGATGCCGCCCCTTCGACTATATAATCCTCCTGCCCCGAAAACCCTAAGGACCCGAGTAATATTTCACGAAAAGTTCTAGAGCCGCCGCCGTCACCAAACCCTACTCGGGAGGGTTCCTGAAGCTCTTCTTAGCACCCTGCCGGAGGGGAGATCATCCCCGGAGGGCTCTACACCACCATGCCTGCCTCCGGAGTGATGCGTGAGTAGTTCATCTTTGGACTACGGGTCCATAGTAGTAGCTAGATGGTAGTGTCTCCCCTTTGTGCTATCATGTTTAGATCTTGTGAGCTGCCCTACATGGTCAAGATCATCTTATTGTAATGCTACATGTTGTGTTTGCTGGGATCCGATGAATATTGATACTATTGTCAAGTTGATTATCAATCTATCTTTATATGTTGATCTTGCATGCTCTCCATTATTAGTAGACGCTTTGGCCTAGTAGATGCTTTTAACTACAAGAGGGAGTACTTATGCTCGATAGTGGGTTCACGCCTCCGGTAATCTGGGTGAGCGACAGAAACATCTAAGATTGTGGATGTGCTGTTGCCACTAGGGATAAAACAACAATGCTATGTCCAAGGTTATTTGTATTGTTTACATTACACACTTTGCTTAATGCAATTATCTGTTGCTTGCAACTTAATAACAACGGGAGACACGGATGTTAACCTGGCGGTGGATTATTAGTCATAGATGCTGTTGGATAACGGTCTATATATCTTGTTGTAATTCCCAATTAAATCTCATAGTAATCACCTTGTCATATATTTGCATTGTCATGCATTCTCTATTTGTCAATTGCCCAGCTGTAATTTGTTTACCCAGCTGTTATGTGTCAAACGTATCTATTATTTTTTATCATGCCATGCTTGATTCCTATCATTATTACATGTTTATACTACATTATTATATCATTTCAAGGCATTTTATTGGACTAACCTATTAACAAGATGCCCAGTGCCAGTTCCCTGTTTTGTGCTGTTTTTGTTGCAGAAAGTTACTTCCAGAAATATTCTCGGAATTGGACGAAAATTTACGATGATTTTTTGTTGAAGAAATGAGGACCGGAGCCAGAAGGGCGACTCCAGCACTACTAGGGAAAAGCTTACCGGTGGCGCAGGGGCCTGCGCCACGGATTGCCACGCCACGGGTAACCACACTTACCCGTGGCGCAGGCCGTGATGTGCGCCACGAGTATTTCCCATGGCGCACATGGCTACCTTGCGCCACGGCTAAGTGGAAGTACCCGTGGCGCACCTCTTAGTCGTGCGCCACGGATAGGGTGCGCCGCGGCTAACTTCTGTCATGCGCCACGGCTAAGTTTTTCTGTATAGTTTTATATACAGCAAATACAGTATTTATACAGGTATTTATACAGTATTTATACAGTATTTATACAGTTGTTAATACAAATGTTAATACAGATTGCAGAACAATATACAAAATACATAGATCACACATGCATTATAACTGAAAATATATCGCGGATCATCATATGTATATACATCGAGCGGAAACGAGTAGCAAGTTCAAACATCACATTACAAACTAAAGAATGTTTAATTACAAACACGTGTTCCATCCATTGTTTGAACATAACCTAAGACAAGCATAAGATAGCTAGGCGTCGACGGTCTTCGGGGCCGGGAAGGGGCGGACGCCATCTATCGTGAAGGGCCGGATGTCGCCTTGTGCCTTTAAACGTCGTTCCACCTCCGCATTATCGAGTGGAGCGCCGTCGTAGTAGAACTTGCCTCCAACGGTGCAGACATCGTGTAGTATGATCCGCGCGAACGTCTCCTGGATGCGATAGAATTCTTGTCGGAGATCAAGATCTTGGATCCTCGCCAAGTTCTCGGCCCAGCGTTTTAGTTGTTCTGGCAACTTGAATTGATCTTCATCCCGTACGAAGGCACGGATCTGGTGGATGGCGTAGTAGGCATCCCTCTCGCTGTTCTTTGGTTGCGTGACGCAAGCAAAGTTGACAATATGGTGGAATGAGACAATACCTCCTCTTCCCTTTCTCTTCCTTTTGAATACGCCTCCCCTCATATTGAAGCCAACTAGAGCATTATCCAAAGCCTTCTTGAGGTTGGTGTAGTCTTTCGGTTTGTGCTCCCTACCCGAGTCCAAATATGTGACTATGGAATAAGCCGGGCAAAGAACGAGCAGGACGCAATACTTGTCTCTGGGCAAAACAACAATTTAGACAGAGTGTTAGAAAAACAATGATACAAAAATAATTTAGACAGAGTAGAGAATGACTACTTACTCGGGATAGTAGGGCAAGAGAATGTAATCCTTCCACTTATTCTCCACCTTGATTTCTTCGAGGTGTTTCGACATAAATTGCCAGCCTTCATGGCTTCTGAAGTTGGTCTCGATCATGTAGTAGGGGTCCGCTATCGCGACGCCCCTGATCTTCTCTTTTTGGACTTGGTGGGCCGTACTGAGACAGAATAAGCGGACTAAGTGAGGATGGAGCCGCCTCAAGTTAAACATCTTGAAGATGTCATCAAACCGTAGGAACAGCAAATCAGCCGGCTCTTGTATGCAAAAGCCATCAACTCCCTCTGGCACCTTGGCAGTGAAAAACGGGGGTGGGTGTGTTGGATCTTTCATTTTAAGAAGATCCATCTCTCGTATCAGAACACGCTCATGCAGCATCTGCATATCCCCACTCATGAGGTTGAGCACATCATGCGGTACCATCGGTAGACCCGCAATATGTATTTGTTGCATAACATCTTTGCTGGGTCCTGGCCCGTCCTTAAACCGGATCGGTTTCGGAGGCATGGGAGGCTGGCTGCTCGAGCCATGGGCACCCTGCTGCGGCTTTGGAGGCATAGCGGGCTGGCTGCCGGATGCATAGTCGCTCTTTCTAGTTCTTTTCCGCGCCTTCTTAGGCTTTGAAGTGATGCCTCCTCCGGCCGCTAGCGCTTCACGACAGGTTCCAAGTAGTGTGTTGGGGCTCAGGATAGCTTGTGATGCTTCTTTCTGCGTGAAGTCGTCGGCTGGAGGCGTCTCTTGAGAATCGAACAGACGCTTCGTGCACGCGGCTTTATCTGGTTGACTGGGCTCGTGAGTGTGCGGAGCACTTGACGGTTCATCAAGAGGATCCATGAATCCTCCGTCTTTGCAGCGGTCATCATCGATGTAGCAGTCATCGAAGATGTCATCTTCCCGTGCCGCAGGCTCTTTCAGTTGTGGTGGTGCTGGTGCGCTGGCCTTGACAGGGTTTTGCCCCAACCCGACTTCCGGTGTTGTGTGTGGAGTGTCCGGGCTAATACGGATCTGGGTTTTCGGCCAAATCATGGGCCAGGGGAGGCATTCACAGAGGAGCAGGTGGTCCTCGGCTCCCACGGGTTGAACAGGAGGATCCACCTCATTGCAGCCCGCGAACACCCTAATCATTGAGACCTTGAAGAAGCCATCTGGTATCGGCGTGTTGTGGTGCATGCGATTTTTGGGTGTAACGATGGTAGCCCTAGCAACATCCTTCAACTCTCCATTCACATGGTGTAGGAGAGTGCATCTAGTGTCGCCCTGCGAAGAACATGCATGTACGGCGTTAGATATGCAAGGCAAAGGAAAAATGGATGAAGTAATATGCGCTGAGCCTACGGCAATTAGATACCATGAGGGCGTCGAGCTCGGCCATTGTCGAGACACCGCCGACAGCTTGAGACAAGGAGTCAGAGTGGGCGCCGCTTGGCGCGGTGCCGGCCGGCGAATTCTCCGGAGCAGGCGACAGCGTGGTGAGGACCGGTGGAGTATCTTGGACAGGTGGAGGTGGCGGCGCGGTGTTGGCGGATGAAGCCGCCGACGCGGCAGTATTGGCCGTGTTGCCTCCAAAGTTGGGCACTGGACACGGCCCTTGTCGACCTCCGTCGATCCAATCCGTTACCGAGGTCACGACGGAAGGAAGGAAACCGGCTAGCGCCTTGGCCACTAGTTCGTTGACTACATCCTCCTGCTTGCGCTTCTTCCTCTCCTTCCGTGTCTCCTTGTCCTCGGCATAATAGTCACACCATAGGACCTTGCCATGGCCGACAACACGGCCACCTGACGGTTGAACGCCGCGTTGAATGGAGTGTCCCACACGGGCTTCGTCGAACTCTGGGAGGAGCTTTCTTCCGTGGCTCTAGACTTTTCCACTTCCTCCAGAGCCTTTTGGAACTTCACGACTGCGGGATCCATCGTAAGTTCCTTGGTAACCGGGTCCTCCGTGAACCGAGCCCTGACAAAGTTTCTAGTCTGCTTGTGTTTAATCTTGGCGAAGGGGTTCTCTTTGCCCTTTTCTGCCCACTCAGCGTCCTGCTTCTCCCATTTGGGCTCTGCCGCGAAATAACCACCACTTCCGAGATGGTGGTGACCTACATTCTTCGAGTTCATCCACCTCCCCCATTCACTCATTTTCTTCGATACAGGTAGTCCGAGCCTGCCCGGGAAAATCCTAAGGTCTTCTTCGTTGACCCGCTCCTTGTTCCAGATCTCCTCGGGACTTTTATCATCTTCGATCAATTTTTTGACCCTAGTTCTCCAGCTGGACAAGGCCTTGCTCATCTTCGTGAGGGCAAAGTTGTTGACGGCATTGAGTTTTTTCATATCATGGTTACCGTCTTCATCGGCCCTGTAGGCCGGCGGGAACTCATACCGTTCGTGCAGCCTCTTGATGAGGCGGAGGCGCAAACCCTCTTTATTAGCATCCCTTATGTTATCCTCATAGACCGGGATGACATCTCGAAGGATGCATGCCACTTGGAGGCCATATCCTGCGGCGACCCCTGTAGGCTCTAGAGGCGCCCCACCGGGGGACACTTCGGTGATCGCTTGCCTCAAGGCCCGGACCTTGTTCTTGCTCCTCTCTTTCCTAGCCTTTTTGGCTTGGCTACCATCTGTGCGTTCTCCACCATCCGTGGTCTCGTTGCCATCCCCGGCGCCAGTAGTGGTGGTCTCGTTGCCATCCCCGGTGCCACTATTATTGGAGCCCTCGACACCATCCTCGGCGCCAGTATTATTGGCGCCCTCATTGCCACCATGGTCCTCGGCAACATCCCCGGCCGGCTCATCATAGAAGCTCCAGAAGTCAGCGTTATTCTCTCTGGCTAGTCGTTCTTCCACGCTTAGCTGCCGAGAAGAACCTCCGGCCTCATCGTTGTTAGCCATGTGTTCTGCGTTTGACAACAAAATGGAACGTGTTAGTTAAAAGAAACAAAAAATATATGCCGATGTATTATGGAAATGTCGAATCATTTCCGTTCCGGCAAATTTCCGGCGGCACTCCTAGTGCCAAAAATTAGCAAAGGTCATGCCGAATTTTTCACGGAAAAATTCGGCATGACCTTTGCTAATTTTTGGCCATAGGAGTGTCGGAAATTTGCCGAAACGGAAATGAATCGACATTTCGGCAAAACATCGGAACTCATATAAAATCCCTGGAAATTTACAACAATAAAAACCGGCACACAACTCCGGCAGGCAGGATAGAAACATTCATCACAGATAATTAAGCCGGCACACAACTCCGACACGATACAAATGTTCATCACAGATAACTAAGCCGGCACACAACTCCGGTTGGATACCACATTCATCACAGATAATTAAGCTGGCACACAACTCCGGCAAGATACAACATTCATCACAAACAACATAAGCATACCGGCACACAACTCCGGATTTCGATCACATCCTACCTTGCTTCAACACCACCACCTCTAGTAGCAGCAACAGTAGCACCCCTACCAGCAGCAAGCAACACCACCTGAAAGAGAAGGCAACATCAGGTTTCAATTTTTATTTTGCTACAATTTGCAATAACACTAACAATAGCAATATCAAGCAGCAAGCATCAAGCCTAACCCTAACCCTAACAGCAAGCATCAAGCAGCAACCCTAACCCTAATGGCAAGCCTAACCATAACCCTAACACTAACAATTTGTAATGACACCCTATAACCCTAACCCTAACAGCAACACTAACCCTAACAGCAACTCTAACTCTAACAGCAAGCTAACCCTAACCCTAATAGTAAGCATTTCATCACATGGCGGGCACTGAGCATGCTAGTACATATTTTGCATTTGCATCAGACTCAAGCATCAAGTTAAACCGCAGTATCTGTGTCCTAGCTAGAAGAGAATTCACAGCAAATAGAAATGAGGGGGAAGGAAATTCAGGCGGGCTGACCTTGCAGTCCCACTTGGCCTTCCACCGGAAGAGCAGCGTCCACGGCCAGGAGGGGGAGACGGCAGCACACGGCTAGGGGAGGAAGGAGGGGGGCTCAAGGAGGGGCTCGTGGAGGAGGAGCACGGCGGCCACGGCCTGGAGGACGCTGGCGGGGAGGAGGCGTGGGGCAGGGGCTCCGAGCCGGCGCGCTCGTGCTCGTGGGAGGTGGAGGGGGCGACGGCGACGGCGAGAGACGGCGAGAGACGGCGACGGTGAGAGACGGCGACGGCGACGGCGATGGCAGTGGAGGAGATGAGAAGGGCAGAGAGGAGAGGATGCGGTGGAGGGAAAGTTGGGGAACGGTTCGGCCGCGATTTTTAGATCTAGGTTAATTTACCCGTGGCGCACGATCACCTCCATGCGCCACGTGTACCTTTAATAGCCGTGGCGCAGGTTCACTGACCTGCGCCACGGGTAAGTTACCCATGGCGCAGGGATAAGTTCCATGCGCCACGGCTAAGGAGTTTTTTATATTTTCTTTTTGCATTTTGTTTTTCATTTAAGACATTCATTTTCATTTTCATTTTCTTATCACTGCATTCTCATTTTTCATTTCATTTCATTTATAATATTTCTTATCATTGCATTTTGCATTTTCATTTTTCATTGCATTTCATTTATAATATTTCTTATCATTGTTGCATTTTGCATTTAATTTCATTTAAGACACACATTTCAATATTAGGATTACATGTGATATTTCAATTTAATTTTAAGACATATTTAAAATAATAAAAATACTTAATATTAGGATATCTAATGAATATTCCGATGATATTAGAATTACAAATTCTAGCATATTAAATTTATAATAGTAGGATATCTTAATATTCTGATGATATTAGGATTACAAATTCTAGGATACTTAATTTATAATATTAATTCCTAGGGTTACAAAATCGAGCGTCGTATTTCCCACACCATCTAGCTACCGTTTCACAATCTTCTTTCCCTTCTTGGTGGCGGTTGAATAATTTAGACCCGGAACATCTCGACTTCTTCTTGCGAATGGAAGACCGCCTGACTTGGGTAGTGTTGTCCTACTTCTTCTTGTGGTGTATGTTTCTTCGTCGTCGTCGTCGTCGTCATCTTCCATCTTTGGGTCTCCGTACTGGTCAAAATCTTGCTCGTTGGCGACTCCATCCATTCCGATGATGCTCCTTCTTCCTCTTCTCACGACAACACGGCTAGGCATTGTCGGGTCGGTGATGAAGAAGCATTGGTCAACTTGGCTAGCCAGTACCCACGGTTCAGTTTTAGCGATGACGCTCGCGGTAGCAGCAGACTTGGAGGCTTCGGGTATAGACATGGTGGTGAAATATCCGTCTTCTTTTTTTGGACTGACGCTCTTAGCCCATCTGACACGGAACATCGGCACCTTGTCTCCAGAGTAGTCCAGCTCCCAGATCTCCTCGATCCTTCCATAGTACCTTTCTTTGACGTCACCGGTGAAGGATTCCATCGTTACCCCTGAGTTCTGATATTCGCTATTCCTGTCTTTTTCCTCCGTGTAGAACGTGTAACCGTTGATATTGTATGCCTGATATGTCATCAGGTTGGGCGCAGGGCCCTGTGACAAGAGGAATATGAGTTTTCCTTCTGCGGAAGTCATTGACGGAGGATTATCTAGAAGGTGGCGTTTGAACCAACGCGTGAAGGTGGCGTTGTGCTCTTTGATTATTTCGACGTCCGTTCGATGCTGACCACGTTCACTGTACTTCTTCTCAATAAAGTTTTTGTGCTTTTCCAACCAAGGATCGACCACTTGTATGTGTCTTAGCGCTACAAAGTTTGCACTGTCAAAGTCGGCGCGTCGGCCAGAGTCGTCCACTTGTAGTTCCCTCCTGCCTGTTTTGTGACCTGCTCCATCGAGCCTGCCAATGTGCTTATTTTCGGGCAGACCAACTTGGTTCTCGACATCTAGAAAATTCGTGCAGAAAGAGATGCACTCTTCGGTGAGATAGCCCTGGACAGTGCTTCCATACGGACTGGCCCTGTTACGAATGTATCCTTTGATGACACCATTCATCCTTTCGAACGGCATCATGCCGTGCAGGAACATCGGCCCGAGCTGGATGATATCATCCACGACATGGATCAGCAAATGCACCATAACGTCGAAGAATGCGGGAGGGAAGTAAATCTCAAGCTCATTTAGTATCACAATGATCTCTTCCTGTAGCCTTACGGCTTTCTTCATGCTGATCGACTTTCGAGAGATGACGTCGAAAAAGTTGCATAGGTCCAATAGCGTTTGGCGGACGTGTGGGTCCATTATCCCTCGGAGTGCAACCGAAAGTATCTGCGTCATCAGCACGTGACAGTCATGAGACTTCATCCCGCTGAACTTTTGTTTCGCTGCGTCCAGATATCTGCTTATCTTCCCCGCGTAACTGGAAGGAAATTTCACTCCGAGAAGGCACTTGATAAACTGTTCGATCTCCTTCTGGCTAAGAGTGAAGCACGAAGGAGGGCAGTAATAGTCATTCTGTTTCACCTTTTTGCCCTTTCGACGACCTTCCATCTCCTCCTCCTCGGACAGATCATTATCATCATTAGGGCGTCCTCCGTGGAGATCTTTCCTGATGCCCAATGATCTTAGGTCGTTTCTTGCTTTCAACCCATCTTTGGTCCTCTCTGGCATGTTGAGAAGGGTGCCAAGCAGACTCTCGCACACGTTCTTCGTGATATGCATGACATCAAGGCTATGAGGTGTTTCGAGAATCTTCCAATATGGCAAGTCCCAGAAAACAGACCTTGTTTTCCATACCTTCAGCAGTGGTGGCGGAGCCTTCTGCTTCTTCCCCGGCGGAGGGCACTCATCCCAGTTTGTCAACAGTATGTCGATTTCTTCGCCGCTCCTCTTATGTGGGGCTCTTCGGATCTCAACGATACCATCGAACAGCTCTTTGTGTTTTCTCCACGGGTCATCCATGCGAAGCCACCTTCGATGTCCCGTGAACACTGTTTTTGAAGACCCGGGATCTTTCTCTAGCTGCATATATGTTGTATCGTCCATGCACCTAACGCATGCACAGTGTCCGTGGGCCACCTGGCCTGCGATATATCCGTAACCGAGATAGTCTTGCACCGTCGTGATTAACGCGGCTCTCATAGGGAAGTAGTCTTCCGCGACGGCGTCCCATGTGCTGACCCCTAGAGTCCATATCTTATGTAGCTCATCTCTCAAAAGCTGCAGATACAGATTGATGTCGTTTCCTGGTTGTTTCGGCCCTTGGATTAGCATGCTCATGTGAATGTACTTCCTCTTCATGCACAACCATGGGGGTAGGTTGTATATCCATACAAACACGGGCCACGTGCTATGTGTGCTGCTCTGGTTGCCAAACGGATTGAGCCCATCGGTGCTCACGCCCAACCTGACGTTTCTTGGATCGTTCCCAAAAGTTGGGTATTCAAAGTCTAACGCTTCCCACTGCTTAGCATCTAAATGGTGTCTCAGTGTCTTATCTGTCTCTTTGTTTTCTGGCTTATTCCTTTCCGCGTGCCAGCGCATTAACTTTGCTTCCTTAGGATCTATGAAAAGCCGCTGCAGACGAGGAATGATCGGAAGGTACCATACCACTTTCCGAGGAGCTTTCTTTTTCCCTTTCTTGTATCGAGCAACGCGTGTTCGCGTCATTTTCCGGATAAATGAAGCAATCATTGATGCAAACGTGGTATTTGATGTACGGTAAATCAAAAGGGCACACGATTTTCTTGGCCTCTTCGATACTACTAGGACACGTGTTCCCCTCAGGAAGACGATCGTGCCAAAATTTCAAGTTCTCGTCGAAGCTTGCGTCTGTCCATTTGTGTTTTGCCTTCATCTGCAGAGCCATGAGCGTTACTTTCAAGCGGGTATCCTCGGGACGACATCCCGCATACAATGCAGCATTCGAGTCTATGTCCAGCTGCGCCAGCTTAGCCTCTCTAGCAGCGTTACTCGACTTTTTGAGAAGCAATTCTTGAACATGAGGGTCCCGCACGACTGAAGTTAGCAGCGTCGGTGTGCCCGCGTCTTCTCCACCGTTTATATCGACTTCTTCTTCATTATCATGCCCGACATATTCTTCGTCACCATAATCGGGAGGCGCCTCATCATCTTCCTGATCATTTCCCGCCACGCCCCCACGGACGTCCTCATCATCATCATCCTCGTAAGTGAAGTGATTCATAAAACCTTTCCTGAGCAGATGCTCCTGCAATGTGCCAGAAAAGGGATCGAGCACGGTGCCGAGTTTGCATGTTTGACACGGACACTTTATCCCGGTGTCGTTGTTTTTAACCATCACGGTCGTCGCATATTTCAAATATCTAGCAACAATACTTTCGCTCATCATGATGACCATTGTCGCCTACGCTCTACATATAGAACAAAAGAATTATATTAGAAACAAAATATTTCACGGAAAAATTCGGCATGACCTTTGCTAATTTTTTGCCCCTAGGAGTGCCGGAAAATTCGCCGAAATGGAAATGAATCTACATTTCGGCGAAAACATCGGCAACTCATCATTTCGATCATGGCATACACATATGCAAACACACGCAACCACACACACATCCTCATCCATCACAATATGAAACCAATTCATCCATCACACATATGTGCATATACAACAACCACAAACATATCACAACCCTTCTCATCCATCACATAGAACCACACACATCAAAGCCTTCTCATCCATCACATACACTCACCTTCCAACGAAGACGTCGAAAGAGAGAGCGCCCGGGGAGGAGGAAGATCGAGCACAAGGTGTGGGAGATGTTTCCTCACATATACATGAAGAAAATAAGTAGATTTATGTGGCAAAATATGTGAAGAGAGAGAAGAAAATGAGGTGGGGAGAGGAAGGGGGCGTGCAGATCTGGAATTGAGAGGTGGGGAGGAGGAAGAGGAAAAGAGGAGAAAAGGGGGGTGGTGGGTGGTGGCAGCCAAAAAGTAAAAAAGTGCACCCAGGCTTAGCCGTGGCGCACTTAGTATGGCTGCGCCACCAGTATTTCCTATCCGTGGCGCATGGTAATGCCCTGCGCCACTGCTAAGTGGGGTAAAATTCGCGCCAGAAAGGGTGCAGGTGGGACCCACGCTTACCCGTGGCGCACGGGGGCACACTGCGCCACGGCTAAGTGGGGTAAAATTGGCGCCAAAAATGTTCACCGGGTCCCACACTTAGCCGTGGCGCAGTGTATTATGGTGCGCCACGGCTACGCGGCTACCCGTGGCGCACATGTTTGTGCCGCGCCACGCCTAAGTACGCGCAGGACGGCCGGCCAGGGCCCATCTTAGCCGTGGCGCACTTATTAGAATACTGCGCCACGGCTAAGTTGGTGTCAGTGGCGCAGGCCCGGACGGTGCGCCACGAATACTTAGCCGTGGCGCACCATTCTGTTGGTGCGCCACGGACACGTGGCTTACCTATAAGCCTTTTCCTAGTAGTGCAGGGGACCCACACAGGCTAGGGGCGCCCCCCCTGCCGCGGGTGGGACCCGCCCCTGCCCTGTGGGGCACCTCTCGGTCGCCTCCGACGCCAATAAAATCATCCCCGACGAAAAAACCCTAACCCCCGAAGGATTTTCCTGAAATACGATACAGAGCTCCACCGACAAGTTTCGGGGGTCAGATTGCTCCTGTTTTGGCACCCTGCCGGGATGGAGATCAACCCCCGAAGCCATCTTCATCGCCACCGCTGCCTCCGGGATGTGTTGTGAGTAGTTCGCCCATGGACTACGGGTCATGGCAGTAGCTAGTTGGTAGTCTCTCTCCCTTGTCCCTCCATGTTTATGATCTTGTGAGCTGCCTATCATGATCAAGATCGACTATTGTAATGCTATATGATGTGTTTGCTGGGATCCGATGGATTATGAAGTTATGATCAGATTGTGCGTTGTTCTTATATGTTAATTTATGTTCTTGCATGCTCTCCGATATAATGGTTAATGGAATCCCATATTAGGGTTTGTTGTATGTTGATAGATCTAATGGTTGGGTTTGCCAGAGTGACAGAAACCTAAAACCCCGATTTAGATCTTGAGTTGTATGGGATGAAGGAGGACCTTTAATGTTTGTTAATGCTATGGTTGGGCTTTGCCTTAATGAATGCTTAGTAGTTGCGGATGCTTGCTAACGTTCCAATCATATAGACGTGTAATCACTAGTTGTGAGAGCGCATGTGCTGTGGCCTCACCCACTTATTTTAAGTTACAGTCCTTTTGTGCATTAACTGTTTAGATCTCCAAGAGAGGGTATTTATGCTAGATAGTGGGTTCATGCCTCCTTTTGTTCCTGGGCACGAGTGACAGAAACGTCTAAGGGCGAGGGTGTGTTGTTGCTACTAAGGGTAAAACAACGGTGTTAAAGTCTATTTTGATATTTAATATTGCTTACTTCATGCGCTTTACTTAATGCAAATGTCTGTTGCATGCAACTTAGTACCGATGGGTGACAGGCTGGATAGCGATCCCACGGTGGACTTTTTAGACAAAGATGCAGTTGGATTCAGCGGTCTTTGTTCTTTGTCGTGATGCCTACATGAATATTACCATGAACACTTTTTTATAACTAGATTAAGTTTGTGTCATAATCTTGTCAATTGCCTAGCTGTAATTTGTTTACCCATCATATGCATTTTTATGGAGAGACGCCACTAGTGAACCCTTCGGCCCTGGTCCATCTTTCACCATCATTGCTTCCGTGTTACTTTTACTATTGCTTTCAAATCACTGCTACTTTCACCACTCTTGTGTTACTTTTGCTTCTCCAGGTGTGGCTGAATTGACAACTCAGCTGCGAAGGCCTTTAGGTAATCTTTGGCTCCAATTGTGTCGAATCAATAAATTTGGTTACACTACCCGTGAAGACTACTGTGATCCCTATACTTGTGCGATATCACCAGCATGTTAGTTATCTTTTATGGAGAGACACATCTAGTGAACTGTGGACCCCGGTCCATTCTTTTACAATCAACCAAGCACCGTTTACACCACATTCCTTCATCATTTGCTCGCTGTCCGCTTTTTACATTTACATTCATTTCCCACACCATACATTTAATCCTTTGTTTTTCAGCAAGCCGGGAAGATTGACAACCTTCCTGTTTCGTTGGGGCAAAGTAGTTTAATTGTGTTATGTGCAGGTTCCACGGAGCACTGGTGTTGCGCCGCACTTGTAGCTGATAACCTTTTGAGCACTTTCTAATTCCTCCTGGATTGATAACCTTGGTTTCTTACTGAGGGAAAACTGCTGCTGCACTACATCATACCTTCCTCTTGGGGTCTCCCAACGAACGTGTGGTTTCACGTCATCAAAACAGTTTTTTGCCGCCGTTGCCGGGGAATTAGAGGAGCTTCTGAAAGGGGAGTCTCACACTCCCAATCTCAATATTTTGCTTTTGTCTTGCTTAGTTGTTTTATGTTTTTTGCTTTTAATTATCAAAAACACAAAAAAATTAGTTTAAAGTTCCTAGTTTATTTTCAGTTTGTTTTCTGCTTAGTCATTATGTCTGGCTCTGCTCATTATGTTTTAGCTCCTGAAATTGAAGTTTGATCCTTGAAGCAACAGGGCAGAGAAAGTCTAAAAGATGCTTGGTATAGGATCAGCGATGCTCATCGTAGATGTTCAAAAAAACATTCCACCACGATCCTCCTCAGGATATTTTATGTTGGCATCACTAGTTGGTATAGGTATGTTTTAGATACTTTGACGGAAGGTAACTTTCTTGGTACCCCTGCGTTGGAAGCCAGTAATATCATTGAAAGTTTGGTAGGAACACCCCCTGTTAATGACATTAAAAATGAGATTACTTTGGAAGATGTTATGAAAAAATTGGAGTGTATGGAGAAAATTTTGTCAGGTCTACTTGGTAATGCTAATAAAGTGGGTGAATCCTTGTCAAATATCAATAGAAAAATTACTGCTTTAGAAGCTAGTGCTATCCATAGGGATCAAAACTTCAGGATTGGTGAATTGGAAGAGGCTTTTGATACTTTAAGTTCCACATTTGTTTCTATTAAAGCTAAAAGGCAGAAAGCTCCTGTAGGTAAAGGGCAAAAATCTATGTATGTACCCAAAGTGTTTAAACCAAAACCCCCGGATGTGGTAGAAACTAAGAAAATGGTTAGTAAACCTGAGGGTGAATTATGCAATGAGTTATTTAAATTTTCTTCCCAAGAATTACTTAATTTGAAAAATCCTCTTGATGCGAGCCGTGTCTTTGAGGAGGCTTTTGATGATGTTGTTGTTTCTACATTTGATAATACTTGATGCATGCTTTTTTTTGAGAGAACCACATATTTCACTAATTGAAAATCAAGTTACAATAAGCAAAATATGTCGAAACTAAAAGACAAACTGGGATAAAATGATTATCCTGAATTTGCAGGTAAAATCCTAAGAGATCGAGAAATACAAAACGATCACTAGGATTTCCTGCAACCATCGTAGCGAGCGGTCGCTGCTCATATCCAGCGCCGTCAAGATGAATGCCGGAAGAGACGCCGAGCCTCCACGTTGCAAGATCCGAGAAAGCACCATCGCCAACGAGGCTTTGTGAGTCGATGAACAGGCCTGCTGCACGCAGCGAGGCACATGTCGTTGTGGCACGTCGACCGGGAGACGTCTCCGTGTTGTCTTGGACCAAGATTTGTCGCCTCTTATCGACGAAGTCGCAGAAGAGCGACAGATCCACCACCTGCAGACCAACATCCTCGCTCCAGAAGAACCATCTCGCCCCGGCCGCCAGCGCCGCCATGGATAACCACGAACGCCAGCGACACACTGAGAAACTAATCCCGCCAGATCTGAAGAACGATGAGAAGACCAAGTTGCCGATCTAATAGACCGAGCAGCACATGTTGCCATCAACTCCGAGACGCCGCCGTGAAGGCCGCCGTCGGTGTGGGAGTAGAGTTGAGGCAGATTTATTTAACCGTACGCCGCTCCCACCACCCCAACGGCGCGCCACAGCAGACAGATCCAAACCCTAACTGCTAGTCTAGAATGGAGGAACGAGATCCCCTCTCGATCTGGCCGGAGGAGATGGGAGGAAAAAGTTACGCCGCCGCCGCTGCCTAGCTAAAAGGCGTTAAAGAGAAGCGCTTATGGGAGGCAATCCATTTTATTTTTCTGCAATTTTTCTTTTATTGAGTCAAGGTGCTTGTCTACCTCTGTAGCAACTCCTTTGTATCTTTGCTTTTTCGTATTTGTTGTGCCAAGGAAAGTCTCTAATGATAAGATGATGCTATATTGGAATAACTGCGTAGGGACAGATTTCTGCTGTTCACTGTACGAAATTCCATAAATCATAGAAATATGTCTTAAATCTGCAAAAAAATTTGGTTATTCCTGATATATGTACGCATCTTTCGTTAGTTCAACGTTTTTCGATCTGAGACCTGTAAGTGCCTCGAACAAATTCGTCTTTGCGGACTGTTCTGGTTTTGACAGATTCTGTCTTTTGTTTTGCATTTTCTCTATTGCAAGTGTTATGTGGAATTCTTTTTTGGGTGGAAGAGCTTCACTTAAGGCTAGTAACAGTAGCTAATGTTTAAGATAATTGCCATGTTTGCGTCCTTACAGAATTTGTGAGTTTTTGATTAATGCACTAACCCTCTAATGAGAATGATGTTGAGTTTGGGGTGAAGGAAGTTTTCAAGTAGCAAGAGAGAAGGGTGATGTAATAAGATCAAGAAGAGCGAAGAGCTTAAGCTTGGGGAGGCTCCCATGGATCTCCCCAGCACATTTCAAAGAAGACTCAAGCGTCTAAGCTTGGGGATGCATTGCAAAATATTAGGTCATCTCTAGTGAGACTATATTTTTATTCCTTCACATCATATGTGCTGTTCTTGGAGCATCTGTGTGCTTTTACTTTCAGTTTGTTTATATTTTATCTTCTGGTCACAACTTGTTGGTTCATAGCATTCTTGTTTGGAAGAGAGACACGCTCCGCTTTTTCATTAGAATACTCCTATTCTTCACTTATACTTTTTGACTATTTATTTCTAGCGTTGTTAAGCTTTTAGCTCCTGTTTTCATGTATCTCTTGTCAGAGCGATTAGTTCTTTTAAAGAAAGTACTCTCTTGCTTCACTTATACTTGTTTGGAGAGTTGTCTAAATAAGTTGATTGATGTTTGGTGGGAACAGAAAATGTTGCATGTGGTAATTGGCACATTGGAAAATGCTTACATACTCTTGTAGATCACTATCTTGGATAATTTGATACTTTTCAATTGTTCAGAGTTACTAAGTAGACTTGTTTAAACTTTTGTATCATGTAAGAAAAACCCATTAATGAAGAACTGCTGTAAAGCTTGTTGAAATTTGGTTTGTATAAGTAGTAATTCCAAGGTCTAGATATTTTCTAGTAAAAGAGTTTGGTTAACAAGGAAGACAATGTGGAGTCTTATAATGTTTCTAATATGTTGTCATATCAGTTTTTTGCTATACCGGTTGATACTTTTTGTTTGCTTAAAATAATCTTGCTAGCCTAAAACTCTGTACTAAGCGGGGATGCTGCTTGTGCATCCAAAACCTTGATCCAAAATCCATGCCATCTGTGTCCACCATACCTACCTATAAGTGGTATTTTCCTGCCACTCCAAGTAAAATTTTCATGTGCGATCTTTAAAATATTCAGAATACTCCTTTTTATGTCTCCGATTTTACGCTCATGAGGAAGTAGTAGAGAGCTGGTTATAACTTGTGACAAGCAAGGTCATTCCCCCCCCCTTTCACCCGGTGTTGATGGTTTACGTCCTCACTTGAATCAACCCGAGAGTGGCTTAAGAAAAATATAAATATAAATCACCATTCTCCTCCGCATAATGAAAATCTGAGAAATCCGCCCAAACATTGGTTAGTGGTGAAACAAAGGAGAAAGAGGAATGTACTCGTTCCTCCCGCTCTCACAAGTCTAAAAGCCTTGCTTGTTATGGGGGACTAGCTAGTTTCTTTGTTGTGAAGTCGTTGACGAAAGAATGCATATCTTAAAATTATTTTACTTTTGTTCTATAAAAAATAAAAAGCTCTAGCACATGACTAATCTCTGCTTCCCTCTGCGAAGGGCCTTTCTTTTACTTCTTTGTTGAGTCAGTTTTCCTACTTCCTTTTATCTTCCACAAGCAAACACTAGTGTCAACCTTGATACAACAATTGTTATTTGATAGTGTATTTGACTTATTATATTGCTTTGTATTGATAATATCCATGAGATAAATATGTTGAGGTTGAAGCAATTGCCGAAACTAAAATCTTCCTTTGTGTTGGTCAAATGCCTTTTACTTAGAGATTATTGCTTTGTGAGTTAACTCTTGTGCAACACTTTTGGATTCAAGTCTCCAAGATACTATTCATGAAAAGTTTTGCTCTTATGATTCAGTTGCTTACTCATTGCTTAGTTAGTAGCAAACTAAAAGCCATTGACTTGGATCACTTCATTCATACACATGTGCTTTACACTATTATTTGATCAAGATTGTGTGGTAGCATGTCACCTCAAAAATTATTTTGTTTTTATCGTTTTACCTACTCGAGGATGAGTAGGAACTAAGCTTGGGATGCTGATACGTTGCAAACATATCTATAATTTTTTATGTTCCATGTTGTTATTATGCCTGTTGTTATTAGTTTTGCATACACTTTATATCATTTTTATATATTTTCTGGCACTAACCTATTAACAAGATGCCACAGTGCCAGTTCCTGTTTTTTGCTGTTTTTCCGTTTCAGAAAAGTACTTAAGGAAATATTCTCGGAATTGGACGAAAATCGACGGGCGTTAATATTTCACCGAGACAATCACGGAGACCAAAGGAGAGCCGGAGAGGCGCCAGAGGGCGCCCTCACTAGGGCTCGGTGCGGCCCCACCTCTGGTCGCACCGAGGGGTGGTGTGGCCCCCTCGGGTGCCCTCCGACGCCGCCCCTTCGCCTATATAATCCTCCTGCCCCGAAAACCCTAAGTACCCGAGTCATATTCCACGAAAAGTTCCAGAGCAGCCGTTGTCGCCAAACCCTACTCGGGAGGGTTTTTTAAGCTCTTCCCGGCACCCTGCCAGAGCGGAGATCATCACCGGAGGGCTCTACACCACCATGCCTGCCTCCGGAGTGATGCGTGAGTAGTTCATCTTTGGACTACGGGTCCATAGCAGTAGCTAGATGGTAGTCTCTCCCCTTTGTGCTATCATGTTTAGATCTTGTGAGCTGCCCTACATGATCAAGATCATCTTATTGTAATGCTACATGTTGTGTTTGCTGGGATCCGATGAATATTGATACTATGGTCAAGTTGATTATCAATCTATCTTTATATGTTGTTTATGATCTTGCATGCTCTCTGTTATTAGTAGATGCTTTTAACTCCAAGAGGGAGTACTTATGCTCGATAGTGGGTTCATGCCTCCGGTAATCTGGGTGAGTGACAGAAACATCTAAGATTGTGGATGTTCTGTTGCCACTAGGGATAAAACAACAATTCTATGTCCAAGGTTATTTGTATTGTTTACATTACACACTTTTCTTAATGCAATTATCTGTTGCTTGCAACTTAATAACAACGGGGGCAACGAATGTTAACCTGGCGGTGGATTATTAGTCATAGATGTTGTTGGATAACGGTCCATATATCTTGTTGTAATGCCCAATTAAATATCATAGTAATCATCTTGTCATATATTTGCATTGTCGTGCGTTTCCTATTTGTCAATTGCCCAGCTGTAATTTGTTTACCCAGCATGTTAGTTATATTTTATGGAGAGACACCTCTAGTGAACTGTGGACCCCGGTCCATTCTTTTACACTGAAACAAGCACCGTTTACACCACATTCCTTCATCATTTGCTCGCTGTCGACTTTTTGCATTTACATTCATTTTCCACACCATACGTTTAATCCTATGTTTTTTAGCAAGCCGGGGAGATTGACAACCTTCCTGCTTCGTTGGGGCAAAGTAGTTTGATTGTGTTGTGTGCAGGTTCCACGTCAGCACTGGTGTTGCGCCGCACTTGCAGCTAACAACCTTCTAAGCACTTTCTAATTCCTCCTGGATTGATAACCTTGGTTTCTTACTGAGGGAAAACTGCTGTTGCACTACATCATACCTTCCTCTTGGGGTCTCCCAATGAACGTGTGGTTTCATGTCATCAATGATCTTTGTTTTACTTATTAATGTCGGGAGTTATTGAAAGAACATCTCTTAGTTTTGGTGATATAATGACAACACATTTTGTGGGCTAATCATCTTCGTTAAGTGTTGTGTCAGGTACTTTAGGTGATTAGTCCAAGAAGGTGAAAAGATCGAAGATGGAGAAGAGAAACGAAGTGGGCTGAAACCAGCTTAATAAGCTCGGAAGTTCCGGTGTCTTCACCGGAAGTTTCGGTGGGCGGAAGTTCCAGCCTTTGGCCCGGAAGTTCCGGCCTTTGGCTCGGAAGTTCTAGCCTAGCGAGGAATCGACTAAGTCATTTTTGGGATCCCTCTCTGGAGGCGTCCCGGAACTTCTCCCCGGAAATATTTCCTGGATATTTCTTAGGCACCAGAAGTTCCGGCCTTGGAACTTTTCGTGGAAATATGGCTAAGTCCTTTTGGGTTTTCCTCTCGGGAGGGGTCCGGGAGGTTTGGGGCGGAGATTCTCTCAACGGCCAAATTTTGTGGAGGGGTATTTATACCCCTCCACCCACCTTGGGGCAACTAGCTTTGAAGTCTCTCTCTCCTCCATTAATGCCCAAAGCTCAAAATCACTAGATCTCCCAATCCCTCCACTCAAACTCGTTGATCTTTGGAGGATTGAGAGAAAAGGCCCCAATCTACTTCACCGACCGGTTTTTCATTTCCTCCTCATTAGCGTGAGGGATTCTTTCCTATGGTTTCCATTAGGAAAACCTAGGCCATTGTGTTCTCACTTGTATTGCTATTGTTTCAGTGGTTGTGTTGTTTTGGGAGCCCCCGATTAAGTTGTGGGTGTGTGCCCCAAGAACATTGTAAGGGATCCGGATTCCGCCTTTAAGGTTTCTGATAGTGGAAGGTGAATCGAGCCTTTGTAGCGAGGTTCTTCGAAGAATAGGGTGAGGCCTTGATGCATGTAAAACGCATACATGAACTTTGCATTATAATTCTCATATTTCAATCATATTTGCATCATATAAGGGTTATATCATGATTTTATAATGATTTTGGGAATATTTCACAGTTTTCCTATTTTTCTGGAATTAACCCTGCACTGGCAGAAAACCCTATTTTCTATATTTTGATGTTTCAGGGACCCAAACGACGTCCAAATGACCTGAAAATTTATGAGCATCAGTTTTAGGAAGTAAGAAGACTTGAGAGCGAAGGAAGCAAACGAGCGGAGGCCTGAGGCCCAAAAGGGGGTGGCCCACGCGGCCAGATTCCTTGGCCGTGTGGGGCCCACCTTCTGGAGCCTCGTTGCTCCATTGCCGTCGATCTTTTCACCCACGACTCCGTCTTGACCTAAAACCGACTATAAAAATAGTCCCCCGAGGAGTTTCGCAAGGAGGCGGCCGAAAACAGATAAACCATGAAACAGAGACCTGGACCTGCAGATCGGAGGGGGAAAACTCCGGCGGAGCGCTGTCGGCGTGGTCTCCATCTCCCCCAACAACGTCTCCACCATCTCCATGATGAAGAGGGAGTAGTCCACCCCTGGACTATGGGTTTGTTGAAGTAACTTATGTATCTCTCCTCTCTCTTGAGCTTCACTAATTAGCACTGTATGAGCTGCTGAACATGATTACGGTCATCTATGTAATTCCTATGCGGTGGATCTCTCTATGAGTTAATATATGTTTGAAGATTGCAATTGTTTTGATTCAGTTATGAAAGTAGATGCATATTATGTACCCCGTTCTTGTCTACTTGTTTTGATCAAGCTTGTTTATGAGAGCATGTGTGGGGGAACGTGTGCATTAGTTGGAGTAATGAGGGGGTGGCTAGTGCGATGAAAGTGAGAGAAGTTCCGCGATCCACTTGTGTATTCCTACCTTACTTTGTAACCTCACTAGGGATAAACTAAAATACCATGCTACCAGAGATGTGGGTTGACCATTGCCACTTCTCATGACTAGATCTAGCATGTTCTTATTTTCACTTCATGTCATAAAGATTAAAGCTATGCTCTGATTTATCTTAATACTAAGGTGTTATGATTTAGTTCGCATCTTAGTGGAGTATAAGAGAGATTAATAACCAAAAGATCTCTATGTTAGGACGTGATGCCCATATAATTAGTAACTTGTCATAAAACTTTGTGTTGCAATCTCATATGTCAATTCCTATGTTCATTGTCCACCACAACATTAAAGAGAGAGTGCATTTGTGAAACCATGAACCCCGGTCCATTTTTAATCATAAGAAACAACTTTCCAACCACTTTTAAGCATTATCTACATTCAGCCATTTTAAATCAGAAAATACAGAAACACTTTTACTTCTTGCATTCACATATAAAAACCCCAAAAATATCATCCATCATTGTTTCTACCATCCTTGCATATTTATTTACGACCATTGCATATTTACTTATTGTTTTGCATTTGTTTTATTTTGATATCATTCTCACACCTTGTGCTTGACAACCACTTGGTGAGGTTGAGGGCACAAAACAATTTACTTTGTTGTAGGTTCTCAAGGGAAGGATAAGAAGATAAACCTTTCACTACTGATTCCCCGAGAGTTCGATATAAACCCTCGAGTCATCCCTTGTGGGGAAAACCGTCTTTCCTATACTATACACTCTGCACTTGGAGTCTCAACCTAACCATTGTTTTTTAACGCATGTAACTTCACCATCAACAACGTTTTCTGGCGCCTTGCCATCAAGTGTTCTTTGGTGCTGTTGCTGAGTTAAAGGCCATCAAGACGTTTTTCTGGCGCCGTTGCCGGGGAATCATTGCTGTAAAGATTTATCCAAGGAGTGTCTCACAACAAAGTCAACTTCATCACCAACTTGGGCTAACACCTAAGCTTGGGGAGGTTGCACCTAAGTGAGCATCATCTTATCCATCTTTACCTGCAAATCATTTTATTTTGTTTTGTTTTTGTCTTGCATATCATCTTGTTATTTCGGTTTGCATATTTTATTTTCAGTTTTGCATTTTGTGTTGCATTGCATAATTCGGTTTGCATTGTGTGGTGTCATTTTATTTTCAGTTTTGCATCAAAAATTAAAAAAACACATAAAAACTTTACCAAAATGGATTCTAGTGTTTAAATGAAAAATTTTGGTCAATATTATGGGGAGTCATTAATGGATGCTTGGTTTAGAATTAAGAACACGAGTGAAAATGGTGTTAACAAGCATACTCCTACTGCTTTGACAAGAAACTTTTATTATGGTCTAGATGGCTGGTCAAAATGTTTTCTAGACTCATTAACAAATGGAAGATTTGCTTCAGGAAACCCCTCACATGCTAATAACTTAATGGAAAATTTATTTGAGAAGTCTATAGAAACAAAAAAGGAAATAGGGATCAAACTACTAAAATTTTATCAGCTCTACAAACCTATGTGGAAGAGTATCCTACTAAAAATGTGATGCATTCATTCATCCTTCACTCAAAAACTAGGATGAAGAAAACTAGTGACACTCTTTCTGAAATCTCTGGGAAAATAGAAAAAGTATTGACACATGCCTAGTCTAAAAAGGAGTTAAATAGGGAAGTGAATGAGAAAATATCTTCTATGCTAGAACTTTTGAAAAGGAATCTTGAAGAATCTGTTAAAGAAGAGAATGATCTCGAAATAATTTTGGATGCATTATTTAGAAAAAGAAATGAGAGAAAGGTTGAAAAAGTTAAAATGCTTAATGAAGTCAAGGAACCACTACTTCACTTAGATAATTGTAGCTTGCAAGAATTAATATCTATCTTACAAAAATTTGCAAGTGATCCTTCTATTAATGCCAACCAAGCAGGTTTTGGTTCTTATATTGCTAACCATGTGTTAAAAGGAAAGATTGCTAGATACAACCAAGAGGCTATGATACCACCTAAGCTTGGGGATGTATGGATCCCCAAAGTACTAGTCACTATGTGAAAAGAGACACATCATGATATATTAGATCTAGGATATAGTGTCTCTATTTTATCTAAAGAATTATATGAAGTACTTGAATTAAAGAATCTTGAAAAATGCTCTATTGAACTTGCACTTGCTGATGATTCCATTAAAAATGCTTTAGCTAAAGTAAGTGATGTTATGGTAGAGTTGCATATGACATTTGTACCTGTTGATTTTCTGATCATGGATATGGGGAATAAAACCTCTAGTCCTATTATTCTTGGAAGACCTTTTCTTCGTACCACATATGCCATTATTGATTTAAAAGAAGGGAATGTGAAGTTTCAGTTTCCACACAAGAAATGCATGCAACAATTCCCAAGGAAGAGGGACATACCAAAGTTCAAGCTCCCTCATGCGCTTCGTCCACAGTAAGTATCAAGTAAGAAGCCTAGCTATATGGCTATAAAGAAAGCGCTTTACGGGAGGCAACCCGGTTGTTTTTACTTTTGATTTTCTTTGTGTCCTCTTGCTATAACAAGAGACTTAGTTTTTAGTTTAGTTTCTGAATTTTTTAATAAAGTGTCAAGTTTTACCCATTTTGGTATGAAAAAGTTGTTATTTTGCATGCGGAGATTTCATTCCAGCACAAGTCTGTGGACGGTTTAATTTTTAGTTCTTATTCTGTAACTCCGAATGAGCTTATATTTCTACTGTAGCTGTAACTTTTCATCCTCTGTATGCATGAATTTTTTCAGTATTTTTAGACCTGTGTAAGTCAGGAAGAAAAATAAGTTTTTCTGCTGTCAGTTTTCTGGACAGATTCTATCCAATATTGTTTGATGCATGTTTTGAACTTTTAACTTGAATCTTGTTGATACAATTGAGTTTATTAATAGGCATACAACATTATACACTTTCTGGACATTCATATGAATTTTTGTCTAAGGATTATAAGCAGCAAGTAATGCATTTGTCTATCACTACTAATGTCACCCCACAGAAAAGAAATGGGAGAAACAGTGTTTTGAAGTTTTTTCACAGGGATTAGAGGAGATGCACCAAGAGCTATCCAAGGATGGTGAAAACCATAAGCTTGGGGATGTGAAGACAACCCCACTGGACCTACACACTCTCGGTTTGCACACGTCTAACTTCTGTTTTTCTATCAATGCACTTTATCGCATGAACTTGGAGCGTCTTTTATTTGTTTTTTGTTTTGGTTTGATTTTTTTTTTGAGACCACCACTATCATTTATATATGAGAGAGCTACTGGAAGTTTGGGTTGAATTTAGTTGGATGCTATTATAATGATTGGGAAAGGGATGTTTGAGTTGATTTAAAAAGTTACATATAGTTGCATAATTCATATGATTTTAATGAGTGTCAGTCTGCAAGTGTTTTATCAAGAGCTATCTTATATTCATGTTTTGATGCTGAATGTTACCTTACCTGGTTTAACATGGATTGAGTAGTTCTATGGACACTTGTGCATGCATTTAGTTGGTCAACTTTCTCCCTTTTGCTAGCCCAAAAATCCCAACAAGCAAAAAACTTGTTTCCAACACTTTCAACCAAAGTTCTTCCAGTGAGTCCACCATATCTACCTATTAGCTTTATGCTATTCCGAGTATGTACATCATGTTACTTTGAGTTATCTATACCTCTGAATTAAAATGCTTATATTATTAATTGTTATGTGAAGAATCTGGTTAAACAGCTCTCGCATCTTATTATTACACTTAATAAACATGAACCATTGTGATTAAAATTATGAAGTTGTGAATTTGACAAGAGTCTTGGTTGCTAGTTAGCCCAAATGTGCTGTCACATGGCAAGCTTTCAACATTGCACTGAAATATATCTAGTTGATATCATGTACTTTTGTTTATGGATGCTTATCATGGTGCCAAATAAATGTGGAAATTTAGTATGTTTAAGTAGTTGTATAAATGGCTAGAGAGATACCTGGGCAGCTAATCTAAGCCATGCTATTATGGTGGAAATTTACTTACATGCTATGTGAACCTTTAGTGATGCACCTCACAATAAAAAGCTATACCAATGGTAAATAAAAAGGGTGTTGAGATTGTTCCTTATGTTTGTTTGTCTTGTCATTTTGACATGGGCTTGTTCCATGTCCTGGGACAAGAGGTACCCCAGTAAATCTTCTTTATGATTCTATTATACAATGCTTTTACTTGAAATTGCTTTGTTTCCCTTGTTGAGTAACACCATGGTGTAAGTACTCGTATTCAAGGGGCATGAAACTTTCAACCATTTCTTTGTCAAGCAGACCACTCATATTTGCTTTCACTTTAAACTTAACCATTAAATATGCTATGATAAGGGGTAATGAGAGCTTGATACCAATGATGCAACATTACAAACATTAACTTAAGTAGAAGTATTTGGGAGTAAGATGAAGCTTGTTCATGTTTTTACCTCTACTCATATATATCTATCCAAAGTGTCCACCTTTTATATTCAGTTTTATAAGAGTACTCTATGACCATTATAGGATCTTTTTACTTTTCATTATGCATACATTTGGTCCATTGTACTTTCTTCTATGTTACACTTTGTGAGTTATCATTGAACATCCTTGCATTGAATATTTGATATCACTTTATAATCTATCTTGCATATTGCTATTTCTTTAAAGAATGAATCATTTGACTCTATGTAGCAATAATAATCATCTTTGATATCCATTGATAGTATTAAAATGCAAAGTCCATGTTAGTTTTATCACCTTCATAATCGAGGACGAGTATATGTTAAGCTTGGGGATGTTGATGCATGTAAAATGCATACATGAACTTTGCATTATAATTCTCATATTTCAATCATATTTGCATCATATAAGGGTTATATCATGATTTTATAATGATTTTGGGAATATTTCACAGTTTTCCTATTTTTCTGGAATTAACCCTGCACTGGCAGAAAACCCTATTTTCTATATTTTGATGTTTTAGAGACCCAAACGACGTCCAAATGACCTGAAAATTTATGAGCATCAGTTTTAGGAAGGACGAAGACTTGGGAGCGAAGGAAGCAAACGAGCGGAGCCCTGAGGCCCAAAAGGGGGTGGCCCACGTGGCCAGATTCCTTGGCTGCGTGGGGCCCACCTTTTGGAGCCTTGTGGCTCCGTTGCCATCGATCTTTTCGCCCACGACTCCGTCTTGACCTAAAACCGACTATAAAAATAGTCCCCCGAGGAGTTTCGCAAGGAGGTAGCCATAAACAGAGAAACCACAAAACAGAGACCTGGACCTGCAGATCGGAGTGGAAAACTCCGGCGGAGCGCTGCCAGCGTGGTCTCCGTCTCCCCCAACAACGTCTCCACCGTCTCCATGATGAAGAGGGAGTAGTCCACCCCTGGACTATGGGTTTGTGGAAGTAACTTATGTATCTCTCCTCGCTCTTGAGCTTCACTAATTAGCATCGTATGAGCTGCCGAACATGATTACGGTCATCTATGTAATTCCTATGTGGTGGATCTCTCTATGAGTTAATATATGTTTGAAGATTGCAATTGTTTTGTTTCAGTTATGAAAGTAGATGCATATTATGTACCCCATTCTTGTCTACTTGTTTTGATCAAGCTTGTTTTTGAGAGCATGTGTGGGGGAATGTGTGCATTAGTTGGAGTAATGAGGGGGTGGCTAGTGCGGTGAAAGTGAGAGAAGTTCCGCGATCCACTTGGGTATTCCTACCTTACTTTGTTACCTCACTAGGGATAAACTAAATTACCATGCTACCAGAGATGTGGGTTTGCCACTTCTCATGACTAGATCTAGCATGTTCTTACTTTCACTTCATGTCATAAAGATTAAAGCTATACTCTGATTTATCTTAATACTAAGGTGTTATGATTTAGTCCGCATCTTCGTGGAGTATAAGAGAGATTAATAACCAAAAGATCTCTATGTTAGGACGTGATGCCCATATAATTAGTAACTTGTCATAAAACTTTGTGTTGCAATCTAATATGTCAATTCCTATGTTCCATTGTCCACCACAACATTAAAGAGAGAGTGCATTATTTGTGAAACCATGAACCCCGGTCCATTTTTAATCATAAGAAACAACTTTCCAACCACTTTTAAGCATTATCTACATTCATCCATTTTAAAATCTGAAAATACAAAAACACTTTTACTTCTTGCATTCACATATAAAAACCCCAAAAATATCATCCATCATTGATTCCACCATCCTTGCTTATTTATTTACCACCATTGCATATTTACTTATTGTTTTGCATTTGTTGTATTTTGATATCATTCTCACACCTTGTGCTTGACAACCACTTGGTGAGGTTGAGGGCACAAAACAATTTACTTTGTTGCAGGTTCTCAAGGGAAGGATAAGAAGATAAACCTTTCACTACTGATTCCCCGAGAGTAAGATATAAACCCTCGAGTCATCCCTTGTGGGGAAAACCGTCTTTCCTATACTATACACTCTGCACTTGGAGTCTCAACCTAACCATTGTTTTTTAATGCAGGCAACTTCACCATCAACAACTTTTTCTGGCGCCTTGTCATCAAGTGTTCTTTGGTGCTGTTGCTGAGTTAAAGGCCATCAGGCCTTTGTGGCGTTGAGTAGGCCTTTGTGGCGAGCTCACACCCCTCCAACGCGACGTACTCCCTTAACAAGGAGGAACTCGGGAATAAATCCTTGCCTCCGCGTACTTCTACTTTCGGTTATCTCTATCCCTTAGTTACACTTACTTGTATCGTGATAATTGCTTAGTGCTAGTTGCTTGCTTGTCATATAGGCGAATTCACCGTAGATGCATATCTAGAGAATTTACCTTTGCGTCAAGACTAAAATGAAAAAAGTACTAAAATTTGGTGTAGCACCTATTCACCCCCCCCCCCTCTAGGTGCCCATACGATTCTTTCAATTGGTATCAGAGCCTTGGCTCTTTATTTAGGCTTCACCGCCTAAGAGTATGGCACAAGAGGTTGGAGATCCGGAGGTTCCTACTAGTGGAGTTTCCATCGAGGATTTCAAGAAATTGGAATCCTCCGTGGAAACTCAAATAAATCCCCTTCTCCAGAGGACCCTGCTTCCGCCGTAAAGGATTTCGCTTCGGCTAAATCCAATGAGGATAAAGTGGGAGAGGGTTCTAACAGTGGCTCACTAAATGGGAAGGAGGGGTACCATGCGGCTCCGCTTACGTACTCCCCGACCCACCTATCCCTCATCCTCATATAAACAATAGGGGTGATCCACCTAGGCTTAATCCATCTTGTTTTTCTAATTGGCAATTTACTATGAAGTCCAATGTGAATAGTTCCTCGATCGAGCTATGGAGAATTATTGGGGTTGGGTTCAAGGCCGTGGATCCAAGCAACTTGACTAGAAGAGAAGTTGTGGATAGCCAACTCAATGCCTTGGCCCTCAACATGATACAAATGGCCGTGGGGGAAAAGCACATGTCACACATCCAAACCCTCACCACCGCCAAAGAAGCTTGGGATACTCTATCTGAAGTGTTTGTTGAAAATGAGAGCATGAAGACAAATAGATATGATGCTTTGAGCAACCAAGCCGAGGGTTTCTTCATGGTGGAAGGAGAAGATCATGAAGACATGTTCCGAAGGCTCAAGACCATTGCCACCCAATTTAGAGCCCTTGGTGCAACTTATGTGGATGACTCTTGGATCAAGAAAAAGTATTAAAATTTGGTGTAGCACCTATTCAGCCCCCCTCTAAGTGCCCATACGATCCTTTCAGTTGTTGACTGCCACTCAAGTAGCAGCCGTATTTTGGCCCAAAGACTCCCTGTTACGTTATGCAGAAGCTATGCAATGAAGGTTGTTAAATGTAACTGCAATTCAAAATGTTCCAAATATTATTGTGATGTTATTCTTGTAATTTATTTCTATATTCTGGTAATATGAGGTTGGTATTATTCGGTAGTAATTTTTTGTGATTGTCATCCATATTTCTTGATGTTCTTTTGTCAAATATATTGTTCTAGCCTTGCTGCTATGCTGTTATTTCCCAGTAACCCCTGTTGCAAATATGCCCAAGAGGCAATAATAAAGTTTATTATTTATCATATTTCCTGTTCATGATAAATGTTTATTATCCATGCTGTAAGTGTATTAAGTGGAAACAAATACATGTGTGGAATATAAACGGAAATGTGTCCCTAGTTAAGCCTCTGGTAACTAGTTCATTTGATCAAGTGATGGTTAGACGTTTCCTAACCATGGATTTATGAATCACTTGATAAACGAAGTTTGTATCATGTGAGATGATATGATGGACAAGACTCAAATTAAATAAATGTCAAATATGGTTTCCTTAGACCATGAGATCATGTTACTCCCGCTTATCGGAGAAGTGCTTTGTGGACATCAAACGTCACTTTGTAAATGGGTGATTATAAAGGTGTTTTTCAGGTATCTCGATGGTAGGTTGTTGGGTTGCATAAATCAAGACTGGGATTTGTTCGTCAAACTGTTGGATAGATTTCTCTAGGCCCTCTCAGCAGCATAACATCCAAACACTTGCAAGCATATGACTAAGTGGCTAGTCATATCGGATCCTATCCTATGGGAACAAGTACAGAGAACTTGTCGGAAACGAGATTAATCAGATATGGAGATATTAGTGGATTGAGTCTCGGACAAGTAATATAACGTGAAACAAAAAGGAATCGTATATGGATTAATTGAATCCCGGACATTGTGGTTCGACTAGTAAAGTACTTCGTTGAATATGTAGGAATTAATATGGGCATCCCGGTCCCGCTATTAATATGACATATTCGCGAACCCGCAGAGTCACACACTTAACATTCAATGTAGTTAGGGCTCGAGATAAATGATGGTGACAAAGAATATTGATTCAGTGTCTCGGATAGGATCCCGGATGTCACGAGGAGTTCCGAAAGAGTCCGGAGAATAAGATTCATATAAGGAAAGTGTTTTCCGAAGGTATCGAAAATATTCGGGAATTTTACGGTAGAGTACCGGAATATTCTAGAGAGTTCTAGAAGAGTCTAGAAGTGGGGCCCATAGGAGTATGGGGCCCACACGGGCCAAAGGGGTGGTGTAGTGACCGGCTGGGCCAGCCGCACCAAAGCCCCAAGGGGCCCATGCGGGCTAGGGCAAAAGCCCACGTGGGCTAGGGCAAGGCCCAAAAGGGGCCGGCCTATGATACGTCCATTTTGCATCACTATTTTACATCATAATTTGTCATTATTCATTGATATATTTCATATTATGATGCAATACTTATGTTATTTTATCCTATTTTGCATGTTTGGCAATTATTGGACATGCATCACCCGGAGCCTGGAATCAGCTAGAAAAGTTCCTGTCAAGACACCTGACTTCGGAAGCCCGAAAAATTCAGAGATCAATATTTAGGGAAATAAGTCACGGAACTAGATGGGGGCAAAGAGGCGAGCAGCAGGGGACAGGTGCAACCCCCTGCCGCGGGCCCACCTAGGGCCGTGGCAGGGGCCCGCCCCTGGCCCCTGTGGCCCCTCTCCGTCTCCCCTTTGGCGTGCTATTACCCGGTGACCTAAAAACATCAGGACAATCGACGAAGAATTGTTCCGCCGCCTCCACGAGGCGGAAACCAGACAGAGAGAAGAAGGGCTCCGGCAGGGAGAAATCTGCCGGGGAATTTCCCTCCTGGAGGGGGGAATCGCCGCCATCGTCATCGCCATCACGCTAAGCATCATCGGGATCATCATCAACCCCATCTCTACCATCAGCACCAGCATCATCGTCAACATCCCATCTCACCCCGCTGTAGCAATCGTTATTGTTTTGTTATTAGTTCATTGGGATCGAATCCCGGGTATTGATTACCACTTGTAGTTGATGCTTGATAGTTTTATCGGTGAATTATCATCACAATCAGATTGTTGCCATTGTTCATATCACCTCTGATCATGATCTATATGATGTCTTGTGAGTAGTTCGTTTGGTTCTTGAGGACATGGGGAAAGCCTAGTTGCTAGTAATTGCATAATGTTGAGTAATATTTAATGGTTTGATTTATGTTGTGGTGTTATTCCTTTAGTGGTATCGTGTGAACGTCGACTACATGATACTTCACCTTAAAAGGGCCCAAGGGAATGCATAGTGTATTTAGTTTGCTTATGGTAGGGTTGCAGGAGTGACAGAAACCTAAACCCCAATTTGTGAACTAATGCATTAGGGAGTGTAGGATCTCGGAGTTTAATGTTGTGGTTAGGTTTTTATCTTAATTACTTTCTTGTAGTTGCGGATGCTTGCAAGGGGTTTAATCACAAGTATGCATTTGTCCAAGTAAGGGCGGTGTATTAGCATAGGTCTACCCACACAACACTTCATCAAAACTTTAAAGGTTAATCATCGGCGTGCAATGAAACTGGCTAGGCAGAAAATCCCATGTGTCCTCGAGAACGTTTTAATCATCATAAGTAACACAACCGGCCTGTCCTTTGAGCTTAAAAGGATTGGGCTATTTGCTGCAACTATTGTGGCACTCTTTTATTTACTTGTTCTTTATTTGTTCTTTATATCAAAAATCCAAAAACATTTCTCTTTTAGTGCTTGCAGTGAAACCTTGCTGAAATCCATTTGTCAACACCTTTTGCTCCTCGTTGGGTTCGACACTCTTACTTATCGAAAGGACTACGATAGATCCCCTATACTTGTGGGTCATCAAGACTCTTTTCTGGTGCCGTTGCCGGGGACTGTAGCGCTATTGGTAAGTGGAATTGGTAAGGAACTCTTTTATTGTAAGTGTTGTTTTTATTTCTGCTTGTTACTTTGCTTCGTTATGGAGCACTCTTCACTTAATATGTTGTTTGGGAGCGACTCTACCACCATACCTTTAGTGGATAAGAGTCCTCCGCTCTCTGAAATTAATCCGTTTCAAATACCCATGGGAATTATTGATCATGTTATGAGTAACCGTTATGCAGGAGATGGAACCATCCATCCAGGTTATCATTTGCTTTACATTAAAGATCTGTGTGAGTTATTTAAGATTGCAGGTATGCCAAAGAAGGTAATCATGAGGAAATTATTCTCAATATCACTAAAGGATAAAGCTATGGATTGGTATATGCTTCTGGATAATTCTCACTTGATGGATTGGAAAGAGCTTATGTCTCTCTTCTATTCTAAATTTTATCCTCTTCATGAAATTCATCAACATAGAAATAATATTTACAACTTTTGGCCACATGAAGGATAAAGTATCGCTCAAGCTTGGGGGAGGTTGAAATCTCTAATGCTTAAATGCCCCAATCATAAGCTTCCTAATGATATAATCGTTAATAATTTTTATGCGAGGTTGTCTCGCTATGATAAGGATATGCTCGATGCTTCTTCTCTTGGATCCTTTACAAACAAGGAAGTTAATGCTAAATGGGACTTAATTGAAAGGATTTATCGCAATGCAGAAGATTTGGAAATCAACAAAGGTCAAGAATCCGGTATAAATTATGAGTATGACTGCATTAAATATTTCATGGAAACTGAACATTTTAATATGCTTAGTACTAAGTTTGGGCTCGATTCTCAAATTGTTGTTGATCTCTATAAATCCTTTGCTGAACATATTAATATTCCAAAAGAAAAGTGGGATAAGTATCATGAACCATTTAAAGACGTTTGTAAGACAGATGTGCTTGCTAGTAATGATATACCTGTTCAAACAGTTGAATCTGTTTTACCTGCTGTTTACTTTGAAAAACCACCATTTCCTATAAAAATTAAAGAACACTTAATCGTGGCTATTGTGGTTAATAAAAGTGAAAGGAAAGCTTATGAACCTGACGAACAACTTGAAATTGCCTCTCCAGTAGCTTTGGTTAAAGATCTTGTAACTGAGAACGTCGATGGAAGTTCTATTTATTTTTGTGAAGCTGCTACTAACATTGTTAGACAGGATAAAAGTGCAAAAGTTGTTGGTACTCCTGTTGTTTCTGTCAAAATAGGTGATCATTGCTATTATGGATTATGTGATATGGGTGCAAGTGCAAGTGCTATTCCTTATACACTTTATCAAGAGATAATGCGCGAAATTGTGCCGTGTGAGCTTGAGGATATTGATTTGGAAATTAAATTGGCTAATAGAGATGTCATCCACCCGGTGGGAATTGTCAGAGACGTTGAAGTCTTATGTGGTAAGGTAAAATATCCAACTGATTTCCTTGTCTTGGGGTCAGTTAAAGATAAATTTTGTCCTATCATATTTGGTAGACCTTTCTTAAATACTTGTAGTGCTGTTATAGATTTTAAAAAGGAAAAGGTTTCTGTTCAATTTGCTGGAGAGCCGTATGAATTTAATTTTTCCAAATTTGCTAGACATCGTTATGATAAAGAATTACCTAATGAGGATCTTATTATTGAAAGAATTGCTTCTATTGATGTGCCTCCTAATGATCCTTTGCAGCAATATATGTAGGAGCACGAGAATGACATGTTTATGCAGGAAAGGGAAGAAATTGATGAAGTCTTCTTTAGACAGCCGGCTATTCTGAAGCATGATCTACCTGTGGAGTCGCTGGGGATGCCCACACCTCCAAAAGGAGATCCTGTTTTTGAATTAAAAGCTCTCCCAGACACTATCAAGTATACATATTTAGATGATAAGAAAATATATCCTGTTATTATTAATTCTAACCTTTCAGCAAAAGAAAAGGAGCGATTATTGGAGGTTCTTAGGAAACATCGAGCTGCATTGGGATATACTCTGGATGATCTTCAAGGGATTTCTCCATCTATTTGTCAACATACAATTAATCTCGAGCCTGATGTGAAGCCCGTTGTTGATCATCAATGAAGATTGAATCCAATGAAGGATGTGGTAAGAAATGAGATACTCAAGCTTCTCGATGCAGGTATAATCTATCCTATTGCTGATAGTAGGTGGGTTAGTCATGTCCATTGTGTTCCCCAAAAAGGAGGTATGACTGTTGTTGCTAATGATAATAATGAACTCATTCCTCAAAGAACAGTTGTGGGATATAGAATGTGCATTGATTATAGGAAACTTAATAAGGCTACTCGAAAAGATCACTATCCTTTGCCTTTTATTGATCAAATGCTTGAAAGGCTGTCTAAGAATTCTCACTTTTGTTTTCTTGATGGTTATTCTGGTTTCTCTCAAATTGCCGTTAAATATGAAGATCAAGAAAAAACTACCTTTACTTGTCCTTATGGAACTTATGCCTATAGACGTATGCCTTTTGGTTTGTGTAATGCTCCTGCTACTTTTTAAAGATGCATGTTTGCTATTTTTCATGGTTTTTGTGAGGAAATTGTGGAAGTCTTCATGGATGATTTCTCCGTCTATGGAACTTCTTTCGACAATTGCCTCTATAATCTTAACAAAGTTTTGCAGAGATGTGAGGAGACCAATCTTGTTCTCAACTGGGAGAAGTGCCACTTCATGGTTAATGAAGGCATAGTGCTGGGACATAAAATTTCTGAGAGAGGAATTGAAGTTGATAAAGCCAAAGTTGAAGCAATTGAGAAGATGCCCTATCCAAAGGACATTAAAGGTATTCGTAGTTTCCTTGCTCATGCTGGTTTTTATAGGAAGTTTATTAAGGATATTTCTAGGACGTCGCGGCCTCTTACTAATCTTCCTCAGAAAGATGTTCCATATGTTTTTGATGAAGATTGTAAGGAAGCCTTCGAGGTTTTAAAAAGGGCTTTAATCACCGCTCCTATAGGTCAACCGCCTGATTGGAATTTACCCTTTGAAATTATGTGTGATGCTAGTGATTATACTGTAGGGGTTGTCCTTGGCCAAAGAATTGATAAAAAGTTGAATGTAATTCATTATGCTAGTAAAACTTTGGATAGTGCACAGAAAAATTATGCAACCACTGAAAAGGAATTTTTAGCGGTCGTTTTTGCTTGTGATAAATTTAGACAATATATTGTGGATTCTAAAGTAACTATTCATACCGATCTATTGCGATGTAAACGCGTCACACGAACACGTCCTTGTGTACCCGCGGTGCCGGGGGAGATACTCCGCAACTCGCCCCGTGGGAGGCCGGGTCTCAGCGCGATACGCAAGATAAAGACTCGGCACGTTTGAAACCAGACGCCCCAGTTCCTCGGGAGGGACCCCGTCGGAGGTTCCGGCGACGATTGGCTGAACTTGGCCGGTTTGACCGCTCCAAGCCCGATTATCGATCTCTGGCAAAATCTATGCGAAGTCGCCGAAGAACGGAAGCATGAACAAGGGTTTGAGGGTAAAAGGTAGTAGTATTGGTTTGTCGATTGTTTGCTTAATTTCAATCGGCCGTCACCTCCTACATATATATAGTGAGGCAGCTGGACTTCCCGTACAAGCATTGGACTTCTACAAGGATTACAACTCATAAACTAAGTCGGTTTCTACCTCTAAACTAGGTAAAAGTCTTGGTCGGCTTCGTACTAGACTCGAACTCCAAGCATCCATCTTCAGCTTCCTTTGGAAAGTTGCCTTTTGCCCTTCCGTGTTGACCTTGAACTCGTTCTGGCTCCACCGACTTCTATCTTGGACTCTGGCAAGTGTTAAACTTCCCCCCGTTTGGCTTTTCTGATGCGACTCTAGAATCTTCAAGAAGCTTCACATCTGGCCTGCACCGGGTCCCCAGCGGAGTCCTGGCTATGCCGGGTTCTGGTTATGCCGGGTTCTGGCTAAGCCGAGTCATGACCCCGGGTTCTCTTCAAGTCACCCCTTCCGAGTAAATGCTGGAACCTATAGTCCGGGTTATCATTACCGACTCCTGGATATATCGGGTTTGCTTCCTGCCGGGTCATCAACAAGTCGCCACTCCCTCCTGAGGACTCTTGAACCTGATACCTGCCAAAAATGGGTGCTAACACATGCCCCCCTGTTTTCTAGTAAAGCTTGCGTACTAGAAAATATACAATGTAGAAGATTTAATCTAAGGACGATGCTTAAGCTCATCGGCCATATGTGTAGCTTACGCGGTTTGCCACACACTTGGGTGGAATTTCTTGAAGTATTTCCCATTGATAGCTCGAGGCAATATGCTGCCCTCCAATGTTTCCACCAAATAGGAGTTGCCAGGCACAATTCTTATGATTCGCAGCGGTCCTTCCCAACTCGGCGACCATTTGCCGAATTTCCGGCTCTTAGAACCAATTGGCAGTATAACTTTCCAGACCAAGTCGCCGATTTGAAAATCCTTAATCCGGACTCTCTTGTTGTAAGCTCTTGCTACCCGCAACTTCTCATTTTCTATGTCCTTCAGTGCCTTGATACGTTTGTCGGCCACTTCATCAATGTTGTCCATCATCAAATTGTGATAATCCTCAGCCGACAAATCATTCTGCTTAGCGAACCTCAAAGCAGCCAGATTTACTTCTATTGGTAAAACGGCTTCTTGTCCATATACTAACTCGAAAGGAGTTACCTTGGTTGCACCATGCCTTGAGATCCGGTGAGCCCACAATGCCTCGGATAGTACCTCATGCCACCTCCTCGGGTAGTCTTGCACTTTCTTCTTGATCAACCTAACCAGAATCTTGTTGCTTGATTCGGCTTGTCCATTGGCTTGAGCGTAATATGGAGATGAACTGAGCATCTTGATCCCAAGTGACTCGGCAAATTGTTTCACCTCTTTGGCCATGAAGGAGGTGCCTTGATCTGTTGTGAGAGTCTGTGGAATACCGAATCTGTGAACAATATGCTCAGTAATAAATTGAATTACCTCTTTGTGGGTCATATTCCGGAGGGGTACTGCTTCGGACCACTTAGTGAAATAATCAGTAGCAACCAGCACGAACCGATGCCCTTTGGATGAAGCCGGGTTAATCATGCCAATGAAATCCAATGCCCACCCTCTAAAAGGCCACGGCTTTATTACTGGGTTAAGAAGTGAAGCCGGTGCTAGCTGGATATCCCCAAATCTCTGGCACGCTTCGCATCCTTTGTAGTACCGGAAGCAGTCATTGATCATCGTCGGCCAATAGAGCCCGGCTCGTCTGAGCATCCATTTCATCTTATGAGCCGACTGATGTGTCCCGCATAATCCATCATGGACTTCTCCCATGGCAACTCGGGATTGATCTTCATCCAAGCATTTGAGAAGAAGACCGTCAGCTGTCCGGCGATATAACTCGTCATCCACCAAGATATACTTAAAAGCAAGCCGCCGTATAGCCCTCTCGGTTCTCTGACTTGGATCCTTCAGATAATTGACAATGGGTGTCCTCCAATCAGCTGGCCGAGTCTTGCTAATTTCTTCCGGAGCCGAATTAGATAACTCGGCTTTCACTCCACCATCCGAGTTAGATGACTCGGCTTTTGCTTCAGCTTCCGAGTCATTGACAACAGCTAACATCGGCTTTTCTGCTGTGAAAAATACTCCTCTACTAATATGATAACCCGATGCTTGCTGTGCCAAGTCGTTGGCGAGCCAATTGTCCTGCCTGGAAACATGAGATATGGAAAAATAATCCAGAGTTGATATGATATCCAGGCACCTGTCGAGATATGCGTTGAGTGATCCACTATTGCATTGGAAAGTCTTGGCCACCTGCTGTACGATAAGCAGTGAATCGCCATATGCCTCGACATGAGTTACCCATGCATCTTTCAAAATTTCTAACCCGAATAGAAGAGCTTCATATTCGGCTTCATTGTTAGTGCAAAAATAATCCAGACGACAAGAGGCCTCAAAATTAGTACCGTGGGGTGAAACACACACAATGCCGACTCCTTGTCCACCACTGCAAACTGAGCCGTCAAAATAAAGTTTCCACGGTACAGCCGACACAATATTTAAGTCGGCTTCCTGCTCCAGGTCAACCCGATGCTCGACGATGAAGTCGGCTACAATCTGGCCTTTCATGGACTTGAGAGATTCATAAGCCAAATCATATTCAATCAATCCATACGCCCATTTGCCGATTCGTCCACTGAGAATCGGCCTATGTATCATGTGCTTGATGACATCGGTTTGACTAAAGACTTTGCACTCGCCAGATAAAAGATAATGGCGCAACTTGGTGCAAGCAAAATAAAGAGATAGGCACAACCTTTCTACAAAGCTATACCTGGACTCGGCATCTAGCAGTCGTCGACTCAGATATGTAATGACATACTCCTGTCCTTCGGCTTCTTGAGTTAAGGCGGCTCCAATCACCCTTTCTTCGGCTGCAATGTAAAGCCGAAACGGTAGACCACGAGTCGGCTTCCTTAGAACTGGAGGTTTAGACAAACAGGCCTTTATTCTATCGAATGCCTCTTGTTGTCTCGCCCCCCAGGTGAACTCGTCATCACTCTTGAGCCGAAGGATCTGTGTAAATGCATCAACTTTCCCTGACAAGTTAGTAATAAACCTCCTCAAATAATTTACCTTGCCCAAGAATTTCTGCATGTCCCTTTTACAAGTCGGCGCCTGTACTTTCTGAATAGCTTCAATCTTGGCCGGGTCAATCTCTATGCCGACTTCATGTATGATGAAACCGAGGAACTTTCCAGCCGACACGCCAAAGGCACACTTCAAAGGATTCATCTTGAGCCCGTACCTCCTCATCCTCTCAAACGCGAGTCGTAAATCGGCCAGATGATTTAACTCGCCATCCGATTTGACAACTACGTCATCAATGTACACCTCCAGCACGACTCCAAGAAGATCATGAAATATTAAGTTCATTGCTCTTTGATATGTAGCACCAGCATTCTTCAACCCAAAGGTCATCACTGTCCATTCGAATAAACCAACGAACCCGGGGCAGCGAAATGCTGTCTTAGCCGAGTCCTCTTCGGCCATGAATATTTGATTGTACCCCGCATTCCCGTCTAGAAAGCTGATGACTTTGTGCCCAGAGGCATCATTGATAAGCATATCGGCTATTGGCATAGGATATTCATCCTTGGGCGTAGCTCGATTTAGATCTCTGAAATCTATGCATGCCCTAATCTTACCAGATCCCTTCTTCTCGACCGGCACAATGTTGGAAATCCACTCAGCATACTTGCAAGGCCGGATAAAGTTAGCTTTCAGGAGCCGGCCAATCTCTTCCTTGATCCGGTCATATATTGCCGGGTTGAATTTACGAGCCGGCTGTTTATATGGCCTGAAGCCGGCTTTTATTGGTAACCGATGCTCGACGAGCTCTCGACTTAACCCGGGCATCTCGTGATATTCCCAAGCAAAGTAGTCTACATACTCCTTAACTAGCGCGATTAACTCAGATTTATAATCGGCTTTTAGATTTTGACTCACAAATGTCGGCCTAGAAACAGTGCCATCCCCAATATCTACTTCCTCGAGTGGGTCGGCCGACGTAAAGCCTTGTCCCAACTTGTCCATGTCGTCTGGTTCTTCAATTGCTTCACACATATCGTTCCTCTCAGCCCGATACTTGTCCAGACGTTCCTGCAGCCATTCATCATTGTTGGGATCCATTTACTTGAGACGTAGCCGATTGCTTCCAACCGGCTTTAAAGATACTGGCACGAATCCGTCCCTGGTAGCACTCAGAAAATCGAACCCGGATAAGTCACGCCCCGAAAGACATGTGGCATTAGAGTGTTGCCAATCAGCAATAGACTCGGCTAAAGCAATGCATGCCGAGTTATCAGCATGAACGACTTCAATCTCGTCATCGATCCATTGTACGAGTTGCTGGTGCATGGTAGATGGCACACATTGATTTGCATGGAGCCAATCTCGTCCAAGTAGCACATTGTAATTTCCCTGCACCTCAGCAACAAAGAACGCGGTGGCCAAAGTTTTACTTCCCACGGTCAGCTCCAGACTAATGACTCCTTTGGCCTCAATTCCTTCTCCCCCTTCGAACCCGTTCAATACCATGTTCGTCTTCATGAGATCTGCATCTTCTAGCTGTAATTTCTTGAAGACAGAATAAGGCATAAGGTTTACCACAGCTCCTCCATCAACCATCATCCTAGTGACCGGCTTCCCATTGACATGTCCTCTGACGTACAAAGGTTTCAGGTGCTTCACCGGTCCCTCAGGTTTCTCGAAGACAGCATTCTTGGGTCCAAGGTTGAGCTGTGCTACTTCACCTTCTTCCTCTACAGCACGAAATTCAGCAGGCAAATAATATACCATGTTAATATCCATACCTATCCGAGTCGGAGTACTCTCATAGTCCAGTAGCTCTTCATCCATCAGATTCGCCGACTCGTCAATTGCCAAGTCCTCTACCGGGTCTTCATTTGCCGACTCCAGTGTTTCAGATTCCTCCTCTGCCGGCTCCTTGTTCATCGAATTATCTGCCGACTCCTCATTTGCCGACTCATTATCTGACTCGCCTTTTGCCGATTCCTCCCCTGCTTCCAGGTCTGCAGCTTCGACTTCATCTGCCCATGACGAATAAGTAATGGCCGGTACAGGCGTCGGTTTTATTTCATTGCTCACAGCAGGACCCGGCGCAATCACCAAAGGAGTCGTTATAGGAGTCGGCTTTGGTACCCATGCTTGAGCCGACACCATTGGTCTTTCAGCGTTGAACTTGGCATTTCTGGCTTGCTCAGCCTCCTTCTCTGTCATCTCCCGGTTCCTTGCCCTCTGCAGTTTCCGCTTCTGTGTCTTCGTTATACCCGGCGGACACCACTTTGGCTGAGTATATTTTGGATCCCGGGGTTTGGCTACCCCGGTTTGGCTGGACCCGGCTTCATGGTTGCTAGATATTGTTTTAGGCACGATAGCAAGTATCGGCTTATCATTTACCGGCTCTACAACCGGGTCCTTCAGCTTCAGCACGTGTGTCCCAATGACCAATGACTTCTCTGGAACCAACCTCTTCTCCATGTTGGTGGCCTTGGCTCCTTGCTCCTTAACTCGCCAGTAGGAGGATTCACCGGGATACACAAGTCGGCTCTGCATCGTTTGCCGAGTTATTTGACGCTTATACTCCCCGGCCGACTCCTGGTATTGGTGACTCCTCTCAATAGATGGTGACCTCGGTCGCTTCCCATATTGCCGAGTTACCTTAGACCCGACTTGGCGCACGTACTTGTTCAGCAACATATCGAAAGTCGGCTTGATCTTCTTTGGCTTGTACTCAACTTGATTCGTTTTCCATTTGCCGACCTCCGGGTTCTTGGGCTTCATGAACCGAGGTTGCCCCCCGAGTTCCGGATTTCGATTTCCGGGTTCTCTCGCTTGTGGCTGTTGCCCCCCGAGTGTGGAGTTCCTGACAGTGATTCTGATAATCTCCTTTCCGTCGGGTTGCCGGGTCAACATGACCTCTCTCCTTGCTTCCTTGACGCCGGCTCCTTTCCTGGGCTCACCAATAACCACATTAGATTTATTAGCGGCTTCGGCCGCTTCTGGCCGAAGAAGTACTTTCTTTCCCTCGAGATCAAGCACGTTCATTGGGAACGGCTGTGTGTCAATGGCCATGCCAGCAAAACTTAATCGTCCATCATTGAGGGCCGATTGAATCTGTCGACGAAAGACATTGCAATCATTAGTAGCATGAGAGAAAGAGTTGTGATATTTGCAATATGCACGCCTCCTTAATTCATCAGGCGACGGCATGACATGATTAACCCGGATTACTTTGTCTTTTAACAAGGCATCAAATATCCTGTCACATTTGCCTACATCAAAAGTACATTTAACTTCATCATCCCGATTCTTACGAATCGGCTTTAAGTCATCACACATATAGGGTTTGGCCTTGCTCGGCCAAACAAACTCGGCTACGTAAACATCGGCTTCATCACCGGAGTCGGCATCATATTCGATAGCGTTAAGCCGACTCCTGCTCATCCGATGTGAGTCTTTGGACTCGTTGACTCGGCTTTCATGAGCCAAAGCTTTCTCCTGAACCTGACCAACAGAAGAGAACTCGTGTCCTTCTAGCTTCTCTCTCAGATACGTCCTTAACCCGTTAAAAACTAAGTCGGCCATATCTCTCTCAGTTATCGCCAAGCTATAGCATCGGTTTCTAGTATTTCTAAATCTCTTGATATAATCGGACACCGATTCATCATGTTTCTGTTTAACCGATGTAAGATGGGATAGTTTTAACTCGACCTCACCAGCATAGAAGTGCTCATGAAACTTTCGCTCCAGGTGGAACCAAGTGTGTATAGAGTTAGGAGCTAAAGCTGAATACCAAGAAAAAGCAACCCCAGTCAACGATAATGAGAACAAGCGGACTTTGATGTGATCATGATTAACCTCGCCTAATTGAGCCAAGTATTGACTAATGTGTTCCCATGTCAATTTATTATCCACCCCATTGAATTTAGAAAACTCAGGGACTCTATAGCCAGGTGGGTAAGGTTGCAGATCGAAATACTCGGGATAGGGCTTAACGTAGGTTCTATGTTTTGGCATAATCCCGAGTCTATCATAGGCTATCTGATCTAACCTCTTCTGGAACTCGACCAGCAAATCGTCCCTATTGGCCGATTGACTCGGCACAAGAGCAGAATTGGTCACAGGGCCGGGTTGTATCCAAGGAGCCGAATTTGAATTCGGCATTGACTCGCGTCCAGGAAATTGCACCGCTGGTCCCGTCTGGCCTGCCGGGTAGGGTAAACTTCGGATCGGAGTCGGACAGGGTAATGCATTGACAACCCGGTTTCCCTATTTGGGCTCATCGGTTGTGCGTCCGATGTTTGGCCTTGGATGGTGTTTTTCTTAGCAGCATCAAGTTCCATGACAGCATTATAAACAGTATTTGTACCTTGTGAAACATGGAATTGAATTTCAGCTAATTGCTCAGAAGTAAAGACACTGTTACTTACAGCGGGTGTATCGGCGCCAATGTTCAGAGGTACATATTCCGGCTCCTTGATCGGCGCAGTTACACCTTGCCGATCTAACTTGAAGCTTGCCAAGTACAACTCCTCGTCTTCCTGTTCCCGCTTGAGTCGTAGCGCCTCGAATTCCTCGCTTCTCTTCTTCTTCCACTCATCCAGACCTTGGCGTTGCGCCTCCGACAAGTCCTTGAGAGTAGGCTTGATGATGTTGTCAGTGGTGATGCCGGATAGATCTGTAGCCTTAGAACCGGTCATTGCTGTCCGATTTTAGGTTTAGAGATGAATCCCCAGCGGAGTCGCCAAAAAGTGTGTTGCGATGTAAACGCGTCACACGAACACGTCCTTGTGTACCCGCGGTGCCGGGGGAGATACTCCGCAACTCGCCCCGCGGGAGGCCGGGTCTCAGCGCGATACGCAAGACAAAGACTCGGCACGTTTGAAACCAGACGCCCCAGTTCCTCGGGAGGGACCCCATCGGAGGTTCCGGCGACGATTGGCTGAACTTGGCCGGTTTGACCGCTCCAAGCTCGATTATCGATCTCTGGCAAAATCTATGCGAAGTCGCCGAAGAACGGAAGCATGAACAAGGGTTTGAGGGTAAAAGGTAGTAGTATTGGTTTGTCGATTGTTTGCTTAATTTCAATCGGCCGTCACCTCCTACATATATATAGTGAGGCGGCTGGACTTCCCGTACAAGCATTGGACTTCTACAAGGATTACAACTCATAAACTAAGTCGGTTTCTACCTCTAAACTAGGTAAGAGTCTTGGTCGGCTTCGTACTGGACTCGAACTCCAAGCATCCATCTTCAGCTTCCTTTGGAAAGTTGCCTTTTGCCCTTCCGTGTTGACCTTGAACTCGTTCTGGCTCCACCGACTTCTATCTTGGACTCTGGCAAGTGTTAAACTTCCCCCCGTTTGGCTTTTCTGATGCGACTCTAGAATCTTCAAGAAGCTTCACATCTGGCCTGCACCGGGTCCCCAGCGGAGTCCTGGCTATGCCGGGTTCTGGTTATGCCGGGTTCTGGCTAAGCCGAGTCATGACCCCGGGTTCTCTTCAAGTCACCCCTTCCGAGTAAATGCTGGAACCTATAGTCCGGGTTATCATTACCGACTCCTGGATATATCGGGTTTGCTTCCTGCCGGGTCATCAACAAGTCGCCACTCCCTCCTGAGGACTCCTGAACCTGGTACCTGCCAAAAATGGGTGCTAACACTGACCATGCTGCAATTAAGTACCTTATGGAGAAGAAAGATGCTAAACCTGGACTTATTAGATGGGACTGCAAGAGTTTGATTTGCATATTGTTGATAGAAAAGGTGCAGAAAATCCTGTAGCTGATAATTTGTCTAGAATGGAAAATATTCCTCATGATCCTATCCCTGTTAATGATAGTTTCCCTGATGAACAACTTGCCGTCGTCAAGGTAACTTCTCATGATGCTCCTTGGTATGCTGATTATGCTAATTTTATTGTCTCAAAATTTTTGCCTCCAAGTTTTACTTATCAACAGAAAAAGAAATTCTTCTATGACTTGAGGCATTACTTTTGGGATGACCCACATTTATACAAGGAGGGGGCTGATGGAATCTTGAGAAGATGTATCCCTGAGTATGAACAGGAGGAGGTATTGAGGAAGTGCCACAATAGTGATTATGGAGGACATCACGCAGGTGAAAGGACTGCACATAAGGTTCTTCAATCAGGTTTTTATTGGCCTACTCTATTTAAAGATGCTAAGAAGTTTGTTTCATCTTGTGATGAGTGTCAAACGATTGGTAACATTAGTAGACATAATGAAATGCCTATGAATTATTCTCTTGTTATTGAACCTTTTGATTGTTGGGGATTTGACTTTATGGGTCCTTTTCCTACTTCCCTTGGTTTGGCGTGCCTAGATATCTTATCATAAGACCTCCTTAAAAATGCTTAAAGAAGTTATTTTCCCTAGGTTTGGTGTGCCTAGATATCTTATGACCGATGGAGGGTCTCATTTTATTCATGGAGCTTTTAGAAAGGTTTTAGCTAAGTACGATGTTAATCACAGAGTCTCCTCTCCGTATCATCCTCAAACTAGTGGGCAAGTTGAATTAACTAATAGAGAAATTAAACTGATTTTGCAAAAGACCGTTAACAAGTCTAGGAAGAATTGGTCTAAAAAACTTAATGATGCTTTGTGGGCTTATAGAACTGCTTATAAAAATCCTATGGGAATGTCTCCTTATAAAATGGTTTATGGGAAGGCTTGCCATTTGCCTCTTGAATTAGAACATAAAGCTTTTTGGGCTGTTAGACAACTTAATTCTGATCCTAATCTTGCCGGTAAAACTAGGTTGCTTAAATTGAATTCTTTGGATGAGTGGAGGAATGAGGCTTATGAGAGTGCTTGTTTGTTTAAGGAAAAAGTAAAGAGATGGCATGATAAGAGAATTTTAAAAAGAGAATTTAATGTTGGTGATAAAGTGCTTTTGTATAGGTCTCGTCTCAGATTCTTTGCAGGAAAATTGCTATCAAAATGGGATGAACCATTCATCATTCAGGAAGTCTATCGTTCCGGAGACAAACCTCAAGTGGTGAATGGTCAACGACTTAAGCACTACATCTCCGGTAATCCCTTGGAAAAAGATGCCGATGTTATTCAAGTGGTCTCTCCGGAAGAACTTATCGAAACCAAATACCGGAAGACTCCAGAACCAGAAAATGAATAGGTAACTGTTTCGGTAAGGAAAATACCTCGAAAAATTCCAGAAAATTTATATTATTTATTTCTCGAAAATTAGGAAAATTCGGAGACTAGACGGAGTACGAGACGGACTCCAGGGGGTAGGTGCGGCCCTCTGCTGTGGCCCTACCCCAGGCCGTGGTGGGGACCCTCCCCTGGCCCCTGGGAATCGCCTCCCGTCGCCTTCCTTTTATTGCAAAACTTTTCGCTATAAATTTCCCTGAATTTTTTGAGGAGCGTATCCTGTGTTTTCGTCGTGTTTTTGTTTCGAGCTTTCTCTTGCCAGGGTCTCGAAAACTCTCCATCTAGATGTCTTCTTGCGGATCCAGTGGGGAAGACTACGCAGCAAGGCGCCTTCGTCGGATCCAACAAGACATTAACTGTGGGGACTTCATGAACTGGGCGACTGATGAGGAGATCGCCGCGAGGAAGGCGGAGCTGGAGCGTAGCGTGCGAGAAGAAGTGATAAGGGCAGCATCAGATGACGGGATTGATGAGAGTGTTCTTCTCCCTCAACTACTCCAACAAATACTCTTGATACCCTAAGAGGAAAATAATATATAAGGGATAGGTTGAGCCTCCAAGTGCAGAGTATGTAGGAGTGGAAGTCTTTTTCGCCAAGAAGGTGACTCGAGGGTTTAATTTCGAACTCTCGGGGAATCAGTAGTGTGGGTTTTATCTCCTTGTCCTTCTCTAGATTTCCTGCAAACAAAGTAGATTTCTTTGTGCCCTCAACCTCACCAAGTGGTTGTCAAGCACAAGGTGTGAGAATGATATTAAGATAATAATGGATGCAAAGCAGTAAATAAATATGCAATGGTGGTAAATAATAATGCAAGGATGGTGGAAACAATGATGGATGATATTTTTGGGGTTTTTATATGTGAATGCAAGAAGTAAAAGTGTTTTTGTATTTTCTGATTTTAAATGGCTGAATGTAAAAGATGCTTAAAAGTGGTTGGAAAGGTGTTTCTTATGATTAAAAATGGACCGGGGTTCATGGTTTCACACATGCACTCTCTCTTTAATATAGTGTGGCAAATAAGTAGACATAGGATTAACATATGAGATTGCAAACAAGTTTAATGACATGTTACTAATTATATGGGCATCACGTCCTAACATAGAGACCTTTTGATTATTAGTCTCACTTATACTCCACTAAGATGTGAACTAAATCATACACCTCAGTAATTAAGATGACTCAGAGTATAGCTTTAAGATTAATGACATGAAGTGAAAATAAACACATGATGGATCTAGTCTTAGGTAGAGGCTAGTCACTCCTCATACCTTGCAACATGGTATTTTGGTTTATCCCTAGTGAGGCAACAAAGTAAGGTAAACACCTAATGGATCATGATATTAAATTGTCAGCTTATCACTTCACCACCCCCGTTACTCCAACTAATGCACACGTTCCCCCTCACACGCTCTCATAAACATGTTTGATCAAAACAAGGATACAAGAACGGGGTACATAATATGCATCTACTTTCATAACTGAAATAAACATTGCAATCTCAACATATATTAACTCATAGAAAGATCCACCACAATGGTAATACAACGGTGACCGTAATCATGTTCAGCAGCTCATACGGTGCTAATTAGTGATACATATGCTACTGCCACAAACCCATAGTCCAGAGGTGGACTACTCCCTCTTCATCATGGAGACGGTGGAGATGTCGATGGAGAAGAAGGAGACCTCTCCGGCAGCACTCCGCCGGAGTTTCCCCCCTCCAATCTGCAGCCTCCTGGTCTCTGTTTCTTGTTTCTCTCGTGTGGCGGCTCTCCCTTCGAAAAACGTCGGGGGGCTCTTTATATAGGCGTTTTTAGGTCACAAGGATGCTTCAGGGCGAAGGATCGACGCAAACGGGGCCACGAGGGCTGAAATAGGTGGGCCCACGCGGCCTGGTACTATAGCCGCGTGGGGCACCCTCTTCTGGCCCTCCGGCCTCCGTTCGCTTGCTTCTTTCGCTCCTAGGTCTTCCTCCTTCCAAAATAATGATCCCCGTAAATTTATAGCTCATTATGACGATGTTAAGGTCCTGAAACAAATAAAGAAAGAAATAGGGGTTTTCTGCCTGCGCAGGATTAATTCCATAAAAAGGGGAAATCATTATTAATTACCAAAAATCATTAAATAACAGTAATATACCCCTTATATGATGCAAATATGAATGGAATATAAGTATTATAGTGCAAAGTTCATGTATGCATTTTAGATGCATTAACATCCCCAAGCTTAACTCATGCTCGTCCTCGAGTATGAAAGTGATAAAACTAACATCAACTTTGCAATATAATCACAACATGGATATAAAAGATGATTGCTACTGCTATATAAAGTCAAATGATTCATTATTTCAACGAAGTAGCAATATGCAAATAGTTTATAAAGTGATATCAAGTATTCAATGCAAGGATGTTCAATGATAGTTCACAAAGTGTAACATAAAAGGTAATAATATGGACGTTCTTACTTTTGCATACTTGTGGTCCATAGAGTATAGATGCAAATCTGAATATAAAAAGGTGGACACTTTGGAAAAGATATATAAATGAGTAGAGGTCAAACATGCATAAGTTTCATCTATCCTCCAAACTATTCTACTTAAGTTACTGATTGCAATGGTAATACTTGGTGTAAAGCTCGCATTCCCCTATCATAGCATCTTGAATGATTAAAGTTAAATGTGAAAGCAAATATGAGTAGTGTCTTTGATAAAGTAAAGGTTAGCTGTCTCATGCCCCTTGAATACAAGTACCTACACCATGATTACTCAACTTGGGAAACAAAGCAAGTTTAAGTTATCTATCATTGTAAGTAATAATGGTATCATCAAGAGCCTCAACTGGGGTACCTCTTGTCCCATGATATGGATCAAGCCCACATCAAAACAACAAGACAAACAAACATAATGAACAAACTCAACACCCTTTTTATTTACCACTTGATATAGCTTTTTATTGTAGGGTGTATCACAGAAAGTTCAAAATAGCATGTAAGTAAATTTCCACCATGAATGATGCATGGCTTAGATTAGCGGCCCAGGTTTCTCTCTAACCATTTATACAAACTCATTTAAACTTACTCTATTTCCACATTATTTCACCATGATAGGCATCCATAAACAAAAGTACATGATATCAACTAAATAAATGATGGAACATGTTGAAATCTTTGCATGTGATAGCACATATGGGCTAACTCCCAACCTTAAACATTTATCAAGCCACTATCATCATAATATTAATCACAATGGTTCAAGTTTATCAAATGCAATAAAAGTAAAGTGTGCATCAAGTTCGCGAGAGCTTTTTAACCAACTTTTCCCATTACAATAAATAAAATAATCATTTTCATTTAGAGGTATAGATAACACAAATATCATGATAAACATACTTGGAATAGCATAAATCTAATAGGTATATATGGTGGACTCACTGGAAAAACTTGGGTTGAAGGTGTTGGAAACAAGTTTTTACTTGTTGGAATTTTTGGGCTAGCAAAAGGGAGAAAGATGACCATCTAGATGCATGCATGAGTGTCCATAGAACTTGTTGGGGTTATGCCGAAAAGGTATCCTCACGGATGTGAAGATAAGCCAGAGTAGCAGGGTGGCCCCCAGTGGTGGTAAGCCGAAATCCGGCTTACCGGGTGGCCCTGTACGATGAAGCACAGGAGGCCCATCCGGCTAAGGAAGGTTCCAGAAGGCGGCCGACATTGCGGAAGACTTAGCCTACAAGGCAAGGCTCAAGCCGGATTAGTTTAGGACTCTATGACTTAGTCGGTAGGATCTCTCCTGTAAGCCCTAGGTCGGACGCCTTTATAAGCCGGCCTACGGGACGCCTTAGGGCAGACAACAAACCATCTCGAGTCAATCCAGCTTAGACATAGCCATCTCGACGAGAACTTCTGTCTCGGCGAGATCCCACTGTAACTCGGTGATATTGCCCATATAGTTATTTATAGCAGCACGTAGGATCACACCACCGTCGTGTGATCTGAAGCTGGGTAAACTTGTGTCTGTCCCGTCGCTGGAATAACCCACTTCTCCAAAACCCCTCGCTTTACCTAGCTCGATGGCACCCCTGCCGAGGTTAGATTCGACAATACCATGACAGTTGGCGCCCACCGTGGGGCAGGAGATATCCGGGGTTTCATTCCTGCCGGGATCTACGGGCGGCGTCGGCGACACCATCGCGGTCGGCTTGGTCAGTTACTTCGACGAGACCGGAGCCGGCCACGTCTTCAACGACGGCTTCTGGACGCCGGCAAAGGAGGATCCCGCCGGCTGGTCCACGATCTCCATCGGCGGCTTCGACATCTTCGTCGGCTTCACCGCCGAGGTTTTGGATGATCTCGGTTTCACATCGAGTTTGGCCACTGCCCACCCCTACAACTTTGAAGACGGATCGGATCAGGACTCTGAGGAGCTTGCCGATCTGGATCTAGCGTTTGATTCTGATGATGAGGACTCCGAAGATGACGCAACCTCTAAGGCGGCGCCGGGTTCCCACTTCGTCGGCATGGCTGGAGAATCCGGCTCAAACGAGTCGATGACACTACCTGAGTCGATCCTTCCTGCTTTGCAGGTTGAGGCAGATTCAGAAGCCGGATCAGTGGACACCGCTCCTATGGAGCAAGGCCCTGAATCTGAAGGAGAATCCGACGATTTTAGTCGGAAGGTTGCGTCCTGTTTAGGACGCCCTGTCGAGGTTCTAATGGGCGATGCCATCTCTGATCCGAAGGATGACCCCAATGTCTCGATAGCCGCCAATGGCGAAGAAAAGACTCCAGAAGTCGGAAACAAAAAGGTGGACTTTGTGCCGCCACTGGCTCCATTGAAGGGAACCAGTAATTTGCCAGCTGATGGAGGCAACAATGTCACTGCAACTGGCTATCTGACACAGAAGGAATTTGAGGAGAAGATGGCAACGTATGAGGAGATACTGACCCCACTCCCCCCTGATGCGCCGTTGCAGGATATTGAGAAACGCCACGCTCTACTGGTTGAACAGGCCAACAAAATAACGGAGCAGGAACTCAACCTCACGAACAAAGAAACAGAATTCCTTCGTAAGCAAAGGGAAGAGGGAGCCGACGATGTTTTCCGTCCGGCTCGCGATAAGAACCTGCACAAGAAGCTGGATTTTCGCACAAAGTGGGAGGAGGACCATGTTAACTCGGTCTGGAGAAAATACAACCACGTGCGTGACCCGGTGATGACACTGTGCTACTTGAACACCCCAACAAAGAACATGGAGGAAGCTCAGGAGGTCATGTTCGACAAATCATTAGACCGCGACGCTCGCCTTAAATATTTGGCTTATCTACTAGAGGTTGCACAGCGGTAGCAAAACGACTCGCAGGTCAAGTCGGGGAGGCTATTTGACGAATCCCGTCTCTGCAACTCGATGGCTAATAAGCTGAAAGCTGCCGCGCCCGTAGACCCGGACTATGACCTGGCTGCATCAAGCAGCCACAACAAAGGCGACGACAAGAACCCGAAGGACAAGCACCCAAAAGGTGCAGAATCCCGGACAGGTTCTTCTCGCCATCGTGAAGCTGGCGATAACCGAGGAGGGCATCGAAGCCGGGAGCAAAAGGAAGACCCTCGCAAGGAGAAGGTGGCACCACCTCGTCAGGAGCAACGACGGGACGGGGAAAATACTTCAAGGAAGAGGCAAAGCAGGAATGATATGCTGCCTCCACCGCGACCTCCACCGCGCAAAGAGGGAGATAACCCTTCCAAGTACGTACCCCCTGCGCGATGGCAAAGATCGCCAAGTCCACCGCGTAACGCGAGTCGGGCAAGCCAAAGCCGCCACAGGGAAGAACCAAGGCGAGGAAATTCAGTGGATAAGCCGCCTGCAGCCAATGATGTGCGAAGCCTAATCAAGGAGAGGAAATCGGCCAGAGATGCCCAATACCTCGGCCCCAAGTGCTTTGGCAGAGCCATCAGAGAGCAAATCTTACCTCCTACTTTGTCTAACGTAACAAAGATGGTCGAGAAGTACAGCGACACGGCAAATCCTGAGACCTGGCTCTCAGATTATGTCAGTGCCTGCGACATATATGAACAGTGCGTTTTTTGCCCCTGATGTTAACCGGGACGACACGCATGTGGATTGAAGGTTTGCCGGAAAAGACAGTTCATACCTGGAGTGACATGAAGCGTGTCTTTATTCAGCACTTCCAGGGCACATACAAGCGCCCCAAGTCAATATTCGACTTACAGCGGTGCGTGCAGCAAAAGAACGAGTCTAGCCGTGAATTCGTTTCACGATGGAGTGAAATCAAAAACACTTGCGAAGGCGTATCAGAGACACAGGCAATCCATGCCTTCAAGCAATCCTTGAGGAAGGGGACGACTTTTCGCTTCATGATTTACAGCGACGAGTCGGAAACCTTGGGTGGCTTGTTGGCCTGTGCAAACAAATACGCTGCAGCGGATGATGACAACAGGGAAGATGCCGAAAACCGCCGACGGGAGTCCGGGAAAAAGAAGATTGAAGATCAAGCCGGCCCTTCACACGAAGTCGCCGCCGCCTTTGGCAAAGGTGGCTCAAACAGCGGAAAGTGGCAGAATAAAAAGCCGGCAAACAACCAATCATCCCGGCCACCAACGGTGAAGTACGACGACATAAAGCACAACCCCTGTGTTCATCATCTCAGGCCGGACGGGACAAGCTCCCACACAATCCAGCAATGTCACATAAATCGGGACATCGCCAAGGATCCTAAAGCCGGCAAATCAAGAAACAAGCGCAAGTCTAGAAAGGACGACAAAGAGAAGGAAGAAGCTGCCTCAGAGTCTGATGGCGCAACCTCCAAAGAAGGAAAAGGCAGCAAGTTCCCTAAGCATACTGAGAGTCTCATCGTCAACCTAGCAACAGATTCGTCTCGCAAGGAAAAGGCGGCTTGGAGAGAACTCAATGCTACGGTGCCTGCTGTGCCTCAGTATTTGGATTGGTCCGATACACCCATCACTTGGGATCGCAGCGATCATCCGGACAAAGTTCCTACCAAGCGCACCTACGCTTTAGTCGTCAGTCCTATAGTCGACAAATACAAGTTGACAAAGGTGCTCATGGATGGAGGAAGCAGTATCAACATACTCTATGCTGCAACATTGAAGAGGATGCGTCTCTCCGAGTCACAACTCACCCACAGCACTGTGAAGTTTCATGGGATTGTGCCGGGGCGACAAGCCTCTTCGATGGGAAAAATCACCCTAAAGGTCACCTTTGGTGGTGTTGACAATTTCCGGATAGAGGATGTTTCCTTTGAGGTGGTGCCATTTAAAAGTGCATATCATGCAATCTTTGGGCGACCGGCTTTTGCCTCATTTATGGCTCGGCCATGCTACATCTATAGCAAGCTTAAAATGCCGGCCCAATGGGATCATCACAATCAAGGGAGACTTAAAGAAGGCAAAGGAGTGTGAGGCTGCCAATGCCGTCCACGCGGAAGCAGAAATCTCCAGGGAAGAGCTGGAGGACCTGAAGAAGGCAATGAATCCCAATGAGATGCCGGCAACAAAGAAGCCGTCCTACAAGGTCGATCCAAGCTTCAAGCCAAAGGATGACACGAAGAAAATAAAGCTCTCAGAAGAGGATCCAACGAAGGAGACCACCATTGGTGCTGGCCTTGGCGACAAATAGGAAGTCGAGCTCGTCAAGTTTCTCCGTGAGAACCGGGACATCTTTGCTTGGTCTCCATCTGATATGCCAGGTGTCCCGAGGAAACTTGCCGAGCACTCTTTAAAGGTCAACAAGGACGCTAAGCCGGTCAAACAAGGTCTCCGACGGCTCGGAACAGAGAAGCGCAAGGCGGTAGGGAAGGAGATCCTAAGGCTCACTGCCGCCAAATTCATCCGTGAAGTTGTCCACACTGATTGGTTAGCAAATCCCGTGCTTGTCCCAAAGAAAAACACCTCTGAGCTACGTATGTGCATTGATTTCACCGGCTTAAACAAAGCCTGTCCTAAGGATCCGTTCGCCTTACCGCGTATCGATTAGGTCATTGATTCAACTGCCGGCTCAGAGATGCTATGTTTTCTGGACGCTTATTCGGGTTACCATCAGATAAAGATGAAGGAGTCAGATCAAATCAAGACATCCTTCACTACGCCATATGGCAATTACTGCTACGTCACAATGCCGTTCGGCTTAAAGAACGTCGGTGCTACTTACCAAAGGTGTATTCAGCGGTGTTTGGACAAGCAAATTGGCCGCAATGTTCATGTCTATGTGGACGACATTGCAGTCATGTCGAAGAAGCGGGGCGATCTCATCGCCGATCTGTCGGAAACCTTTGCAAATTTAAGGGAGTACCAGATGAAGCTTAATCCGGCAAAATGCGTCTTCGGTGTACCCGCAGGCAAGCTTCTGGGCTTCATTGTTTCCCAAAGAGGAATTGAAGTTAACCCGGAAAAGATAAAGGCGATTCAGAACATCGAAAGGCCGACTTGTCTGAAGGACATACAGCGGCTTACGGGTTCCGCCGCGGCTGTTAGCCGATTCATTAGCCGGCTTGGAGATAAAGCTTTGCCTCTATACAAACTCCTCAAAAAGTCGGATAATTTTGTCTGGACAGAGGAAGCAGAGGCAGCCTTAGCTCAGCTGAAGTATACATTGACGCACGCTCCAATCCTGGCAGCTCCAAAGGAAAGAGAACCACTTTTGCTCTACATGTCGGCCACAAACTTTGTCATCAGTGCCGTCATCGTAGTCGAGCGCCTGGAAGAGGGAAAGCAATGGTCGGATCAGCGCCCTGTCTATTTCATTAGCGAGGTGTCCTCAGATTCGAAGCAGCGCCATATATCGAATTCTTGGTAAACAAGAAACTACTAAAGGATGACGAAGTGCTAAGCCGTCAGATTGAACGCCGAGCAAAGGAGTACACGGTCATTGACGGACAGCTTTATAAAAGGAGCACGTCCGGCATTTTTCAAAGATGTGTTTCTCTAGAAGAAGGTCAACAAATCCTTGAGGAAATCCACTCTAGCAAATGTGGGCATCACGTGGCGGCAAAGGCATTGGTCGCCAAGGCATTCTGGCACGGTTTCTTCTGGCTGACGGCTAAGGAGGATGCTATCAACATCGTCAAAACTTGTGAAGGATGTCAACGCTACGCAAAGCAGGCTCATTTGCCGGCTCAGGAGCTCCGGACGATCCCCATAACTTGGCCCTTTGCGGTCTGGGGGCTCGACATGGTAGGACCTTTCAAGACGGCAAGAGGAGGCTTAACCCATCTACTCGTGGCGGTTGACAAATTCACAAAGTGGGTGGAGGCAAAACCCATCAAAAAAACTCGACGGAGCTACAGCTACGAAGTTCATCGTCGAGGTAACAACCCGGTTTGGCATCCCGCACAGCATTATCACTGACAATGGCACAAACTTTGCCGTCGGTGAGCTGTCGAAGTTTTGCAGCCGTTCCAAAATCCGGCTCGATGTGGCATCGGTGGCACATCCGCAATCCAATGGACAGGTAGAGCACACTAACGGCATAATCCTGCAGGGTATTAAGCCGAGGCTTGAAACTCCTTTGCATTGAGCAGCTGGCGCTTGGGTCGATGAATTGCCGGCTGTCCTATGGAGTATTCGTACTACCACAAACAGGTCAACCGGCTTCACTCCCTTCTTCCTTGTTTACGGAGAAGAAGCAGTACTGCCAACCGACATGATCCACGATTCACCTCGGGTCGTAGCCTACGTCGAAAAAGACGCAGAAGAAGCACGTCAAGACGGCTTAGATATCCTCGAAGAAGAAAGAGAGTTAGCTCTCCAACGATCTGCCATCTATCAACAAGATCTACGTCGCTATCAGAGCCGTAGAGTGCGGAATCGATCTTTTCGAGAAGGCGACTTAGTGCTTCGGCTTGTGCAAAGCCGGCAGCACAAGTTATCCCCACCATGGGAAGGACCTTTTGTTATCAGCAAAGCACTGAAGAACGGGTCATACTATCTCCTCGACTTAAGGGATTCCAAGAAAGATCCCAGGAAGAAAGGTCGCAAGAGGAAAAGGCTTGTAGATGACGACTTAGATGAGACGAAACGTCCCTGGAATATCGCTCAGCTACGTCCTTTTTACACTTAGCAAATTCTATTGTAACCCTGTCAATGTGATCATGAAATAAGAATTTGGTTTCTCTCATATGAAATTCGAGAATCTGTACCATCCTTTATTTCCCAATGATCTTATTGATGTTATCTGTTTACCCGAAATTGCCTGTGTTGCTAGTTGGTAAACCCTTTTCTGTTGAAACCGCCTTAAGGTGATGAAAAATCAAAAGTTTTGCCAAATAACGTTTATCTGATAGCTTTTTGCGCCGGGTTGCTTCAAAGTGTTTCGGCACCGAAAGGCGGCACTTGATCTGGGTCTAAACAGATTGGTCATTGTGTACCCTGTTACTCAGCAAGTTTGCTTCGCAATAGGTTTGCCGGCGCTTAAAGGCTAAGGTGTCAAGGCCAGATTAAACTGAGGCATAAAAATTGCAAATTTGCAAAATAGATAAGTTAAATACGGCAAAAGACAGTTATTTACAAAGCATTTCACACTGTTTGAGTGGCCTTACATCTAAAGTTTACATTTTCAGGGAAGCCGGCTCAAACGAGCAAATTCGGCTTAAGCAGATTAGTTCGCCTCCTCGCCGTCATCGTTAGACTGGACGGGAGTTGGTGGGCATGGCATCTCCGTGAAGATGGTGGTCAAAGAAACCATCTTGGCGATTTTGCTGGTGTATCCTGAGACGGAGTGAAGGATTTTCTTGCGCTCTTGGTCGTCCAGTGGCGACCCGTCCTCTTTTTCAAGAGGAAAGCCAGAGGCCACGCGCCAAGCTCCAGCCTCCGGGTAGTGCGCCATCATTAGGCCCAAGTCCGTCTTCGCACCACCGCGAGCGCTGGAATGGAGCCGTTCGTCAAAGAACGATGTCACCTCGTCCAACTCGGCCGCCAAATCTGCAAAGTTCGCCAAAGGTTCGGGGTTGCCGGGAAAGAATTTCTCGACAAGCTTTCTTCCCGAAGAAAGGATCTTCGGGATAAGCTCCCCTACTTCCAGGATCCGGTCAAGCCGGTTCTCCGCTGACAGCTCGTGGCCCAAACCCGCCGGAGCTGTAAAAGGCGAAGTTAAATTATTAATTAAGCCGAGACATAAAGACAACAAAATTGAGTTCTTAAGTATAAACTTACTCAAAAGCTGGTTGTCTATAGCCAGCGATTCGTCCAGACGCTTGTCAAGCCGGTCCTGAACATCACGGAGGGCATCTTTGCTTTGCTGCCTCTCTGTTTCCAGGCCTTGTTCGGCTTGGGCAAGGGCTTTCTGAGCCGACTCCAGCTCCGTTTTCATCGATTCATTAAGCTTTTTCAGCTCAATGTTTTCGTTGCGAAGCTGGTCGATGCTCCCAACGTTCTCTGCGAACTCCTTGGCCTTGTTAATGGCGTCTGCGGTAGACACATTGTCAGCAGTATAACATATAAGCCGGATACAAGAAGATTAAGGTTTTCGGCATTGTTACCCTGATACGTGACCCGGTCTATTTCGAACCCGGCAATAATGGCGTCATTGTTCGCCAGCTCGGCCTTTAGCCAGTGCATCTCCTGATTTCGCAAACCCAAAGAAGTGATGGTTTCAGCGCCAATTTCTCGATGAATCTGCGTAAGGAGTTTGCTAAAAGCCTAAAGTTGTATTGGTATGACAAGGTGGCTACATGACGGCATTCTAATGCTGGGGGGCTAGGTGGATGCATATGACTCGGACCACTATGTCGGCTATCTTTTCTAATTTAGCCCGGCATAGTGCTTGGGGGCTACTGGGGAAGATATTTACCTGGTAGTGCTCGCGCAGAAGGGACATGCCGGCATCAAAGGACTCAGCAAAGTAGTGTTGCTGGTCCTTAAGAATCTCTATGACATCAAAGGTGTCATAGGCTTTTGTCTGATCCGGCTCGTCATCCCGGACGGTGGTTCCTTTCTTTCGGGGCAGCGGGGGGACGCGCAGAAACTGGCTCATGAATGCTGGCTTAATATATCCCTCCGCGTCAAAGGCCTCTACCTTGATGGAGGGAAGGTCGGGGCATCATTAGCCGAAGCTTCAGCATTTGGCGGGGAAGGAGGTGTTGTCACCTTTCCCGTCATCTCCGTCCATTGCGAAGGAGGGGTAATCCCGGCTCTCCCTAAAGCAGGGCCTGCCGCCATAGTGCGGGTGCTCTCCTCAACAGGGTTCGACTTTGGAACCGGAGTAGCAGGAGCGACAGCGGGAGATGTTTTCTTCCGCACAGCGCATACCTTTTGTTTAAGGGCTGGACCCTTCTTTATCCTCCAAAGATAAAAAGACAGGTTTAGCAAATCCGGCAAAGTAGCAAAGCAAGGAAAAGACTTTGTCAGCGGACTTACTTCTTGCTGGGGATATTGAGCCCAGCGAGAGCCTCGTCATCTTCTGATGACTTGGCGCCAATCGTGATAGATTGGCTCTTCCTCTTCCGGCTCTCTCCCTGAGCCGAAGAAAAAGTGATAGGCCGCTTGATCACTTTGCTGGATGAAGACGTGCCGTCTGACCCAGCATCAGAAAGGCCTGGAATCTGAAGAATAAATACAAGTCAGCTTGTTAAGAGTAAAGCCGAAATCCCTTGAAGAATTGAACTTTGTTTCCGACAAAGTACCTTTGGTGGAGGGTTGGATGCCGTATACATCGACAATGATTCTTCATATTGCCGACCCTCATTGGGCCGGGCTTTGATAAGGCGGTTGAGGCGCGCTTGATAGAGCTCCTCTTCCATGTCTTTTTCGCTGGTCCTCATGGGATCAGCATTGTCTGTGTACTCGCACAAAAGGCGAGTACGGTGCTGGAGAGGCTGGATCCGTCTCTTGACCCAGCATATTATGGTGTCCTCCCCAGTCAGGGGAGGAGAGCCGGAGGTTAACTCCGAAATTCTTGCTTGAATGGCGGCATGGTCTGCCGGCATCCTCGCCGATGGTTTCTTCTTCCATGAGGGCAGGGGCGTGCCGGCTTCGTCGGTGAAAGGTGCAAGCCCCTGCAGCCGGTTTGGTGGTGCCACGTCCTTGCAGTAGAAGAAGGTGGACGCCCACCCCTTTGCCGAATCAACGATTGGCACCTGAGGGTACCAATCGATATCCCGGCGGCAGTTGAAGCTGATCGAGCCGACCACCAGCAACTCCTTGTTGACAGTTTGCCTCTTGACTAAGAAGCATCTCTGGAAGAAGTCTAACCTACGTTGTATGCCTAAGTAACCTTCAAAGAGAGCTACAAAGCCGGAGATGTATAACAAGCTGTTGGGAGTGATATTGTGGAGTTGGAGGCCATAGTGGTCTAGAATCTCTATCAGGAAAGCTGACGGCGGGAAAGAAAAACCCCTAGAGATATGGGAAGAAAGAAGTACCCGCTCATCCCGGATCGGAGTTGGGTACGGGTCATTCAAGGTGGAACGCCAAGCCGCCAAGGACGGGGATGACGGAGGGAGCATGCCGTCAAAAGCCATGCCCTTTAGCTCGCCGTCTTCTACAGCAGAGCAGACCCAGTTGTGGGTCGGGTTATTGCCGGCACCTTTGTTGCTGCCGGCTTCTTCTTCTTCGCTGGCACTAGCTCCTTCGGCAGCGCCATCAGAAGCCGCGGAGGCAGGAGCCACCGTAGCAGCGGCTTCGGCTGCAGCTTTTGCCAGGGCCACTTCATCGCGGCCCGAAGCGGTGCAAGTGCTCGCAGGAGGTGGGGAAGGCGCAGATGCAGCGGCGGATGGCTCTATGCCGGCGGCGGATGCGGAAGCGGAACCACCCATCGGCGGAGCCAAGTCGAGGGGCGTGGCGTCGATCACCGAAGAGCTCAGGGCGCTGGATACCATGGGGCAAGGTGAAGAACTGGGAGGAGATGGAGCTCGGGAGATCTGGGGGAGAAGAGAGCTAGGGTTGCAAAAGGCAAGTGACTGCGGCGAGGACGAGGCGGCCCATATTTATAGCGGGTGTGCCGAGATTCACGCAATGGTCCGGAGCCGAGATTTCCGCCACACGTCACGGATCAAGCCATTGTGAGAAGATCTCTTCCCTCCGACGCCTCGGTTCTCATGCGGGAAAAATGGAATTAGCCCCTACGTTCAAAGATGCTCCTCCACTCACTCTGTCGGGTCTGACAGAGCCGTCAAATCGACGGACGCGTGTCAAAGTGCACTCAAGTATTTTTCCGGCATAGTAAGCCGGCACAATGAGATCGACAAACAAGTTCGGCATGCTCTGCAGGATTTTGGGAATGTTCCAAGACAGAAGACGGATGAAGAATTTCCCGGATAGCGTTTTGTCGGGAAGATGAAGCCAACCGTACAAGTACTTGAAGCTTTTCGGGGGCTATTGTTGGGGTTATGCCGAACAGGTATCCTCGCGGATGTGAAGATAAGCCAGAGTACCAGGGTGGCCCCCAGTGGTGGTAAGCCGAAATCCGGCTTACCGGGTGGCCCTGTACGATGAAGCACAGGAGGCCCATCCGGCTAAGGAAGGTTCCAGAAGGCGGCCGGCATTGCGGAAGACTTAGCCCACAAGGCAAGGCCCAAGCCGGATTAGTTTAGGACTCTATGACTTAGTCGGTAGGATCTCTCCTGTAAGCCCTAGGTCGGACGCCTTTATAAGCCGGCCTACGGGACGCCTTAGGGCAGACAACAAACCAGCTCGAGTCAATCCAGCTTAGACATAGCCATCTCGACGAGAACCTCTATCTCGGCGAGATCCACTGTAACTCGGCGATATTGCCCATATAGTGATTTATAGCAGCACGTAGGATCACGCCACCGTCGTGTGATCCGAAGCTGGGTAAACTTGTGTTTGTCCCGTCACCGGAACTCCCCACTTCTCCAAAGCCCCTCGCTTTACCTAGCTCGATGGCACCCCTGCCGAGGCTAGATTCGACAATACTATGACAGAACTAACTTATTCATGTCAAACAAGATGAAATAACATACAGCATCAAAACATGAATAAAAGATAGCTCATGATAAAGCATTTGCAAATTATTACTCATAAAGAAGCTCATAAATCATGCAACTATATGTGTCATTAAAAATCAACTTAGACATCCCTTTTCCCAATACAATAAAAGCATGCAAGATATTTCAACCCATATTTCCAGTAGATTTCTCATATATAAAAGATAGTGTGGTGGTCTCACAAAATAAAAATCAAAGCAAAAACAAACAAAAAGACGCTCCAAGTTTATGCGATAAAGTGTTTCAAATGAAAAACATAAGTTAGACGTGTGCAAACCGAGAGTATTTTGGTTCAGTGGGGATGTTCTCCACATCCCCAAGCTTATGGTTTTCACCATCCTTGGATAACTCATGGTGCATCTCCTCCAATCCCTGTGAAAAAACTTCAAAACACTGTTTCTCCCATTTCTTTTCTATGGGGTGATATTAGTAGAGATAAACAAATAGGCTTCTTGCTGCATATAATCCATGGACTAAAATACATATGAATGATCAGAGAGTGTATAGTGTTGTATGCCTACTCATAAACTCAATTGGATCAAAAATATTCAACTCAAAAGTTCAAACTATGCATAAAACAATATGGGACAGAATCTGTCCAGAAAAACAGCAGCAGCAAAACGTATTTTTTTCCTACTCAAACTTGTCGAAAAATTCTGAAAACATTCAGGCATACAGAGGATGAAAAGTTTCAGTTACAGTTAAAATCTCAGCTCATTCAGAGTTATAAAATAGCAATGAAAAATCAAACCGTGCACAGACTTTGTGCAGGAATAAAATCTCCGAATAGAAATAGCAACTTTTTCAAACCAAAATGGGTAAAACTTGACACTTTATTAAAAATTCCAGAAACTAATCTAAGAAAACAGTCTCTTGTTACAGCAAGAGGACACAAAGAAAATCCAAATAAAAACAACCGGGTTGCCTCCCGTAAAGCGCTTTCTTTATAGCCATATAGCTAGGCTTACTAACTTGTTGTTTTACCGAAGATGAAGCTCATGAGGGAGCTTAAAAGTTGTGCCCTTCTTCCTTGGGAAGTGTTTTCATGCAAATACCAGGATCCCATGGTGCTCTCAAGCCAATCAAAATAATTTTCAAGGTGAAACCTAGTAAAGAGAAAAACAAAACACAAAAGTAATAACAACGAAGTCTAACTTTCTTTCTATGCATTGGCATTTTGTATATGAATGAATCACAATAAATAGAAATTTCACAATGCATATTAAAAGTAGTTACTTGCAGCATATATTTATTAGTAGCATAAAGATGGTTCTTATTCCCTCCTCTTTTATAATAGTTGCAAGTAGAAGAAATAGATTCAACCATAGAATCACAAGAATCATTCTACTAGATAATATAGGCACATAAAGAGGATCATTAAATTTATTTTGGAATTCATTAGCATGCTTCCCTCTTTCAAAATAATTATTGAGATCAATATAAAGTTTAATATCATGGTTGCAACAAATATTTGGAACTAAAGAAAATTGCAAACCATATAAGTATTTCTCAACATAAGCAAATTTCTCCTCCATGGTGTAACTAGGAGAATTTAAGAACAAAGTAGGACTCTCATGAGTAAGAGTACCATCACAAACTACAAGTATATCATTTTTATCCTCACATAAATTTGTAACAACTAAACATTGAGGATTATCAATAAGCATAGGACCATCATCTAAAGCATTATCATATAGCATATTTTAATAACACCCCTCATTATCATGCATATCAGTAGTAGGGACAAATAAAGGATTATCATATAGAACCATAGAATTTTCAGTTTGACACTCATCATAACATGGGTTCTTATAAATAACAAAAGATTTTTGAGTTTGAGTGCTACTATCAAATGTTGATGGTGAAGTTGGGAGATCCAACTCTTCCCCAAGCTTAGGTTGGAACATATCCATTTCAATCTCCTCTTCACATTATTCCTCTTCCAAGCTTATGTTTTCATCATCCTCTTCCTACAAAATATTAGTAGTTTCCATGGAAGCAAGAATTCTTTCTTTAACATAAACATTGTCACTAAATTCTTTTTTGCAATGTTGGAGAATAATAGAAATGTGTCCTTTCATTACACGAGCTTCATGACTAGTTGCAAAAAATCTATCAATAAGAAAGTCTATTTCATGGGCTACAACATAAGCAATATATTTCTCAACTTGTTCTATATCAGGGCATGAAAATTTATTTTCACGATAACAAGCAATTATAGGATCATTGTTGTGCTTACATTGATAGGGAGAGTGTTTATAGTCTTTTCTAAAGCAGCAAGTTACATCATGTAATTCACAAAACTTAATAGCTATATCATTGAGATGTTCAAGTAATTCAAGCATTCTATTTCCTTCTTTGGTTGATCGATATTCATAGTAAGCTCCCATAGTTTTGACATAACCATTAGGTATAGAGATTCCAGAAAGTTTCTCCATATTTTAGCACACATTCCTTTTTTTTGGGTTTTTATGATTATAAATGAAAAACTGAAAGTAAAATGACACTAAACAATGCAAACCGAATTAACTAATGCAAAACAAAATGCAAAACTGAAAATAAAATATGCAAACCGAAATCTAAATATGATATGCAAGACAATAACAAAACAAAATAAATTACTTGAAGGTAAAGATGGACAAGATGATGCTCACGTAGGTGCAACCTCCCCAAGCTTAGGTGTTAGCACAAGTTGGTGATGAGGTTGACTTTGTTGTAATATCCTTGGATAAAACCTTCTAGCTATGATTCCCCGGCAACGGCGCCAGACAAATGACTTGATGATGGGATTGATGAGAGTGTTCTTCTCCCTCAACTACGCCAACAAATACTCTTGATACCCTGAAAGGAAAATAATATATAAGGGATAGGTTGATCCTCCAAGTGCAGAGTATGTAGGAGTGGAAGTCTTTTTCCCCAAGAAGGTGACTTGAGGGTTTAATATCGAACTCTCAGGGAATCAGTAGTGTGGGTTTTATCTCCTGGTCCTTCTCTAGATTTCCTGCAAACAAAGTAGATTGCTTTGTGCCCTCAACCTCACCAAGTGGTTGTCAAGCACAAGGTGTGAGAATGATATTAAAGATAATAATGGATGCAAAACAGTAAATAAATATGCAATGGTGGTAAATAATAATGCAAGGATGGTGGAAACAATGATGGATGATATTTTTGGGTTTTTATATGTGAATGCAAGAAGTAAAAGTGTTTTTGTATTTTCTGATTTTAAAATGGCTGAATGTAAAAGCTGCTTAAAAGTGGTTGAAAAGGTGTTTCTTATGATTAAAAATGGACCGGGATTCATGGTTTCACACATGCACTCTCTCTTTAATATAGTGTGGCAAATAAGTAGACATAGGATTAACATATGAGATTGCAAACAAGTTTAATGACATGTTACTAATTATATAGGCATCACGTCCTAACATAGAGACCTTTTGATTATTAGTCTCACTTATACTCCACTAAGATGTGAACTAAATCATACACCTCAGTAATTAAGATGACTCAGAGTATAGCTTTAAGATTAATGACATGAAGTGAAAATAAACACATGATGGATCTAGTCTTAGGTAGAGGCTAGTCACTCCTCATACCTTGCAACATGGTATTTTGGTTTATCCCTAGTGAGGCAAGAAAGTAAGGTAAACACCCAATGGATCATGATATTAAGTTGTCAGCTTATCACTTCACCACCCCCGTTACTCCAACTAATGCACACGTTCCCCCTCACACGCTCTCATAAACATGCTTGATCAAAACAAGGATACAAGAATGGGGTACATAATATGCATCTACTTTCATAACTGGAATAAACATTGCAATCTCAACATATATTAAATCATAGAAAGATCCACCACAATGGTAATACAACGGTGACCATAATCATGTTCAGCAGCTCATACGGTGCTAATTAGTGAAGCTCAAGAGAGAGAGAGAGATACATATGCACTACCACAGAAAGGGCTATCTGTGGCGCACCAAATTTGAATTCTGTGGCGCACCCCCAGGTTTGCCTGGTGCGCCACAGAATTCTCGCCACAAAAATTATTTCTATGGCGCACGCCGGTGGTGTGCCACAGAAATGCCAAGATTCTGTGGCGCATCTCACTACCGTGCGCCACAGAAATATTTTAGTGGCGCATCCCAGTGCCGTGCGCCACTGAATTTTTTTGAATTTCAAAAAAAAGGGCGGCCAGATCTAGATCCAGATATGGATCTAGATCTGGCCGCCGGAATTTCGCCGGAATTTCGTCGGAGCTCGTCGGAGACCGTGTTGCCGTGGGTGGAGGAAGGGGTCGTCAGAGGTCGCCGGAGGTCGCCGGAGGTGGCCAGAGGTGGAGGAGGAGGTCGCCGGTGGTGGAGGAGGTCGCCGAAGGTGGAGGTGGAGGAGGAGGTCGTCGGGGTGGAGGAGGAGGTCACCGGAGGTTGAGGTTGTGGAGGAGGTCACCAGGGTGGTGGAGGAGGTCGCCGGAGGTGGAGGTCGCCGGAGGTGTAGAGGAGGTCGCCGGAGGTGGAGGTCGCCGGAGTTGTGGAGAGGAGGTCGCCGGAGTTGTGGAGGAGGTCGCCGGAGGTGGAGGTCACCGGAGGTGGAGGAGGAGAGAAGATTTGGAGGAGAGGAGAAGAGAAGATGTGGAGGAGAGGAGAAGAGAAGGAGAGGAGGGAGGAGAAGGGGAGAGAAGTGGAGAGAAGTGGAGAGGAGAAGGGGAGAGGAGAAGTGGAGGGAGAAGTGGAGGAGAGAAGGGAAAAAGAGAGGGAGAGAAGGGGGTGCCGGCGGGATTCAAAAATTCGAATCCCGCCCAACAATTCTGTGGCGCATGGGCTAGACATGCGCCACAGAATTGTCTTTTCTATTTTTTTTATTTTTTTTTATTTTGCAGGAAATTTTCTTCTTTTTGCCATAACTTTTTTTCGTTTGGAATTTTGAGAATCGGAGAAAAGCCCAACCGGGTAAACCCGGGTGAGGGCGATTCCGAAATTTTCTCTATTTTTTTTAAGGTATTTAACGCATTTTTTCGACGTCGTATGCAAAAGTTATGCCCGTTTTAATATTTTTTCACCTACTTTTGGAAAAAAAAGTCAAAATGTGTATTTTTAATTTTTTCTAACAACTAGACCCTAAGCCTTCCCTATATCTAAAAAGGATTTTATTTTTTGAATTTTTTATCATTTTCTTTCACTTGGTGCAAACTGAAAAGGCGATCCACAGGGGGGGTGCGTGGGGTGAAAAATGCTGCACAATTCTGTGGCGCATGGAACCACATGCGCTACAGAAATGTCACTTTCTGTGGCACATGTGGACCCATGCGCCACTGAATGTCACTTTCTGTGGCGCATCCAACACCATGGGCCACAGAATGTCGAGTTTCTATGGCGCACCAGCCACGGTGCGCCACAGAATTTACCCAGATGGACTTTGGCTCAATGATTGCTCGTGGGACCCACCGAAATTCTGTGGCGCATGATATGTAATTGGAAGCCATGCGCCACAGAATTTGGACTTCTGTGGCGCATGGGCAAAGGATGCGCCACAGAATTTGGACTTTCTGTGGCGCATGGGCAACGGATGCGCCACAGAAAGGTGAAAATTTCTGTGGCGCATGGATGCTGGTGCGCCACAGAGTGCCAACCTCCCTATAACCCTTTATGTGGTAGTGATGCTACTGCCACAAACCCATAGTCCAGAGGTGGACTACTCCCTCTTCGTCATGGAGACGGTGGAGATGTCGATGGAGAAGAAGGAGACCTCTCCGACAGCGCTCCGCCGGAGTTTTCCCGCTCCAATCTGCAGCCTTCTGGTCCCTATTTCTTGTTTCTCTCGTGTGGCGGCTCTCCCTTTGAAAAACGTCGGGGGGCTCCATATATAGGCGTTTTTAGGTCACGGGGATGCTTCAGGGCGAAGGATCGACGCAAACGGGGCCACGAGGGCTAAAATAGGTGGGCCCACGCGGCCTGGTACTGTAGCCGCATGGGGCACCCTCTTCTGGCCCTCCGGCCTCCGTTCGCTTGCTTCTTTCGCTCCTAGGTCTTCCTCCTTCCAAAATAATGATCCCCGTAAATTTATAGCTCATTATGACGATGTTAAGGTCCTGAAACAAATAAAGAAAGAAATAGGGGTTTTCTGCCTGCGCAGGATTAATTCCATAAAAAGGGGAAATCATTATTAATTACCAAAAATCATTAAATAACAGTAATATACCCCTTATATGATGCAAATATGAATGGAATATAAGTATTATAGTGCAAAGTTCATGTATGCATTTTAGATGCATCAGCATCACGCCAGCCGGGAGGAAGGGCAGATAATCAAAGGCCAGGCAGCACCACTTTTGTGGGATCCATTAACCCTCAACGTGTTTATTCTCATAATGTTCCAGGGACAGTGCCGCAGCAGCAGGATCCCCATATTGCTCCATTGCTGTCAGAAGCTCATAGAGTGGCTGACCAGTTCTGCGAGCAGTTCCGTTGCTTGAAAGCGGAAGTTGCAATACTGGAGGCAGAGAATTTGGAGCTTCGCCGACGCCTTCAGTATTACTTGACACCTCTGGCTGTGGTACCGCCATCTCCACCGCGGGAATAAACTCGAGCATCATGGGTAACGGCACTCCCTTGGCTTGTTCCAAGCTTGGGGGAGTGCCCCGGTATCTTTATCTTCTATTTTCTATTTTTCGTAGTCATGTGAGTCATATCATGAGTAGAGAAGTTATCTTGTAGTATGGTTTTGCATTGTGTCCGGTCACTCCTTGTGAGTCCTTTGTATCCATTGGTGTGTGGTTTTCTATAATGGAATATAAATGAGAAGTGTCTTTTATTCTACTGCACTTTATATTTTATTATGGCAATCTCTCTCATCAGCTGATCTTGTGGTAAGTGATGATTTGACATTGGGTGAATGAGTAGAAGTTTATTCGGTATCGATAAGCATGGCTTTGTTTAAATTGCAATAATTACTTTGGTGCTTGAGTAGAGAAGAAGAATTTGATTGCAAATACACTATCTTGTATGTCTTACAGACTTGTGAACCTTCTAGCTCATACACTTTTTATTGGATTTATTTCTGACAGTGACGATAAGCTTTATGTTGCATGTGTGACATATTGTTTTTGATAGCATAGTTGATTTGCATCTCTCAACACTGTAGTTTTGCTATAAAGCCTTTCTAGCCTAAAGCCCTGTACTGAGTGTATGGTTCACTCGTGCATCCATTCCCCAAAGCCAAACTTTCTTACCAGCCGTGTCCACCATATCTACCTATGCATGGTATTTCTTGCCATTCCAAGTAAATTAGTCATGTGCTACCTTTAAAAATTCAAAATACTCCATTTTGTGCCTCTGTTTTTAAGCTCATGAGGGAGCAGTGGAGAGCTAGATATAACTTGTGACGAGCAAGGTCATTTCCCCCTTTTTCACCCGATGTCGATGGATTACGTCTTCACTTGAATCAACCCGAGAGCAGCTTAAGCAAAAATATAAATATAACTCACAATTCTCCTCTGCGCAATGCAAATCTGAGAAATCAGCTCAAACATTGGACAGTGGTGAAACCAAGGAGAAAGAGGAGCGTACTCGCTCCTCTAAAAACCAGCTGCTCTCACAAGTCTAAAAGCCTTGCTTGTTACAGGGGACTAGATAGCTTCTCTGTTGTGAAGTCGTTGACGAAAACATGCATGGCTCAAAATCATTTTACTTCTGTTTTAAAAGACAAAAAGCTCTAGCACATGACTAATCCCTGCTTCCCTCTGCGAAGGGCCTTTCTTTTACTTTTATTGTTGAGTCAGTTCACCTACTTCCTCTATCTTCCACAAGCAAACCCACAGTGTTGATTTATGATGATAAGCAACTATGATATTTACATTATGTCTCTTATGTCTCATGATAGTTATTCATTTTCCTTATGTCAGTTCTAACTCTTTTGTTAAAAGGATACAGCTTTGATGATTTGCAACTCATGGGAGGATGACTTGATGGTTGAAGCATTTAAATGAATCTTTCTTGAAATATGGGCTGAAAAGTATAATTGTTTCTTAAGCAGAGTCTCGACTTGTCATTGCTTAATAAGTTTCTGTCTCACTTTACCTTAACATGTTATAGTTACATTACTTGTCTTTGAGAAGCATTTAAATGAATCTTTCTTGAAATCTGAGAAATCGGCTCAAACATTTGTGTTTGTTGAGTAAATACTGATGCTTCATGTTCGTATTCTTTATTTATCGACACTTCACTCTATAAACCTGTGGTCATGTTTACCGAGCTCAGTCTTCGCTTGGGGACAAGCGGAGTCTAAGCTTGGGGGAGTTGATACGTCCATTTTGCATCACTATTTTACATCATAATTTGTCGTTATTCATTGATATATTTCATATTATGATACAATGCTTATGTTATTTTATCCTATTTTGCATGTTTGGCAATTATTGGAGATGCATCACCCGGAGCCTGGAATCAGCTGGAAAAGTTCCTGTCAAGACACCTGACTTCGGAAGCCCGAAAAATTCCAGAAAAATTCAGAGATCAATATTTAGGGAAATAAGTCACGGAACCAGAAGGGGGCGAAGAGGCGAATAGCAGGGGGCAGGTGCGACTCCCTATCGTGGGCCCACGTAGGACCGCGGCAGGGGCCTGCCCCTGGCCCCTGTGGCCCCTCTCCATCTCCCCTTTGGCATGCTATTACCCGGTGACCTAAAAACATCGGGACAATTGTCGAAGAATTATTCCGCCGCCTCCACGAGGCGGAAACTAGACAGAGAGAAGAAGGGCTCCGGCAGGGAGAAATCTGCCGGGGAATTTCCCTCCCGGAAGGGGGAATCGCCGCCATCGTCATCGCCATCACGCCAAGCATCATCGGGATCATCATCAACCCCATCTCCACCATCAGCACCATCATCATCGTCAACATCCCATCTCACCCCGCTGTAGCAATCGTTATTGTTTTGTTATTAGTTCATTGGGATCGAATCCCGGGTATTGATTACCACTTGTAGTTGATGCTTGATAGTTTTATCAGTGAATTATCATCACAATCAGATTGTTGCCCTTATTCATATCACCTTTGATCATGATCTATATGATGTCTTGTGAGTAGTTCGTTTGGTTCTTGAGGACATGGGGAAAGCCTAGTTGCTAGTAATTGCATAATGTTGAGTAATATTTAATGGTTTGATTTATGGTGTGGTGTTATTCCTCTAGTGGTATCGTGTGAACGTCGACTACATGATACTTCACCTTAAAAGGGCCTAGGGGAAGGCATAGTGTATTTATTTTGCTTATGGTAGGGTTGTAGGAGTGACAGAAACCTAAACCCCAAATTGTGAACTAATGCATTAGGGAATGTAGGATCGCGGAGTTTAATGCTGTGGTTAGGTTTTATCTTAATTACTTTCTTGTAGTTGCGGATGCTTGCAAGGGGTTTAATCACAAGTATGCATTTGTCCAAGTAAGGGCGGTGTATTAGCATAGGTCTACCCACACAGCACTTCATCAAAACTTTAAAGGTTAATCATCGACGTGCAATGAAACTGGCTAGGCAGAAAATCCCATGTGTCCACGAGAACGTTTTAATCATTATAAGTAACACAACCGTCCTATCCTTTGAGCTTAAAAGGATTGGACTATTTGCTGCAACTATTGTGGCACTCTTTTATTTACTGGTTCTTTATTTATTCTTTATATCAAAAATCCAAAAACATTTCTCTTTTAGTGTTTGCAGTGAAACCTTGCTGAAATCCATTTGTCAACACCTTCTGCTCCTCGTTGGGTTCGACACTCTTACTTATCGAAAGGACTACGATAGATCCCCTATACTTCTGGGTCATCAGCCTAAACCTAACGCTAAAGGGCGGCTGGCTTGGGGGCCAAGGCACCCAGCCGCCGGCCCTAAAGGGCTTGGGGCGCAGCCCCCTGGCCGCCTATATAAGGAGGGGGCTGGGAGGGCTGCCACACCCTTGTGCCCCTCCCCAAGCCGCCGCCCAACTCCCCTGCCACACCTCCTCCTCCTCCCACCTCTCTAGCTTGTCGCTTGGCAAAGCCCTGCTAGATCTCCACCATATCCACCACACCACCGGCATTGTGCTACTAATCTCGCGAGCCTCTCCATCACCTCTTGTGGGGTCAAGATCGTGGAGTTTTCATCGAGACGTACGTGTGGATCTCTCGGAGGCGTTGCTTGTGCGACGCTTGGATAATACATCTCCTCGCGACTAGATGAGTCTAGTTGCGAGGATCGACGAGCCAACCCCTGCCTCGACAAATCGCTCACTGTTTTCTTCGATGGTGAGATTCGATCTCCTTCTTGCTACCAACCTCTCGTAGATCAGATCTCGTATTTGGTTTATTCCGTCTTGTTTGCGTAGGAATTTTTTTGTTTTCTATGCTGCGACCCTTCAGTGATATCAGAGGCTAGATCTATTTGTAGATGTTGGTGCGATTAGACACAAGTGTTGTGGGCGTTGATATTTTATGTTGCTACCTTATCGCGTGCACTTTGTATCTTGACGGTATGGTGGGATTGAAGCGGGCCAGACCAACCTTACTCGTCCATGCACAAGAGACCGGTTCCATGACTGACATGCAACTTGTATTGCATAAGTGCCTGGAGGGTGTCTGTTTCTCTTGCTATAGTGAGATGCAATTTTCAATGGAAGGCCTTTAAAAAGGATATAAAATAAGCAACTATTATATCACCGTTGTGGCTTTGCGTAGATTAGAACGGTTCTATCTCTTGACCCATAAAAGCCACGTAAAATTTGCATAAACAAAGTAGAGGATGTCTAACTTGTTTTTGCAGGGGTTTGTGATGTGGTATGGCCCAAGATGTGATTATGTGATAATGTATGCAATGATCATGTTCTGTAATTTTCACGACTTGCACGTCGATGAGTACGGCAACCGGCAGAAGCCTAATGGTTGTCTCTTAATTATTGTATGACCTGTGTGTCACTTTAATGCCATGTAATTGCTTTACTTTATTGCTAAGAGTAGTCATAGTCGTAGTTGTAGCCTCCATGGTGGTGGGGCCACATGCTGGAGATGATGGAGATCATGCCGGTGCTTTGGAGATGGAGATCAAAGGCACAAGAAGAAAGGCTATACCATGTCACAAAATTATGAATTGCATGTGATGTTAAACCTTTTATGCACCTTATGTTTTGCTTAGATTCGATCGCGACGGTAGCATGATAAGGTGATCTCTCACGAAAATATCAAGAAGTGTTCTCCCCTAGTATGCACCGTTGCAAAAGTTCATCGTTTTGAAGCACCACGTGATGATCGTGTATGATATATTCTACGTTCACATACAACGGGTGTAAGCCAGTTTACACATGCAGAAATACTGCAGTTTCCTTGACGAGCCTAGCATGTACAGACATGGCCTCGGAACACAAGAGCCGAAAGGCTAAACATGAGTCATATGGACGATATGATCAACATGGAGATGTTCACCTCTGAAGCTACACCATCTCACGTGATGATCGGTCATTGTGTGGTGGATTTGGATCGTGTATCACTAAACAAACCAGAGAGATGTTGAGTTTAGTGGGAATTCGTTTTAAATAATTTAGATTAACACGAACAAAATATCATGAACCTAGTCTTAACACCTTTTGTAAATAATGTTGTAGATCAATGGCCCGTCCCAACACCACCATGAATTTTAACGCGTTCCTAGAGAAAGACAAGCTGAAAGACGATGGAAGCAATTTCTCAGATTGGTTTATGAATCTGAAGATTATCCTAGATGCAAAACAAGCAAAGACTGCTGCCAATAAATTGTATGTCCTAGATGCACCGCTAGGTGAGGCTCCAGCAGAGGGAGCGGCTGAAGATGTTAGGAACGTCTGGGCAGCCCGCTCTAAGGACCACGAGATAGTTAAGTGCGGTCTATTGTATTGCTTAGGACCAAAGCTCCAAAAGCGTTTTGAGCACCATGATGTTCATCATATGATTAATGACCTGAAAGCAATGTTTCAGACTCAAGCCAAGGTGGAGAGGTATGAGGCCTCCTCCAAGTTCTTTAGCTGTATGATGGAGGAGAACAGCTCCGTCAGTGAACACGTGCTCAAAATGTCTGGGTACGGTGATCGTCTGGCGCAGCTGGGTGTGCACATTCCCAATGAGTTGGGGATCGACCGTGTTCTCCAGTCACTTCCACCTAGCTACAAAGGCTTCGTGATGAACTATAATATGCAAGGGATGGAGAAAACTTTTCCTGAGCTCTTCGTGATGTTGAAAACCGCGGAAGTGGAAATCAAGAAGGAGCATCAAGTGTTGATGGTCAACAAGACCACTGATATGTGCTGGGAAAGTTGGCGGGGACTAATCTTCTTATGTGTCTTTAGTGCGTTCCCCGGCAACGGCGCTAGAAAACTGCTTGATATGTGCTTCAAAGTTGGCGGGGACTAATCGTCTTATGTGTCTTTAGTGTGTTTCCCCGGCAATGGCGCCAGAAAACTGCTTGTTTGTGGGAATTAATAAGCACTGGCAGAGTTGGGTGGTGCCCCAAGCGAAGGCGGAATTGTAGATAGTAGCAGTTTTCCCTCAATTAAAGAACCGAGGTTTATCGAACCAGTAGGACTTTGAAATCAACAACAAGGTGAATGTTGAAGATCTCTGGCGCTTAACCTTCAACAGACGTGGACCTGCACACACTCAACCAAAATACTTTGCCCCCAACGACGGAGAGGTTGTCAATCTCTCCGGTCTCGTAGAACACAAAGCGGTTAATTGTATGATGAAATGGAATAAATGCAAAAGTGACCAGAGGAGTAATGATGATTAAAAACAAGTAAATGAGGTTGTAAACAATGTAAAAAGATGGACCGGGGGCCATGGGTTCACTAGTGGAGTCTCTCAAGTAAATAAAATATGCATGTGATGGGTGAACGAATTACAGCTAGGCAATTGACAAGATCATGACACAAGCCCAATTTAACTATGACAAAAAGAACATGATAATATCTATGGAGGCATCACGACAAGGAACAAAGCCCGTTGAGTCCAACTGCATCTTTGTCTAATAGTCCACCGTGGTATCGCTATCCAGCCTATCACCCAACGTTATTAAGTTGCAAGCAACAGACAAATGCATTAAGTAAAGCGCATGATGTAAGCAACACTAATATCCAATGAGGCATTAGCACCGCTGTTTTACCCTTAGTAGCAACAGCACACCCTCGCCATTAGACGTTTCTGTCACTCGTGCCCAGGAACAAAAGGGGGCATGAACCCACTATCTAGCATAACTACCCTCTCTTGGAGATACACACAATCACTTGGCCAAAGTAACTACGCACATCGGAGAGCATGCAAGAACATAAATAACTCATATAAGAATCATGCACAATCTGAACATAACTTCATAATCCATCAGATCCCAGCAAACACATGGCATTGCATTACAATAATCGATTTTGATCATGTTAGGCAGCTCACAAGATCATAAGACATGAAGCACAAAGGTGAGAGACTACCATCTAGCTACTGCCATGGACCCGTAGTCCAAGGTGCGACTACTCACACATCATCCCGGAGGAAGGCATGGCGATGAAGAGCCCTCCGGGATCGATCTCCCCTCCGGCAGAATGCCGAGATCAGCTTCAGATGGGACCCCGAACTAGGGTTCGAGATGACGGCGCGTCGGGGTCGAGTTTCTGGAAAATAATGGCCGTCCTCACGTTTTTAGGGTTTTAGGAAATTTATAGGCATCGGTGGGCCGCGAGGTGAGGTCCCATGGGCAGGGGCGGGCCCCACCTACGGGTCCACCCTGACCCGCGGCAGGGGGGCGCACCTGCCCCGTGGGCCTCTCCTTCGGACTGGGACTTCGTCTTCGCGTATAAAAAATCCTCAAAAATTTCCAGCGCGTTCCGAGAATATTTCCAGAAGTAAATTTCTGAAACAAAAAGACAGCAAAAACAGGGAACTTGCACTGGGCATCTTGTCAATAGGTTAGTCCGACAAAATGCTTAAAAATTATATAAATGACAGTGAAAACATGTGACAATATCACAAAACTAGCATGGATCACTCAAAATTATAGATACGTCGGAGACGTATCAGCATCCCCAAGCTTAACTCCTACTCGTCCTCGAGTAGGTAAGTGATAACAAATAATTTTTTATGAGACATGCAACCAACACAAACTTGATCAAGATAGTAATGCAAATCAAAGGATGTGAATGAAGAGATACTAAACAATTGTCTATAATTGATAGCAAAAAACGCAATGAATAAACAAGTTGAATCATTCAACCAAACATTTCATAAATAGTATGTCAAAGACATGAAAACAATGTGATCAACATATTTGTCTAATTCACAAGGATAATAATTCCATAACAAAAGTGTTTGAGAATCAACACAAAGGAAGATGTAAGAATTAGCAAAAAGCTTCAACTTCCAACGGTTTATCTTATAGATAATGTCAATATAAAGATTTATGTTTAATCTTGGCAATGCAATATGCTCAACGATACCCAGGGTCAATACTAGATGTTTACTTTGGTGGAGATAGAAGGAAGAGGAAAACTGACTCAACATTAAGAGTAAAAGAAAGGCCCTTCGCAGAGGGAAGCAGGGATTAGTCATGTGCTAGAGTTTTTTATCTTTATGAAACAGAAGTAAAATGATTTTGAGCCATGCATGCTTTCGTCAACGACTTCACAACAGAGAAGCTATCTAGTCCCTCATGACAAGTAAGGTTTTTTAGACTTGAGAGAGCAGCTGGTTCTTAGAAGAGCGAGTACGCTCCTCTTTCTCCTTGGTTTCACCCTTGTCCAATGTTTGGGCTGATTTTCTTAGTTTTGCATTGCGCTGAGGAGAATTGTGAGTTCTATTTATATTTTTTCTTAAGCTGCTCTCGGGTTGATTCAAGCGAAGACGTAATCCATCGACACTGGGTGAAAGAGGGGGAAATGACCTTGCTGGTCACAAGTTATATCTAGCTCTCTACTGCTCCCTCATTAGCTTAAAAACAGAGGCACAAAAAGAAGTATTTTGAATTTTAAAGATAGCACATGACAAATTTACTTGGAATGGTAGGAAATACCATGCATAGGTAGATATGGTGGACACAGCTGGCGAGAAAGTTTGGCTTTGGGGATTGGATGCACGAGTGAACCATACACTCAGTACGAATTTTTGGGCTTAGCAAAGAAAGTATTTGAAGCAAACATCTAATAATAACCAGTAACAGAACAACATATGACATTTAACAGTCATAAGCATAAAAACTCTACACCGTCTACCTTGTTGACCAAACAATTCTTTTGATGGAAAGATTAGCACTATGAATTAACAACTATGAAAAACCACACAATTTCAAGATTTCAACCATATTTCTTTACTAATCAGTTCCACCTAAATAACCAACAAGTTTAAGCGTTCAACTTAACATCTCAAAACAATTGATAAGCATCAAGTATCCACACCATGATCTACAAAACTATGCAGGCTTTTCATTTTATTCTATCATCAAACAAACAGCATTTTGTCGCATTGACAATTCAAGCAATTTTTCAACAACAACTCTCCAACAAGTATAAGTGAAGAACAAGAGAGTTTAACATAACAACTAGCAGCTCTAAACAAGATAAAAGCTAAAAGCGAGAGCTTACTAGAAAATAGACAGTAGCTAAGAATACTCAAGAAGATATAAGCGAAGCAAATGAGTATTCAAACAAAAAAGTGGAGCATGTCTCTCTCCCACACAAATAAAGCTAGTGTTCGCACACGAACACGTCACCGTGTACCCTCGGCGTCGAGCGCGATACGCAGGACATGTCGCCGAAGGAGGCTCACCGGAAGCGCGATACGCAAGACAATCCGGCGAGCTCTTTTGAGAACCCGAAACCCCACGCGGCCGGGAGAGACCCCGTCTAGACGCACGGCGGTGATGGGCTGCCCTAGGTCGGTTCGCCCGCCCCCAGGACTTCGTAGATCAAAGCTCTCCGAAACGAAGAACTCCGACGAACGAGAAGCAGAAAACTAGGGTAGGAGATGAAAGTTTGTAGATTGGTTTTGTGTTTGACGATTGTGTGTGTTCAATCGGCCGGCACCCTCGTATATAAGGGCGGCTGGACTTCCCGTGCAAGGAAAGGTTTGGATTCACGTCCAAACCCTAATCTGGGTCCAATTCGGTTGGTCTAACTCGAACCTTCCAAAACTGTTCGGTCTGCACATTACGGGTCGTTTCTGAGCCAGTTACCTACCTCGGATGAAAATCTCATAGAAGACAAAGTTGTTCGTCTCGAAAAAACGAAGAACTTTCATTTTATGCGTTTTTCCATTTGACTTCATCTGACCCCTCAAATTCAATCAGAATTAAATCAATGCATTTTTAGTCCTTCCCGGATTGCCCGTGCCCGAGGGCAGACGGTGTCTATGGTCAGGCGATTGCCTGCTCCCAGCGCCCGCGCCCGAGGGCAGACGGTGTCTATGGTCATGCGCCCACAGTATTTTGGCTCCACAAGTTGCATATGAGCTCGGATTGAGATGATCCAAAAAACAAAGTTGTTTGTCTCGATGATACGCACAACTTTCTTTCACATTATATTGTCATCCGAGACAATCTTGGTGACACCTCTTTGTAAGCCAAAATCGGTCGTCAACCGCGGCAACATTTTCATCGATTTCTCTGCCACGAACCTGAAGGAACGAGGTTCTCTGCCATGTGCTCGCCTCTGCCACGACAACCACTCCACCGATTTCTCTGTCGTGTCTTGCCCGTGCACCCGATTCTGCCGAGTTGCCGTGGCACCGTTTCAGTCCATTCTTCCAATTCGATACATTTCCATCCCAGGACCGAAACGTTGACAATGAGCCAAATTTGACCGTCAACACATGCCCCCCTGTTTTTTGGCAAAGCTAGCGTGCCAAAAAATAACTTACACCATTATTGTTCTAAGGACGATATCAACACTCCATCGGCCATATGTTCTTAGGGCGATAATAATTTATCGGCCATATATGCTAAGAGCGATATGTATGTTTATCGGCCATATGTGCGTTTTTAAGCCTCTTGCCACACACTCGGGTAGAATTTCTTCAAGTAACGTCCATTAAGGGCCCAAGGCAATATCAAGCCTCCATCCGTAGATTCCACCAAATATGAGTTTCCAGGCACAACTCTCATGATTTTAAAAGGACCCTCCCAGCTCGGAGACCACTTGCCAAATTTCTTGTCCTTCGAACCGACCGGCAAGATTACCTTCCAGACGAGATCACCAACCTGAAAACTTTTCAGCTTCACCTTCTTGTTATAAGCCTTGGCTACCCGTAATTTGTCCCTCTCAATGTCCTTCAGTGCCGTCAAACGTTTATCGGCAACCTCGTCGATGTTGTCCATCATCAAATTGTGAAAATCAACTGCCGATAAACCATCTTGTTTGGCGATTCTCATTGCAGCCAGATTTACCTCAACGGGCAAAACGGCTTCTTGCCCATATACCAACTCATACGGCGTTACCTTGGTTGCACCGTGCCATGAAATCCTGTGTGCCCACAATGCTTCGGATAGCACCTCATGCCACCTCCTCGGATATTCATCGACCTTCTTCTTAATGAGCCGAATCAATGTCTTGTTGCTAGATTCGGCCTGTCCATTGGCTTGGGCATAATAAGGAGATGAATTGAGCATCTTTATACCATATGATTCGGCAAATTCTTTCACTTCCTTCGCCATAAATGATGTACCTTGATCTGTAGTCAATGTCTGTGGCACACCGAATCTATGAATAATGTGCTCGGTTATAAATTTGATTACCTCCTTATGTGTCGTATTTCGGAGAGGTACTGCTTCAGAACACTTGGTAAAATAATCGGTGGCCACCAATACGAACCGATGCCCTTTCGAGGACGCAGGATGAATCATGCCAATAAAATCCAATCCCCATCCCCTGAACGGCCACGGCTTCACAATAGGATGTAGCATAGCAGCAGGTGCCAATTGGATGTCCCCGAACTTCTGACAAGACTGACACCCCTTATAATACCTGAAGCAATCATTAATCATCATCGGCCAATAAAATCCAGCACGCCGTAGTAACCACTTCATCTTGTGAGCCGACTGATGTGTACCGCATATACCTTCATGTACCTCTCCCATGGTAACTCTTGCTTGATCTTCGTCTAGACACTTCAGGAGAATGCCATCCACCGTTCGGTGATATAAATCATTGTCCAGCAACGTATATTTGAATGCCAACCGCCGAACAGCCTTGTCCGTCCTCTTGCTAGGATCCTGCAAGTATTCAATAATGGGTCTCCTCCAATCTCCTTGTATACCTGCACTAGACCCTTCATTAGCAGCCGAATCAATGGGGGTCAATTCGGCTTCGGATATTACAGCAAAAGCAAACATCGGCTTATAAGAACGATGAAACGCGCCACGGCTGACGTGATAGCCAGATGCTTGTGGTGCCAAATCATTTGCAACACTATTATCCTGCCTAGATATATGAGAGATATTGAAATAATCCAAAGTAGAAATTATGTCTAAGCATTTATCAAGATACATATTAAGTGATCCGTCGATGCACTGAAAAACTTTGTTTACTTGTTGCACTATCAACAACGAATCACCAAAAGCCTCCACATGCGTCGCGCCCACGGCGACCATCATCTCTAGCCCGAATAGCAATGCTTCATATTCGGCTTGATTATTTGTGCAGAAATATTCTAAGCGACACGAGGCCTCGAAAACAGCACCATGAGGAGAAATATAGACAATGCCGACCCCCCTGGCCATCGTCACAAACTGAACCATCAAAGTATAGTCTCCATGATACTAGCGAAATAAGGTTAACATCTATCTCATGCTCATCGTCAATCCGATGCTCAACAATAAAATCAGCAACAATTTGGCCTTTCATAGATTTTAAGGATTCATAAGCCAAATCATATTCAATTAAACCATACGCCCACTTGCCGATTCTACCACTCAAAATTGGCCTGTGTAACATGTATTTTATGACATCGGTTTGACAAACTATAGTGCACATGCTAGACAACAAATAATGTCGTACTTTGGTGCAAGCATAATATAAGCATAAGCATAATTTTTCAACGAATGTGTACCTTGTTTCGGCATCCAATAAACGGTGGCTCAAATAAGTGATAATGTGCTCCTTCCCTTCGGTTTCTTGTGTTAAGACAGCACCAATAACGTTGTCTTCTGCAGCAATGTACAACCGAGATGGCTCTCCATGCCTGGGTGCCCTCATAACCGGAGGGGTGGATAAACACCGCTTGATATTCTCGAATGCTTCTTGCTGCTTTGCCCCCCAGGCAAACTCACGATCAGACTTTAACCGAAGAATAGGAGTGAAGGCACTAACTTTCCCGGACAGATTCACTATAAACCGCCTCAAATAATTTATTTTGCCCAAAGATGAGTACCCTATGCCTATAGCTGATATGCTTATAAACAATGCTTCTGGTCCCGGAAGTTGATGCAGATCCGCAACTTGGTAGATCCTTTCTTCTCCACGGACACAATGTTGGAAATCCAATCCGCATACCTGCAAGGTCTAATAAAATTAGCTTTTAGTAAACGACCGATCACTTCCTTGATTCGGTCATACATATTAGGATCAAATTTCCTGGCCGGTTGCTTATGAGGTCTAAACCGGCCTTAATTGGCAACCGATGCTCAACTAGCTCTCGGTTTAATCCAGGCATCTCATGATATTCCCATGCAAAGCAATCAACAAATTCTTTTAGCAAGCCGATCAACACAAATTTATAATCGACGCTCAAATTTTTGTTTACAAACGTCGGCCTAGGAACAGAGCCATCCCCTATGTCTACCTCCTCCAACGGGTCGGCCGACGTAAATCCTTGTCCCAACTTGTCCATGTCTTCTATCTCTTCTATAGATTCACCCATATTGTTCCCAATGGCCCGATATTCGGCGAGCCTCTTCTGCAGCCACTCTTTGTTGTGATCCATTAGACTATGAACGGGACAGCCGATTATCACCAATCGGCTTTAGAGATACGGGTATAAAACCATTCCTTGTAGCACTAAGGAAGTCAAAATCTGAAAGATCGCGTCCCGTCAGACATGTGGCATTGGGATGCTGCCAGTCCACCAAAGACTCAGCCAAAGCAACGCATGCCGAATTATCCGCATGGACGACCTCCACTTCATCCTCAACCCACTGAATTAAAAACTGGTGCAATGTGGATGGCACGCACTGGTTCGCGTGGAGCCAATCACGGCCAAGTATGACATTGTAGTTACCTTGCACCTCAGCGACGAAGAATGCGGTGGCCAAAGTCTTGCTCCCCACCGTGAGCTCAACACTCATAACGCCTTTGGCCTCGGTTCGTTCCTTGCCTTCAAATCCATTGAGCACCATGTTGGTCTTCATCAACTTATCCTCATCTAGCCCCAACTTCTTGAAGATAGAATACGGCATCAAATTCACCACGGCACCTCCATCAACAAGCATCCTAGTAACCGGTGATCCATCAATATGTCCCTTGATAAACAGTGGTTTTAAATGATTCACCGGTTCTCGAGGCTTCTCAAAGATAGCATTCTTGGGACCGAAATCCAGCTGCGCCACCTCTCCTTCTTCGTCTGTAGCACGGAACTCAGAGGGCAAGTAATACACCATGTTAATATCCATACATCCCCTGGGCGGTGTGTTCTCGAAGTCCACCATCTCCTCATCTCCCTCTGGCATGGTTTCCACCTCCAAACCACTCTCCTGCTTATCCGCCAACTCCAACTCATCAGCTGCCGTGATCATGTCGGTGGACGCAGGCGATGTATCAACATCGGCGTTTTCCACAGGTGGTGTAGGAATTGGTGTGACCTCCATATCTGCAGCCTTTTTTACCGCCTTGTGCACCCACATTTGAGATGGAGACAGATGAATCTCCTCGAAGAATTCGTCCCTCCACATCTCTGCATCATGTTCCGCCTTCTGCAGGTTCCTCATGCGCTGCAGCTTCCTCTTCTGTGTTTTGGTTATTCCGCGAGGACACCACTTAGGCTGTGTGTATTTTGGATCCCTCGGCTTGGTCTGGCTGCTGCTGGCTTCATGATCATTAGCCAAGGTCCGCTGTTGCATAGATGAAACTGGCTGAATGGCCGATTTGCTGCCGCTCCCTGCCACAACAGGACTCTTGTCATTTTTGCTGCCGTGACGAGCCGCTGTCCTGGCGATGTCTGTTCTGCTGCTTGCTCCTGTCGCGGTAGCTGTTTCGGCAGACTTCTCTGCCACGGCAGCTGTTTTGGCAGCTTTGTTGCCACCGCGTTGCGCTGTTGTGTTTTCAACCGATCCGTCAACGATCGGTTCCCCGAGCGACAACTCATGCGTACCAATGATCACGGTGCCGCTGTCTGTGACACGTCCATGCTGCCCAGCACTTGTTGACTCGCCCACTGTTGGTGACGTAGGATGCCACACCCTCTGCACTTCGTTGTGATGATATGACCGATTGGCGTTGCTACCCAACCGGTCGTGAACAGGGCGTCTCATCCTGTCGTGAACGGATCTCCCAGGAGCTGCCCACCCCAGATGAAATGCATGTGGTGTCATTGGGGGTTGCATCTATCCTCCATTGTAATATCGTGGCGCGTAGGGAGGTGTCGCCCCACGGGGCCCCGGCATCCACTGCCCATACGGCCTCTCGCGCCTCGGATACCTCTCCTATGGAGGCGATCTGGGATGCTTCATATGCGATTGCCGGTTGTACGAACCGGCAGCCTTGCGCGTGTACTTGTTCAGCAACATGTCAAAGGTTGGCTTGATCTTCTTGTAGCGCGCATTAACCTCATTCTTCTTCCACTTGCCAACTTCTGGGCTCTTCGGCTTTATAAATTTAGCACGAATACCCTCTTGCGCTGGTGCTTGCCCCCCGGGTGCGGTGTTCTTGATGGTGATCTTCAGCACCTCCTTGCCCCCGGCTTGCTTGTCCAGCACCACTTCTCTCCTTGCAGCCTTGTCGTTGTCCTTGTTGCTCCTGGGCTCACCAATAACGACATTAGCTTTGTTAACAGATCCGGCCGCCTCTGGCCGAATTAGCACCTTCTTCCCCTGCAGCTCGATGGTGTTCATGGGGAAAGGCTGCTTATCAATTTGCATATCAGAAAAACTCAATCGTCCGTCATTTATGGCCGATTGTATCTGTCGTCGAAAAACATTGCAGTCGTTAGTAGCATGAGAAAATGAATTATGATACTTGCAATATGCACGCCGTTTTAACTCATCAAACGGCGGTAAAGCATGAGAAATGCGAATATGTTTGTCTTTAAGCATAGCATCAAAAATTCTATCACATTTACCAACATCAAAGCTGAACACCATATCATCATCACGACCCTTGCGAGTCGGCTTTAAAGCTTCACATGTATACGGTTTGGCCTTTGATGGCCAAATAAACTCAACAGCATATACATTGGCCTCATCGTCCGAATTTTCGCTGTTGTAGTCTACCATGTGGAGATGGGGACGATCAGATTTAGATCTATGCGTGTCCCTGATTTCCTTGCCACGGTTTTCTTGAGCCAACGCTCGTTGCAAGACTTGGCTAACATTTAAAAATTCGAAACCCTCAATTCTTTCTTTTATGTGGGTTCTCAAACCGTTAAGCACTAAATTAGCCATGTCCCTTTCAGTTATCACCAAGCTATAACACCGGTTCTTAGTGTCTCTAAATCGCTTGACATAATCGGTGACCGATTCGTCATGTTTTTGCCTAACCGATGTAAGATGGGACAGCTTAAGCTCATTATCACCGGTATAAAAGTGCTCATGGAACTTCTTTTCTAGATGATACCAAGTGTGAATAGAACCATAAGGTAATGCAGAAAACCATGAGAAAGCGGTACCGGTTAATGACAATGGAAATAAGCGCACTTTTAAAGGATCAGTATTGCCAGCTTCTCCTAACTGTGCTAGATACTGACTCACATGCTCCCATGTTGTTTTATTATCTACCCCATTGAATTTCGCAAAATCAGGGACTTTATAACCTTGGGGATATGGTATGCTGTCAAAATATTCGGGATATGGCTTTTGGCACATTCGGCTAATTGGCTTTGGCTCTATGCCGAAGTTTTCATAGAACATTTTTTGCAATTCGGCTCTAAGAGTAACCATGTTTTCATCCATGACCGAATTACCTGCTGGTGGTGCTGCCAAATTGTAATTTGGGGCTGATATATTGGCTACGGGTGGCGTGACCTGATTCGGCAATGGAGCCGAATATGGCATGCTACTCATAGGCGCAATGGGTGCGGAATTGTGATTTGGTGCCGTAAGATTAGCTACAGGTGACCCAACATAATTCGGCACTAGAGCCGAATACGGTATGTTGCTAGTAGGCATTGGAGATACTGGCACGTTTATGAGCTGACTATCTTGAAAAGGCCGCATCGGCGTACCCTGAGGTGCAGCCGATGAACTATGTGGAGCCATATTAGGGTTTCCAGCGGGAAGGCTTGCATTAACAGAATTATCAGGTGTATTTTACCCAGCTTTAATCACATCTAACATGGCCACATACGCTAGGTTACTAGACTCGGTGGCATAATGATTAATTGTAGCTATTTGGTCCTTAGAAAAGATGTCAGAACTTACAGTGGGCTCGGCTGGGGTGCCGAGCATGGGTGGTAGCTTGTTCTCGCCGAGCAGGACAAAGCCCCCTTGGCGTTCCTTCTTGTATCCGGAGAGGAACGACTTCATGTCTTCTTCCTCCTGCTGCTTCCTCAGAGCCTCGAACTCCTCCTTCTGCTTCTTCTCCAGCGCGTCGAGTTGCTCCTGGCGTTCCTTCTTCCACGCCTCATAGTCTTGGCGCTGCTCTGTCGAAAGATCATCGAAGCTAGGCTTGATGATGTTTTCGGCGCTAACCTCAGCTGGCCGGGGAATCTGGCCTGACATGATGCTCTTCTTCCCCAGCGGAGTCACCAAAAAGTGTGTTCGCACACAAACACGTCACCGTGTACCCTCGGCGTCGAGCGCGATACGCAGGACACGTCGCTGAAGGAGGCTCACCGGAAGCGCGATACGCAAGACAATCCGGCGAGCTCTTTTGAGAACCCGAAACCCCACGCGGCCGGAAGAGACCCCGTCTAGATGCACGGCGGTGATGGTCTGCCCTAGGTCGGTTCGCCCGCCCACAGGACTTCGTAGATCAAAGCTCTCCGAAACGAAGAACTCCGACGAACGAGAAGCAGAAAACTAGGGTAGGAGATGAAAGTTTGTAGATTGGTTTTGTGTTTGACGATTGTGTGTGTTCAATCGGCCGGCACCCTCGTATATAAGGGCGGCTGGACTTCCCGTGCAAGGAAAGGTTTGGATTCACGTCCAAAACCCTAATCTGGGTCCAATTCGGTTGGTCTAACCCGAACCTTCCAAAACTGTTTGGTCTGCACCTTACGGGTCGTTTTTGAGCCAGTTACCTACCTCGGATGAAAATCTCGTAGAAGACAAAGTTGTTCGTCTCGAAAAAACGAAGAATTTTCATTTTATGCGTTTTTCCATTTGACTTCATCTCGACCCCTCAAATTCAATCGGAAGTAAATCAATGCATTTTTAGTCCTTCCCGGATTGCCCGCGCCCGAGGGCAGACGGTGTCTATGGTCAGGCGACTGCCTGCGCCCAGCGCCCGCGCCCGAGGGCAGATGGTGTCTATGGTCATGCGCCCACAGTATTTTGGCTCCACAAGTTGCATATGACCTCGGATTGAGATGATCCAAAAAACAAGATTGTTTGTCTCGATGATACGCACAACTTTCGTTCACATTATATTGTCATCCGAGACAATCTTGGTGGCACCTCTTTGTAAGCCAAAATCGGTCGTCAACCGACGCAACGTTTTCACCGATTTCTCTGCCACGAACCTGAAGGAACGAGGTTCTCTGCCATGTGCTCGCCTCTGCCACGACAACCACTCCACCGATTTCTCTGTCGTGTCTTGCCCGTGCACCCGATTCTGCCGAGTTGCCGTGGCACCGTTTCAGTCCATTCTTCCAATTCGATACATTTCCATCCCAGGACCGAAACTTTGACAATGAGCCAAATTTGACCGTCAACAGCTAGGATCTAATCAAAGATATGACCATCAAACAAACAAACTGAAAGTAAAAAGATGCTCCAAGCATAGCACATAATATATAAAGTGATAAAAACGAAGTTCAACGAAGACGACCTTATGATAGTCAATGAAGATGAGGGGATGCCTTTGGCATCCCCAAGCTTTGACTCTTGGTAATTCTTGATATTCAGAGGGGGTGCCATGGGGGCATCCCCAAGTTTGAGCTCTGATCCATTCTCGATTTCTTCATATTCCTCTCCTTTGGAACTTAAAAACTCCCTTCACACAAAACTTCTCATAATTTGATTAGAGGGTTAGTGCTCATAAATTATAAACGCACATGTGTTCAACTTAGGACAAATCGCAAACCAATTCCATTAGACATTAGCTACAGTTTACTAAGCCTCAATGTGGTACTGTACCCCTAGAGTATCACATATGATGATGGTAAAGAGACAAATGCAAAATAGAAGCAGAATCTGTCAAAATCTGAATAGTCTGTAAAGATAGAATTTTTCGAAGCACTTATGCAACTCAAATAAGAAAACTCAAATCTAACGAAAGATAGACAAAAGCATCAGGCTTGTTGTCAAAAATTATCAGAAAAAGATAAAATCCTGGAGATTTTAGGATTTTCGTGCAACAGGTGCACATAATCTGTTTTTCGACAGCAACTCAATACCTCGCACTTTCAATGCAGTAGAGGCTAAACTTGGCACAACAAATCAAAAGAAAAAGATACAATGAAGTTGCTACAGAGGTAATAACTTCATGACTCAAGAAAAACAAAAAGAAAACTGAAAATAAAAAATGGTTTGCCTCCCAACAAGCGCTTTTCTTTAACGCCTTTTAGCTAGACGCAATATTTTCAATGATGCTCACATAAGAATAATTATTGAAACCCAAGGGAGAGCATCATGAGGGAATTATCAAACACATTTAAGTCTAACTCTCTTCCTATGCATAGGCATTTTATAAGAAAACACATCAATCAATCATCAATATATAGTTGGCACACTGTCTCCTATGGCGACCTCCCACCGCCTCCCACCTCTCTAGCCTAACCGCCGGCGATCTCACATCTCCGGCGACCAATTCCCTTTTTGGTTCCGACCTTTGTCTTCCCCACCATCACAATCCCTAGACCCCCCACAATGCTCCCCCCTGCATGGATCTGGAAGGTGACGTACACGACCCTCAAGGATCTGGATCGGGGACGTGTCAAGTGTTATGATGGCTATCTTCATCTTTGGACCTCCAAGGATTGGATCGCTTTGATCAACGCTAAGGGTTGGGGAGTGGCGGGTCGTTTCATGGAGGACGGCGAGTTCATTGATGTTGGATCTGAGGTAACTTTTTCTTCTCACGTGGTTAAGATCGTGGAATGTTCCAAGTCGACGTCCCCTACTATGGAGGTGGTTATGGATCGTGTTGGATCCGAGGAGGGTTTTGAGGATCTCCCGGAGGTGGCTTTGGTGGAGTCTGAACCCTCCCCGGATGCGATCACGGTTTCTTCGGCCATTCATGATGTCATATCCTTGGGTTTTGATTTCAATCCTGGGATCCAGTTTGCAAAGGAGATTAGGAAGAGTTTCTTCCTTGATGTTCACCCCTCCATGGACACGGGTCATTTCACTATGGTGGTTTCTTTTGGCCGCACATCTTTTCGTCTTGATGAGGATTCGGCTGGTTTTGCCCTAGAGGCTGCTATAGGAGGGTATTGTGGTGATCTCTTGGTTTCAAGGCTTTCTAATCGTACGTTCTCCTTCAATGTCTCCAGTCAGAAAGTGGGATTTAGGGTTTATAACCTTAGATCGTATTCTTGCAAACATTTTAAGTGCTTCTTCCACCTTTGGGGTAGGGGAGGGCCAAATTGGAAATTGGAGTTCGCTAACTGGCAGAAGGAAGAGAAACAGCAATGGACTATAGTTAGTCCAGGTAAGAAGAGAATGCAGTTAGGTATGCAAGCCCTCAGAGCTCCCACCCCTAGGTCTATAATGAGAAAGAAAGGAGCACCACGGCGAAAGTTGAATTTCTCTGACACCTTATGCTATGCTGCATGTAAAGGGTATTCTGATCCTTCTGGTACTGTAGCACCGCCTCACATTTATCAGACCAAGGCTAGTCCTGTTATTACCTTTGGATCTTTTAAGCCTATACCCACACTAGATCAGAATGGTTCTTCTGTTGCTACTTCTGGATCTGGTTGTAATGCGGGAGTCTCAGTTTCAAACAATACTGGGCTGGTGGTCTCCCAGAATACGGGCTCTGATGTTTCTATTGGGCTACAAGGTGGAATTCAGGGAGATAAGCAACCAATTGTGGCCCAAGATGCTCTTACTGATGGGTCAGATTTATTTGGGCTTGAGGATGTGGTCATCGACATAGCGTGTCGGTTCTGGGATTGCCAAAGATGCTTCTCCATGGGACATCTGGCTAATAACTGCAAGAGACGGATTAGGTGCAGGTTTTGTTTTAAATATGGCCATAAACAAAAGTCCTGCTACGAGTGGATTGCTAAAAGATCCTCTGTTTGGGTTCCAAAAACGGCAAAAGATACGCAGCTCCTCGATTCTCGTGCTATTCCCCACCCAAGCGGTCTTGCCAATACTACTTCATCGGAGAAAACCCCAGGAGAGGACGAGTCGTCTCCTCCCCCAAATCCGCCGCCACCGCCACTTCCCTCCGATAAACTTCTCCGTCCAGTCTGCATGGCCAACTTTGAGTTGGATCCTGCACCATGGACCCCTGCTGGGCATGAGATCATCGATGGAGGTCCTTCTTGCCTCCCACGTACCTTCTACTCCCCTGCTGTGGCGCCGCCGCGTCGACATGGCTCCTGGTGCGTTGGTATGCTCATGCCGCCACAGCCAGAGGAGGAGATTCCAATGTGGCGTCAACTGGTACGTAATTACATCGTGGATGTTTAGAGGAGAGCAGTTGATGATTTTCAGCCATCTTTGTTCGGAGTGGGGCTTTGTGAGCTACGTAGTCCGGCAGCGAGGCAGGCCCTGATTTCCAATGGACCGTTTGAAGTTCAGCCAGATGTTTTTGTTCGTTTTGTGGCGCATGACAATAGGGAGAATCACAGAGCCACGCAGGGCTTCAGAACTGGTTGGTTGATGTTCTTGGGTGTTCCGTTAGATTACAGGAACGAGTACGATATTTCCAATGCGGTAGCCACTTTCGGTACCTTTCACCATTGGCATCAGGATGATGTGCTAAAGGATAGAACCCTGGTGTATGCTTCTTTTCCATCACCTGCTCTTGTGCCAAGAGATGTGGTCTTTGGTCGCTATGGTAATCTGGGAGCAGTAAAAGAGTCCTGGACTGCAGCTTGTTATATTTTAACTACAGATTTTGCTGAAGTCATGCCTGCTGATGAGGACCCTATGCCGTTGGATGGAAACCCACATCCCCTCCCTGGTGGTCTGCAGCAGAATGATAACATGTTTGTGTTACCTCCTTTTCCAGAGATTGGGTGGAATGAGGATCTTCAGCAGCTTGAGGAGCAGCAGCAAGATATCCAGCAGCCTCAGGGGCAGCAGCAAGAAATTGACGAGGACCTGGTTGACCCCCCTGCGGTCATTGCTGTGAACGATTCTATTGTGTTGGATCCTTCAGCAGATTCTACGGAGAGTGGTCAGGGGGATAATGCTCTGGAAGTAGACCAGCCAGTGCAGCAATTGCAGCTGGTTCCTTTGGGGAATGAACAGGTTCAGCCTCAGGAGCACAATGTTGTTCATGTGGGCTTCATGATGCCAGTGTTGTTTGGGCCTATGTTGCCCCCTGCTATGCAATGGGATAGGGTACTAAGTGTCATTGTTCCTGCTCTTCTTGCAAGGGAGAGCCCCATGCCATCTCTTGTTTATCTCACTGCCAAGAATTAAGAGATCTGCTTCGAATGCTTTTGAGGTGGAAGCCTTCAATTTCTCTTTCCAGCCAATTAACTCAGTAATCCAGACTGGAGTTGTGGATAGAAGGGTGGTTCCACCTGTGTGTAAGCCAGTTGCAAGAGCTCTCTGTTTTCATGATTCTGATGATGCAGATGATGGGGCAGCAACTGCTATTCCCATGGTCTTTTCCTCCGATTCTTCTGCAGTTAAGAAGTATAATTCAAGAGCAAGGAAGAAGTTGGTCCCTGAAGTGGAGTCGAAGGTTAGGAGATCTCCCCGCCTCAGTTCAAAAACTGATGGGTTTAGGCCCACTGCTGTCAGGGATTCAGTGCCAAGAAGGCCCAATAAGAGGCCCAACCAGAAGAAAGATGCAGCCCAGAAGGAGGGAAAACAGAAGCAGGGGAGCAAGTCAATGCAAGAATATCCAGAGACGCCGATCAAGATTCTGCAGGAGGTGGGGATTTCTCTGGGTATCGAAGCAGACAAGTTGACGGAGGAAAAGCTTAGGGCTACCTCCAAGACTGGGCCTAAAATAGCTTCTGTTTAAATGATGTGTCTGTCTTATTATTTTGTGAAAGGGGCTGTACTAATTGTCCATGCTGATGGTTTATGGTCTTTTGTTATGCTTAAGACAGATTTGCTGCAACCTGATTGTGTTATTCATGAATTCCAAACATTCTAGGGTGTGGAGGGTCCTATGTTGGAATGTACGGGGTTTAAATGGTGATGCTAGACACAGGGCCTTGCGTTCAAAAATTGAGGAAAGTCAGGCTACTATAGTATGCATACAGGAAACAAAATGTGAATACATTGATCATAAGTTACTGAGAAAATTTTGCCCTAAGCGTTTTGATAATTTTGCTTACATCCCTTCAAAGGGAGCTTCTGGGGGTCTGTTGGTTCTGTGGTGTTCCTCGGTTTTTCTGGGCCGTGTAATTCAAATTGCTCATGCTGGTATTACAGTGGAGTTCACATCTATACACAATGGGCAGAGTTGGACTTTGGTCACTGTTTATGGTCCATGTCAGGGGATTGAGAGGGATAACTTTGTGGCCTGGCTTTATAGTCTGCAAGTTTCTGTTATGAGTAATTGGTTGCTGCTTGGTGATTTCAATTTTATTAGATCTCCTGACAACAGAAACAGGCCGGGGGGTGATGTAAATGACATGTTTCTTTTTAATGATATTATTGGTCACCTTGGTTTGGTGGAGCTGCCTTTGAAGGGAAGATCATATACTTGGTCTAATATGCAAGCTGAGCCCCTATTGGAGCAGTTGGATTGGTTTTTTACTACGCCAAATTGGGTGACGGATTTCCCTGATACAGTGGTCCTCCCTTTAGCTAATACTGCATCTGATCATGTGCCTTGCGTGGTAAATATTAGTACTTCCATCCCAAAGGCTACTTTGTTTCGGTTTGAGAACCATTGGGTGGGGCAGAGTGGCTTCATGGATTGTGTGACCTCTGCTTGGCAGCAGGTTTCCTATAAAAAGACTTCTGCTGGGGTTTTAGCAGATAAGTTTAAATGGCTTCGATACTCTTTGAAGAAATGGCATAAGAGTTTGTCTAAGATTAAAGCCCAGATCGAATGCTGCAACAAGGTGATTGGTTTGTTGGATCAGCTGGAGGAGAATAGGGTACTTTTCTTACCTGAATTTAATTTCAGGAAAATAGTTAAAATTCATCTGGAGGAATTGCTTTTGATTGAGTGTAATTACTGGAGAAAGAGATGCACTATTCGATGGATTAAAATGGGGGAAGATAATACCAAGTTTTTTCATGCAATGGCCACTACAAGGTTCAGAAGAAACTCAATTGCTATGCTTAGAGGGGATGATGGTCTGATGGTCTCAGAGCATGAGGATATGGCTAGATTATTGTGGGTGGCTTATAAAAATAGAATGGGTCTTTCTGAGGGTATTAATATGCAGTTTCAACTGGGTTGTCTGTTCACTAGAATTGAGGGCCTGGATAGAATCACTGTGCCGTTCTTGAGGGAGGAGATGGATCTGGTCATCAAGCAAATGCCTCCTGATAAATCTCCAGGACCAGATGGTTTCAATGGGCTATTTCTGAAGAAGTGTTGGCCTCTTATTAAGGAGGATTTTTATAGACTTGTTGATGATTTTCATGCGGGAACTTTGAAATTGCAGAATATCAATGGTTCCTATATTACTCTGGTCCCAAAGTGTCAAAACCCCTCTGATGTTAATGATTTCAGGCCAATCTCTTTGACGAATGTTTGCCTAAAGTTTCTCACAAAGCTGGTGGCTAATAGACTTCAGGAGCATATTCTCAGGTGCATCCACAAAAATCAATATGGCTTCCTAAAATCCAGCTCAATCCAGGATTGTGTGGCATGGGCTTTTGAATATCTGCATTTGTGTCATGCCTCCAAAAGGCCAGTTATTGTTCTGAAATTGGACTTTGCTAAAGCTTTTGATACTATTGAGCATGATGCAATTTTGCAAATTATGGAAGCCATGGGTTTTGATGAGTTGATGTTAAAATGGGTAAAGGAGATTCTATCTTCGGGTACATCTGCAATTTTGTTGAATGGTGTGCCTGGCAAACAGTTTGAGTGCAAGAGGGGAGTGAGACAAGGAGACCCTTTGTCCCCTTTGCTGTATGTCCTTGGGTCGGAGCTTTTACAAGTGGTGGTTAACGACTTGCTGCAGTCTGGTGGAATTTCTCTGCCTATCTTAACAAATGACCCAGATTTTCCTATTCTGCAGTATGCGGATGACACTCTGCTTGTTTTGCCAGCAGAGTTTGATCAGGTAATGGCAATAAAGAATCTTTTGCAGAAATTCTCCATGTCTACTGGGCTCAAAATCAATTATCATAAGTCAACAATGATTCCTATCAATGTGGACACTAGTCACATGGAGGTTTTGGCTGCTGGTTTTGGCTGCAAGGTGGAATCCCCACCCTTCACCTATTTAGGGTTACCTATGGGGATAACTAAGCCAAGGATTGTGGATCTCATGCCCATTGTTACCAAGCTTGAGAGGAGGCTGTGCACCACCTCATGTTTTTTGTCTCAAGGTGCCAGGCTTCAGTTGATTTCTTCTACCCTATCTTCCATGCCAGTGTACTTCATGTGTTCGCTTCAGTTGCCTGCTGGAATTATTTCACAGCTTGATAGAATTCTAAGGCAGTGTTTGTGGAGGGACAATAAGGATACTCCTAAGCAGGCTCTTGCTGCCTGGGATATGCTTTGTAAGCCTAAGATGTTCGGTGGAGTTTGGGATTGTTAATTTTAAACGGAAAAATGAGGCCCTATTGCTTAAAATGCTGGACAAGTTTTACAACAAGGTTAATGTGCCATGGGTTCAACTAATTTGGTTTAATCATTATCAAGGGAAAGTGCCACATGCTGAGAGTCCATGTGGTTCCTTTTGGTGGAAGGATCTCATGAAATTAGTGGATCAATTCAGGGAGGTTGCGGCGGTGACACCAGGTAGAGGAGACTCTTTCCTATTCTGGTCAGACAAGTGGCTCTTCAATGGTTCTGTGCAGCCTCTGGCTGAAAGATATCCTAGGCTTTTCTCTTTTGTTCTGGACCCTACGCTATCTGCTGCAGAGGTTTATGGTGAGGAGGATTTGTTTTCCTTGTTCTATCTTCCTTTGTCGGAGCAGGCTTATCAGGAGTACAATGATCTTACTTTGATTATGCAGTCTTCTCCTCTGTCTCTGGATCAAGATAGTTGGACCTATGGATGGGGTCCAATGTACAGCTCTGCCAAATATTATAACAAGTTACATGAGGGCTTGCCATATACAAATGTTTCAAGATGGATCTGGAAGTCTTGTTGTATTATGAGGACAAAGTTTTTTGCATGGCTACTGCTTAATGATAGACTGAACACCAGAGACTTGTTGAAAAGGAGGAACTGGCAGGTGACAGCTGACTATGATTGTGTGCTTTGCCCTGCTAGAGCTTATGAGGATAGAATGCATCTGTTTTTTCATTGCACTTTCAGCCAGAGAATATGGAATTACCTGCAGATTGAGTGGCCTCAAGGGCAGGACCTGCAATCTGTGGTTGCTCAGGCTAGAGCCTCTTTCAAACAGCCTTTCTTTATGGAAGTGGTTATTCTGACATGCTGGAACATTTGGAAACAGAGAAATGGCAAGATTTTTGAGAATGAGAGGCCTAGTTTTACTGGTTGGAAGAGAAATTTTACCCATGATATCACTATGCTTGAGCATAGGATTAAACAGAAACATGTACAGTCACTTAGAGCCTGGATAGGCAGCTTGTTGTAATTTTCTGTAATTATAGGTAGGTAGTAGTTTTTTCTTTGTACATATGCTTTTAACTTCTGTTTTTATGCAATAAAGCTGCTGTGGGGCTTTTGCCTCACAGTCTTTTACTTTCAAAAAAAAAACACATCAATGAAGCACAAAGCATTAAGCATAGGAAGGTAAACCAAGTGTAACTTCAAAACTTTTAGCATAAAGAGAGGTGTTTTAGTAACATGAGAACTCCGACAACCATCTTTTCCTCTCTCATAATAATTTTCAGTAGCATCATGAACAAGCTCAACAATATAATTATCACTTAAAACAGGTTTTTCATGATCTACAAGCACATAATTTCGGTCCATCTAAAAAATAGTGAGATTAAACCCACTTTCAATAGCATTATAATTTTTATCATCGAGTAATATAGGACCATCATCATGAGCTTTATCATATGAACTTTCTAAACACAACTCCTCATTATCATGCATCTCATTGGTTGTATTAAATATTGGATTATCATAAGATTTATCAATATAGCACGGATTATAATATATACCAAGATCATTTTTATCAAAAAGGGATGTTTCAAACGAATCAATAGGATCATAGCATTCATTCTCCTTTGGTGAGCAAGGAGGACAATCAAATAATGTATGAGTTAGATAGTTACTCTCATTAGAAGGTAGGAATGGGTAGCTAATCCATTCTTCCTCCTTTAGTTCGTCACTCTCCTCCTCTTTTTCATCCAATGAGCTTCCAATTTCAGCAATTTCTTCTTCCATAGGCTCCTGCATGGCATTACTCTCTTCCTCTGGGGGAGATAAACCCTTAAGATATTCAGTAATATAAGCATTATCATCTTTGTAATTATCCATGCAATATTTAAGTATAGCAAAACTTTTAGATTTGTAAGGAGCATCGTCAACATTTTTAAGCAAAGAAGTAATTTCATAAGCACCCTTCCAAGCAAGAAATTCTTCAATTTGTTCCACATCATAAAAATCATAGTTTCCCTTAGCATAAGATGCTAAGGTTTCAATATCATTGCAAGCACATTGGAAAGGAAGTTGTTCAAAATTCAAGCAACATAAAGATTCATCACAACAATAAGATATGTCATATTTAAAGCACAAGTCTCTAGCATAATTGTTCAGTTGATTTATTATTTTCCATAAATGTATCCCTTTTTGAGACAAACGGTATTCCTTATAATATTCTTTTTGTTCCTCTATGAACCCGCCTTGCCAATAAGATCTACTTTCAAAGAAGTTAACCATTGAGAACAAGTAAATAACTAAGCATACTAACAAAACAAAAATAAAGACTACACTAATTTTTTTGGATTTTAAAATTTTGAAACAGGAAAATAAACTAAATGAGAAACAAAGCAAGCAAGACAAAAACAAAGTAAAGAGATTGAGAGTATGAGACTCCCCTTGCTACAGCTCCAAAGTCCCCGGCAACGGCGCCAGAAAACTGCTTGGTAAGTGCTGGCAAAGTTCGCGGGGACTAATCTTCTTATGTGTCTTTAGTGCGTTCCCCGGCAACGGCGCCAGAAAACTGCTTGATAAGTGCTGGCAAAGTTGGCGGGGACTAATCTTCTTATGTGTCTTTAGTGCGTTCCCCGGCAACGGCGCCAGAAAACTGCTTGATTGTGGGAATTAATAAGCACTGGCAGAGTTGGGTGGTGCCCCAAGCGAAGGCGGAATTGTAGATAGTAGCAGTTTTCCCTCAATTAAAGAACCGAGGTTTATCGAACCAGTAGGACTTTGAAATCAACAACGAGGTGAATGTTGAAGATCTCTGGCACTTAACCTTCAACAGACGTGGACCTGCACACACTCAACCAAAATACTTTGCCCCCAACGGCGGAGAGGTTGTCAATCTCTCCGGTCTCGCAGAACACAAAGCGGTTAATTGTATGATGAAATGGAATAAATGCAAAAGTGACCAGAGGAGTAATGATGACTAAAAACAAGTAAATGAGGTTGTAAACAATGTAAAAAGATGGACCGGGGGCCATGGGTTCACTAGTGGAGTCTCTCAAGTAAATAAAATATACATGTGATGGGTGACCGAATTACAGCTAGGCAATTGACAAGATCATGACACAAACCCAATTTAGCTACGACAAAAAGAACATGATAATATCTATGGAGGCATCACGACAAGGAACAAAGACCGTTGAGTCCAACTGCGTCTTTGTCTAATAAGTCCATCGTGGGATCGCTATCCAGCCTGTCACCCAACGGTATTAAGTTGCAAGCAACAGACAAATGCATTAAGTAAAGCGCATGATGTAAGCAACACTAATATCAAATGAGACATTAGCACCGCTGTTTTACCCTTAGTAGCAACAGCACACCCTCGCCCTTAGACGTTTCTGTCACTCGTGCCCAGGAACAAAAGGGGGCATGAACCCACTATCTAGCATAACTACCCTCTCTTGGAGATACACACAATCACTTGGCCAAAGTAACTACGCACATCGGAGAGCATGCAAGAACATAAATAACTCATATAAGAATCATGCACAATCTAAACATAACTTCATAATCCATCGGATCCCAGCAAACACATCACATAGCATTACAATAATCGATCTTGATCATGTTAGGCAGCTCACAAGATCATAAGACATGAAGCACAAAGGTGAGAGACTACCATCTAGCTACTGCCATGGACCCGTAGTCCAAGGTGCGACTACTCACACATCATCCCGGAGGAAGGCATGGCGATGAAGAGCCCTCCGGGATCGATCTCCCCTCCGGCAGAGTGCCGGGATCAGCTTCAGATGGGACCCCGAACTAGGGTTCGAGATGACGACGCGTCAGGGTCGAATTTCTGGAAAATAATGGCCGCCCTCATGTTTTTAGGGTTTTAGGCAATTTATAGGCGTCGGAGGGCCGCGAGGTGAGGTCCCACGGGCAGGGGCGGGCCCCACCCGCGGGTCCACCCTGACCCGCGGCAGGGGGGCGCACCTGCCCCCTGGGCCTCCCCTCCGGCTCTCCTTCGGACTGGGACTTCGTCTTGGTGTATAAAAAATCCTCAAAAATTTCCAGCGCGTTCCGAGAATATTTCCAGAAGTAAATTTCTGAAACAAAAAGACAGCAAAAACAGGGAACTGGCACTGGGCATCTTGTGAATAGGTTAGTCCGACAAAATGCTTAAAAATGATATAAATGACAGTAAAAACATGTGACAATATCACAAAACTAGCATGGATCACTCAAAAATTATAGATACGTCGGAGACGTATCAACCACCAGTTTCAAGAAAAAGGGCAAGAGAGACAACTTCAAGAAGGGCGGCAAGTGAGCTGCTGTGCCTGCAGAGAAGTTAAGGAAGGGCCCTAAGTCTGATACTGAGTGCTTCTACTGCAATGGAATTGGACACTAGAAGCGAAACTGCCCCAAGTATCTGGCGGACAAGAAGGCTGGCACTGTCAAACAAGGTATATGTGATATACATGTTATTGATGTGTATTTAACAAGTTCTCGTAGTACCACCTGGGTATTTGTTACTGGTTCAGTTGCTAATATATGTAACTCGAGACAGGAGCTGCGGAATAGACGACGCTTGGCAAGGGACGAGGTGACGATGCGCGTCGGAAATGGATCAAAAGTTGAAGTCATCGCTGTCGGCACACTCCCTCTGTGTTTACCTTCGGGGTTAGTTTTAAACCTCAATAATTGTTATTTGGTGCCTGTGTTAAGCATGAACATTATATCTGGATCTTGTTTATTGCAAGACGGTTATTCATTTAAGTCAGAGAACTCTGGTGTGTCTGTTTATATGAATAATATCTTTTATGGACATGCACCTGAGAGGAATGGTTTATTTCTAATGGATCTCGATAGTAATGATACACATGTTCATAACATTGATGCTAAACGCTACAAACCGAATCTTATATTTACTAATTGGAGGCATCTTAGGAGACACCACGTTAATTCTAGGGAAAACAACTAAAACAGCCGTACGATATATATTCTATGGTAGGATATGCAAGTTCTTTTCCGCGTGTGCTAAAAGTTCTAGAAGCGTACGTATGAGATTGTCTTATTGAAAATAATATCTATTCGACCCTGAGGTCTTCCTATACGTTTCGTCGCCGCCTGTGGTCCTCACCTCCACGATTCCATCGCGCCTCCGACGATGGCAGCAATCGGCTCCAGCGATGCCGCCTTGATATGCAGCCCCGATCCAGAGTTCCTGACGCGGCTTGAGTGCCTCAGCGGGAAGCGAACGCTGGATCGACTTCAGTGACAGCACGGACGGCGGTGCACCCATCTCCTTGATCGATGACCGTAATTAGGGATCGTGTCTCCCTCTTCCGGTTTTCCAAGGGCACTGCTCTCCTCACCGGCCGTCTCTAAGTCTCGCGCAGCTGAGCGGTTCAATGGCGGTGAGCGCTGAATCGGGTCCCCATACGTAGCACAGCCCTCGATTTGTGCCTGCAGTTTAATTGATGGTGCTTCCTGATATGGCGAGTAGGCAGGGACGACAAGTTTAATCCGGCAGCCATGGTGCCCAGCTCCTGATTGATTTGTTTAATGGTTGCAAGGTGGGCACCTCTGTCCCCGGGAGCCGAGGCTAATGTTTGTGCAAGCCCGGCACCCCCTGAGCAGGGACTGCGCGCTCTAGCTTCAGCTCCAATCGATCGGGTGTATTAGTCCTGCTTATTAATGGTAAGCAATGTGCCTCACCACTTACATATAAGTCTAGGACCTTCTCCATCGTTGTTGATTCATGACATCACCAGCTGCCTCCCGTGATGATTGGTGATTGACATCACCTTTAACGATCTAACCGAAGCAAGATTTTTATGATTGATCTTAGTATATGGGCGTTGGTCATCAGGTGATTAACTTTGCACACGAGTCCTTACGGTCATATCTCATCCTGGTGGAAGATATATCATGCTCAACAATTCATTCAATATGTAGTCCTGCTAATCGGCATGATTTAAGTTTTTTCTACGGAAATCATGTATTTAAGTTCTGTGATCCATGTGCAAAACCAAAGGTTTCATTTACAGTCTTAAATTCTCATGTGGGCAACATAGCTATTCTTATCAAGATTAACACTAATAAGTTACACGGTAGACTTGATATATCCACACTGACTATTTGTACATCTCAAACAGGTTGCAGAGGATTATATCTACCTACGGCAGTTTGAATCCAATAAGACATACGGCTGCTCGGAACTACGGCTTGCTCTCCAGTCCTTCGCATAAGCGTCGTGTTGGGCATTACAGAAAATAGTGAGGATTTCCAGTGGCCGTTGAATTAGCAAGGAGGTGAGGATATCCAGCGGCAGCGTGTCGCGGATCGGAAGGCCAACTGAAGCATCACCCAGTATTGTGTGGCGGCCAATGATGCACAGGTGATATTATCTCTGTTTTCGCCTATTTATTCCTAACTAGAAAATTTGGTTGCTAACTTATGAAATTAGTAATAGTTAAGGACAACGAAATTATTGTTTATCAATCCCAGTACTACCTTGAACATGCGCTCTCCGTTGCTTTAAGAAAATAATAAAATGATCACTCCCTTCTTGCTTTCGCTCTTTGTTTCTGAGCTCCCAGACTGACGAGAAGAAGTGGCAGTGGTCACGATTTAGAGGTCCATGGTGGAGAGTATTCCCAGGAATGGGATGGTAGCGGCATCGTCAGACGAAACGACCAACATCTGCTTTGATTTGTAAGCAGCACAGAAGGCACAACATGCAATGTGGTTTAGAAGAGGGATTTTTATTTTCGTGACATTGATTCTATGGTTTAGAATTCTCTTAGGATATTATCACAAAGACAATGCAATGTGGTTTAGCTAACTAAAACATTGGCACCTACGTCTTAACAGGCATATTAGATTCTTTGAAGGAACAAATGAAAAAAAACGGCTTAGATCTTATTGTTCGTATTCTTAAAGTAAGAGCATAAAGATGCAATGGGTTTATATAATGCAGCAACACTCATAAGCTGAGCTCTTAATATTTCACATTCAAAGAGGTTAAGAACTCCTAGATGACATAGACTTATTGTTCATATTTTCTTGAAGTAAAAAGAGCATAAAGATGCAATGTGTTTATATGATGCAGGAGCAGTCATAAGGTGATCTCTCAATATTTCACATTGAAAGAGGGCAAGAGCTCATAAATAATTATATGTATATCCAGTTTGTAGAACTCACATATAATCAGTGAAGTCATGTAGTTGTATTATATATTTTTTATTATCACCTGAAGTGCTTTCACATCTTGATAGACATTTCCATTGGTCACCATTAGTCCACAATTTTGTGTGTACCCCTGTTTATCACACTAAGGGGAGTAGAATAAAACAGTACGCTGGATGGAGCTATTAAATAGCTGGATTCCATGCGACAGTACATGGCAAATGAGCTATCTAAGGTATGCTCCCTGCTCATGCTCTGAGCTTGAGATTCCCGTGTTCTTCTTATTTAGTACTCTTCTGCCATTACATTCAGTTAAAGTTCAGTTTGATTTGGTTGAGTCCACTATAGGATTTGGATTAACTATTTCACATTCTATTCTTTTTGGCTTAGTTGTCAGTTTGTATTTAATGAATTCTCAATACGGCATTTGCTATTTAAGAGCAGCTTACTAATTGGAGGCTTCTAGCCTCCATGGTAATCCAGAGAGGAGAAGAGCGGGAGAAAACTATCTGTTCGTCGGATCTAACCATCATTAATCCTTAGACAATCACCATGCTTTCTATAATTATTGGGCTACCTTTTGTACATCCATGATTTTGGTTTCCCAAAACTACCGAAGACTTCCCGAGAAATTTGTAACATTTGGTTATCAAACCTGTTGTAGAAGGATGTATAAACATTTTCCAAGGCACAGGTGGCAAAAAACAAACTATTTCATGTTAATACGCCATAGTAACTTATGTTGTAATAATCATAAAGATAATTCTGTATTTTCCTTCTACCATAAATGAAACCATTGAATTATATTGCTTAGGATATTAATGTGTTCCATTAAATTAAAAAAATCAGTGAAGTTGAAATTTCTTATAGCCTCCTAAGACAAATCTGCAATAGTATCATTCTTTTGCATATAATAATTTATTTATTCAAGGAGTATGTAGAAAAATGTATAATATTATCATTATTAATGAAATAGTGGAAAAATAAATAGAGATATATCTAGCCCGTGCAGGTGCACGGGTTGACGACTAGTGATGATAATTCCACATACATGTGGCACTGCCGTTTAGGTCACATTGGTGTAAAGCGCATGAAGAAACTCCATTCTGATGGACTTTTGGATTCACTTGATTTTGAATCATTTGAAACTTGCGAACCATGCCTTATGGGCAAGTTGACTCGAACACCCTTCTCCGACATGATGGAGAGAGCAACAGACTTGTTAGAAATCATACATACTGATGTGTGCGGTCCAATGAGTGTTGTATCACGCGGTGGATATCGTTACTTCTTAACCTTCACCGATGATTTAAGTAGATATGGGTATATTTACTTAATGAAACACAAGTCTGAAATGTTCGAAAAGTTCAAAGAATTTCAGAGTGAAGTTGAGAATCATCATAACAAGAAAATAAAGTTTCTCCGATCTGATCATGGAGGCGAATATTCGAGTTACGAGTTTAGCATGCATTTAAAGACATGTGGAATTGTTTCACAACTCACGCCACCTGGAACACCACAGCGTAATGGTGTGTCTGAATGTCGTAATCGTACTTTATTAGATATGGTGCGATCTATGATGTCTCTTACCGATCTGCCACTATCCTTTTGGAGCTATGCATTAGAGACAGCCGCATTCACTTTAAATAGGGCACCATCAAAATCCGTTGAGATGACTCCATATGAGTTATGGTTTGGCAAGAAGCCGAAGTTATCGTTTCTTAAAATTTGGGGTTGCGATGCTTATGTGAAAAGACTTCAACCTGATAAGCTCGAACCCAAGTCGGAAAAATGCGTCTTCATTGGATACCCTAAGGAAACTATTGGGTATACCTTCTACCACAGAACTGAGGGCAAGATTTTTGTTGCCAAGAATGGTTCCTTTCTAGAGAAGGAGTTTCTCTCGAAAGAAGTGAGTGGGAGGAAAGTAGAGCTTAACGAGATTATCGAACCTGTTCTTCAGATGCCGAGTAGCGTAGAACTGGAAGATGTTCCAGAGCAGCCATCGCCGCCTGAAGAAGGAGCAAATGATGGTGATCATACTACTCCAGTCAAAGCTGTTATTGAACCTCACAGGTCAACAAGGGAATGTACCACTCCTAATCGGTATGACCCCGTCATGAGTGTCATGTTGTTAGACAATGATGAACCTGCGAATTATGAGGAAGCGATGATGAGCCCAGACTCCGATAAATGGCTAGGAGCCATGAAATCCGAAATGGAATCCATGTATGAAAACCAAGTATGGACTTTGGTGGACTTACCAAACGACCGAAAGGACGTTGAGAATAAATGGATATTCAAAAGAAAGACAGACGCTGACGGAAATGTCACCGTGTATAAAGCTCGACTTGTCGCAAAGGGTTTTCAACAAATTCAAGGAGTTGACTACGATGAGACATTCTCACCCGTAGCGATGCTAAAATCTGTTCAGATTATGTTAGCAATTGCCGCATTTTATGATTATGAAATTTGGCAAATGGATGTGAAGACCGCGTTCCTTAATTGTCACATTAAGGAAGAGTTGTACATGGTACAACCCAAAGGTTTTGTTGATCCTAAGGATGCTAAGATGGTATGCAAACTTCAGAGATCCATTTATGGACTGAAGCAAGCATCGCGGAGTTGGAATCTCCGGTTTGATGAAGTGATCAAAGGGTTTGGATTTGTCCAAACTTATGGAGAAGCCTGCATTTACAAGAAAGTGAGTGGGAGTTCAGTTGCATTTCTGATACTATATGTGGATGACATATTATTGATTGGAAATGATGTTACACTACTGGAAAGTGTAAAGGATTATTTGAATAAGAGTTTTTTAATAAAAGACCTTTGTGAAGCAGCGTATATTTTAGGCATTAAAATCTACAGGGATAGATCAAAACGCCTAATAGGGCTTTCATAGAGTACATACCTTGACAAGGTTCTGAAAAAGTATAGAATGGAAAATTCGAATAAGGGGTTCTTACCAGTGTTGTAAGGAAAGATTTTGAGTAAGACTCAAACTCCTGTCACGGCAGAAGATAGAGAGACAATGAACAAGGTTCCCTATGCCTCTGCCATAGGCTTTATCATGTATGCTATGCTATGTACTAGACCAGATGTGTGCCATGCTATAAGTTTGACTAGCAGGTACCAAAGTGATCCAGGAGTGGAACACTGGACAGTTGTCAAGAATATCCTTAAGTATCTGAATAGAACTAAGGAAATGTTTCTCGTATATGGAAGTGACCAAGAGCTTGTCGTAAGGGGTTACGTCGATGCTAGTTGGGATACAGATCTGGATGATTCGAAGTCTCAGTCCGGATACGTGTTTATTCTAAATGGTGGCGCTGTGAGTTGGAGGAGTTCCAAGCAGAGCGTGGTGGCGAAATCTTCAACAGAAGCGGAATATGTGGCAGCCTCGTCGGCCACAAGTGAAGTAGTCTGGATGAAGGAGTTGCTCTCTGAACTGGGTGTGGTTCCAAGTGCATCAAGACCACTGGCCCTGTACTGTGATAATACAGGTGCGATTGCTCTTGCCAAGGAGCCAACTTCACATAAGAACACAAAGCATATCAAGCGCCGCTTTCACAATTTGCGTGAGAATGTCCAAGATGGAGACATTGAGATTTGCAAGGTGCACACGGATCTGAATGTGGCAGACCCGTTGACTAAACCTCTTCCACGAGCAAAACATGATCAGCACTGGGAGGCCATGGGTGTTAGATTGCTACAAATGTAAACTAGATTATTGACTCTAGTGCAAGTGGGAGACTGTTGGAAATATGCCCAAGAGGCAATAATAAAGTTTATTATTTATCATATTTCATGTTCATAATAAATTTTATTATCCATGCTATAAGTGTATTAAGTGGAAACAAATGCATGTGTGGAATATAAACGGAAATGTGTCCCTAGTTAAGCCTCTGGTAACTAGTTCATTTGATCAAGTGATGGTTAGATGTTTCCTAACCATGGATTTATGAATCACTTGATAAACGAAGTTTGTATCATGGGAGATGATATGATGGACAAGACTCAAATTAAATATATGTCAAATATAGTTTCCTTAGGCCATGAGATCATGTTACTCCTGCTTATCGGAGAAGTGCTTTGTGGACATCAAACGTCACTTCGTAAATGGGTGCTTATAAAGGTGTTTTTCAGGTATCTCGATGGTAGGTTGTTGGGTTGCATAAATCAAGACTGGGATTTGTTCGTCCAACTGTTGGATAGATTTCTCTGGACCCTCTCGGTAGCATAGCATCCAAACGCTTACAAGCATATGACTAAGTGGCTAGTCATATCGGATCCTATCCTATGGTAATGAGTAAAGAGAACTTGTCAGAAACGAGATTAATCAGATATGGAGATATCAGTGGATTGAGTCTCGGGCAAGTAATATATTGTGAAACAAAAAGGAATCGTATATGGATTAATTGAATCCCGGACATTGTGGTTCGACTAGTAAAGTACTTCGTCGAATATGTAGGAATTAATATGGGCATCCCGGTCCCGCTATTAATATGACATATTCGCGAACCCGCAGAGTCACACACTTAACGTTCGATGTAGTTAGGGTTCGAGATAAATGATGGTGAGAAAGAATATTGATTCGGAGTCTCGGATAGGATCCCGGACGTCACGAGGAGTTTCGGAAGAGTCCGGGGAATAAGATTCATATAAGGAAAGTGTTTCCGGAGGCATCGAAAAGGTTCGGGAATTTTACGGTAGAGTACCGGAATATTCTAGAAGGTTCTAGAAGAGTCTAGAAGTGGGGCCCATAGGAGTATGGGGCCTACACGGGCCAAAGGGGTGGTGCAGTGGCCAGCTAGGCCAGCCGCACCAGAGCCCCAAGGGGCCCATGCGGGCTAGGGCAAAAGCCCATGTGGGCTCGGGCAAGGCCCAAAGGGGGCCGGCCTAACCCTAACCCTAAAGGGAGGCTGACTTGGGGGCCAAGGCACCCCAGCCGCCGCCCCTAAAGGGCTTGGGGCGCAGCCCCCTGACCGCCTATATAAGGAGGGGGTCTGGGGAGGGCTTCCACACCCTTCTGCCCCTCCCCAAGCCGCCGCCCCCCTCCCCTGCCGCACCTCCTCCTCCTCCCTCCTCTCTAGCTTGTCGCTTGGCGAAGCCCTACTAGATCTCCACCATATCCACCACACCACCGTCGTTGTGCTGCAGATCTCGCGAGCCTCTCCATCACCTCTTGCGGGATCAAGATCGTGGAGTCTTCATCGAGCCATACGTGTGGATCTCTCGGAGACGTTGCTCGTGCGATGCTTGGATAATACATCTCCTCGCAATTAGACGAGTCTAGTTGCGGGGATCGACTAGCCAACCCCTGCCTCGACAAAACGCTCACGGTTTTCTTCGAGGGTGAGATTCTATCTCCTTCTTGCTACCAACCTCTCGTAGATCAGATCTAGTATTGGGTTTATTCCGTCTTGTTTGCGTAGGAATTTTTTTTGTTTTCTATGCTGCGACCCTTCAACCCCGTGGTGGTCAGTTCCCATTGTGCAATCTAACGGTCAGGTTTTATGGAGGGATTAGCACGGATAAGGTCTGAACCTGACGGGGATTAGAGTGGTTCTCCGATTCCACTCAGACCCGTGGTGATCTGTTCCACGTGGGGAGTAGTTCCCAACGAACCGAACGATCCAAAGGCTTAACCTCATCACCACTTCACCACTAATATAAAACAAGCCAGAGGGGGTGATCCAAACAATCTTGAACGTATAACCAATATATCAAACGGCGCACACTCCCGTGTTTAACGCTAAAACATGGTCTGTCAAACCATCTGCTCGCGAAAACTGTTCCGCTGAATTCCCGTTTGATCTCCTCCTCGCATCTCGATGAATCACGCCGCCGCACCCCCTACCGATCCTCAGGTCTCCTCGGCGCATCTCGCCCCTCGCCTGGCTCACTGATTTGGCCGCCGCCGAGTTCCGGTCTTCCTCTCGGAGATTTCCGCAGTTTGCCAAAGTGCTACTTGGATATCTAGAGGGAATTTGACGATGCCGATGCCGATCAAACTACAGTGCTGCTAGCTTACTGATTGATGTCGCAATGATATATTGTTGATAGCTGAGAAAGATAACCGGAACTGTTTTTAAGACAAAGGGACATGCTTCTTTGGATTATTTTTTCAAGATAGAATTTATTTGTGCAATAGCTTTTCATCGATTAGAAGCATTTTTTCATAGTTTACGAGAGGGGGAATGCCTACATATGGGAACCTCATATCCAATGTTTATTTGTTATGTTTGTTGGACCATATATCTTTGTTCTTGCTGGTATATGGATTTCCTAAAAATTAGGTGCTACTTTCTTGGTCATTTGTTTTTTGTAATCTGAACATAAACAAGTTTAATGAGCTTTGCTAACTTTTTTTGTAGATACAGTGATGATGCATAGAGGGATCCGAATTCATTATTGGTCAAAATTTAATTGGAAAGAATGAATATATTGAGAAAGGTAATACTGGGCGTCAAATTATGTATATGCAAGTGTTGTGTACCTTCTAAGCTGCTATCCGTGGTGGAGATAATACATATTGTGAAGATCACGTTGAGTTAAATACTAAAATACTTCAAGACACCAAGGTTGAAATCAATTAGGCAGGAGCTATCAGTATGCCTGGAATCAGAATGAAAGTGGACAAGGAGTTCAGAGTTCTTAGCGGCTTCTTAAAGACACCCAAGTAATTCACTTTTTTCTTTGATTAAATTTTATTGAGTAATGAATGTACACAAGTTGAGAGTGTATAGTTTCAATTTGACCAATTTATTGTAGCTTAAGTTCTGTTACTTCTGTGTTTTCCTTATCAAAGACTAAGATGTCTGGATATTATATGATTTTTTTTACGTAGTTAAATATTTTTGGAACCAAAGATGAAATGGTACTTGTGATGGTGCTTGAATTCCACAAAGCAGAATTATTTATTCTTTCACCTTTCACCCGTACCTTTTTTGTTTTGCGGGATTGGCATTGTCGGAGAGCCGATGAGGGTGTAGAGTTTGAGATTTTTTTCAAGAGCATGGAAATAGATACTTTTAGTCATCTTTGAGATAGTGCCAGTTCACCTGGATTTGAACATGAGTTGCTAGAATTTTTTAGTACATTATAAGACCTCTCTATTGATTTAGCAATATTAGTATATTATTAGATATGTTTGTTAATTTGTTTAATTCTTATGTTAATTATAATGAACCAATAAGTGAAACTTTATAAACAAGAATGGATTCAAACGTCTGGCTGCAATCTTTTGGAGAATTTATGAATGCAATACGACTATTGGTATTTTTTTACTGGATGCAATATAAGCTACCTACTTGCTTTCGACTATCAAATTCTGATGACGATGCCGATGCCGATCAAACTAAATGGCTTTTTTGTTGAGAAAATAATCAGGGTCGGAAGTTAGGATGTAGGATGTGCGTTGCACGTGCACATTTACTAGTACTTTAAAGTTCCAGTCCAAAAGTTTAGCCAATCGAAGGAAGGATCAAACTTGTACTCCAAGTCCAACATTTCGAACGAAACGGTCATTTCAACTTTTACGAGTCCCGTTCAAGAATACGTAGCACTCTAAAATTTGGTAGTCAAAGAACGGCGGCTCCTAGCTGTTGTCATGTGCATGCGTCTTCAATCCTGATCACTTCCGTGTTCTTTCTCCCTCGTGGGTGTAAAACAATAAGGTTATTTTCACGCCGAATTTGGTTTAAAAGAACTTGGATAGGGTAGTGGATGTACAATCCAGCCACCCAGACTCTAAGTCTTTGCAGATTCGAATTTGGGTTCTTATATTATTTAAAAATAAACTTGTTGTGGCTTTGTGGGGTCTCGCCACTGCTTTCCCTAAAAAAATGATAATTATATTCGAATCCAAAATAATACCTGAATATGTTATATCAAATATCATGAGGACATGGACAATCTGGATATTAATTAGGAGTACCGGATGGTTTAAAAGTTAAAACACATTTTACTCTTTTTTTAAACAATATCTAAAGACAATCTGATTATTCTTTTTTAAATCAATATCTCAAACCAACCTGACTCGGTAAACGGTTGGTGAGTCACCCAGTTCATTAGTTAAAGCCGCAACTCGCTTACAAAGCATATGTGCATCGTGTACATTTGCATTAGTGCATCCTTGTTGACCAATTTGGATCTTTCGATTCGAGTTCATACGTTTACTCAAGCACATAATCCGCATTGAATTTGCACCAAGCTTTGCCTTCGCGATTCCAACATTAGACCAAACGAGCAACAAAATTTTCTCAAACACATTTTCCCTTTTTATATTCACGGGGTGGTCGCAGCCATGAAGCACATACTTTCGGCTCAAAGGTTTTCTACATCCATTCTAAGGATTACATTCCAGAATTACTAGAAAAAACGCGCGCATCCTGAAAGCGCGCCTGGCATTGCGTCATCGAGCAGCACGTGGCGCATTCTAAGCGTGTCCATGCTCCCGCGCGTGAGTACTCTGCTCGCCACGTGTAGACCAGGAGCGTGTCGCTCGTTCGCTGCCGCTGGGTGTGTAGTTCGGGTGTGTTCTTTCCCTTTTTCTCTTTTTGTTCGAAGACAAAAAAAATAAAATATCTTGCGAACCGTGCTGCCAAATAACTATCTGTTTTCGGAAATGGGCTAGTCGCGTCGAGATCTTTAAAACTAGATCCCATGTTGATATGTTTTGATAAACTTTTTTTTTTACTGTCCGGAGTGTATAGTTTGCACTGACTTTACAGTTTTTTAGAGTGCAGTACAAAGCCTTCTTTTTTTTTACGGTGCACTGATTCGGATGGGGACAGTGCACTGCCTTCTCTTTTTCTCTTTTAATAGTGCACGGACTCGGATGGGACGGTGCACTGTCTGCACTGTTTTCGGTTGGACAGTGCACTGCCTGCACTGTTTTCGGTTGGGCAGTGCACTGCCTTCGATTACGCAGTACACTAGCTGCACTGTCTTCGGTTAAGTGGTGCACTGGCTGCACTGCTTGCGGAGTATTGCACTGCATTCGGTTGCGTAGTGCATTAACTTCGGTTGCGCAGTGCAGCTTCGGAGGAGCATTGCACTGCCTTCTCTTTTTCTCTTTTAATAGTGCACTGCTTCGGATGGGACGGTGCACTGTCTACACTGCCTTCGGTTGGTCAGTGCACTACCTTTTATTGCGCAGTGCATTGTCTTCGATTACGTAGTGTACTGACTACACTGTCTTCGGTTGGGCAGTGCACTGCCTTCGGTTACGCAGTGCACTGTCTACACTGCCTTCGATTGCGCAGTGCAGTGCCTTCAGTTGGATAGTGCACTGCCTTCGACGAAGTATTGCACTGCCTAAATTGAGTACAGCCCGCAGCACACGAAACGACAGATGGATCGACGAAATATTAGGGACAACGACCTTTGCACTGCCTTCAAGATTTTTATAAATATTTTTTCTCTTTTTCTTTTCTACGTACTAAGTTAAGCGCACAAGCAGATAGTTGGATCGATTGAGCTAGCTAGCTCACGTACCAGGATGGAGTGGTTCGCTGTGCTTGTTCCGCTAGGGTGCCCTTTTCCTTGACGCTCTCATTAAATTCGAATTTAGACTATTCAAAGTTTGAACTAAAAGGGGAAACTTGATATTTTTACAAAATAAAATTGTAGGTCTTACAATAGCATTATATGCCACAAAACGATGTTTTGCATTGATGCGGCAATCTTTCATCTCCGACTTTGAATGGTCAGGAGTTGCATTGACGTGAATACTGATTTTGCATTGACGTGACACTAATACATTAAAATATATATCATAAAAAAGATATTGAATTACTACTATATATGGATTTGTTATGTAAATATTGTTGCATTTTCTTAGCGAAATATTTTTATATGATTATGTTAGAATATTTATATATAATTAGTAAAAATCATAGTCAAGATTGGTGGATTGAAGACCCAAAAAAACATCAAGCGTTTCTATTTTGGAACGTAAACCGTCCTTTAGTTTTGAAAATACTCCGTAACAATAAACGAAAAATAATAGGAGTACACCATTTTGCATTCGCCTAATCAGATCATCCTTCCTTTCCTCCTTTCCTGCGCAAGCCATGGCCTCCCAGCAATCACCGACGCTGCTGGCGGCGGCGAAATCAACGCCGCCACTCCCACCGCCGTAGTCGATCTCGGAAACGATCTCCTCCGCGAGGTCTTCCTCCGCCTCTCCTCCCTCCCGACCCTCGTACGTGCCGCCCTCAGCTGCCACACCTTCCTCCACGCCGTCTGCTCGTCCCCTGCCTTCCACCTCTCCTTCAGCGCCGCCCGCCCACCCCCTCTCCTCGGCCTCTTCTTCGACCTCGACATCCCTGCCATTCCAATCTTCACCCCCTCCGCCGCCGCTCTGAGACCCCGACCTCGCAGACGTCATCCGCGGCGCCGATTTCTTCCTCACCCGCATCCCCGACGACGACAACGCCTTCCCAGGGTGGGCCATCAAAGATTGCCGCGACGGCTACGTCCTCCTCTAGAACAGCAGCACGGAGCAGTTCGCCGCCTACAACCCCCTCACACGGGCACTGGATCTCATGCCCGCGCCGCCTGAGGAGATCTTCGACGATTTCCATGGGGACGTCACCTACCTTGGGTGCTTCATCCTGTCATCCGAAAAGGCAGGTGAACCACCGCGCTGAGTCTACACCTGTCATGACGAGTCGCAGGCGCGCGCCGCCGTGTTCTCATCGCCACCTGTAGCGAGTTGGAGAGTTGTCCTGCGGCATGGCATGGACAATTACAAGGCCACAAAAAGGATTCTATTATAATCCTTGAAGCTGTGGCCGATTAGGAGACATGGATTTGACATGATTTTTTTTGAAATGACCGGGTCTTGCAATGACATCAATGTTCTTCAATGGTCACCACTCATGACATGGATTTGCAATGTGTGAAACTCCACCGGTGGAGTTTGTGGCAAACGGCCACACATACAACTACGGGTACTATCTTGCCGACGACATCTACCCGAAGTGGCAAACATTTGTGAAGCCGGTGCACAAACCGAAAGGTAAGAAAGTGCTTGATTTTCGTAATGCACAAGCGACGGCTAGGAAAGATGTGGAGAGAGAATTTGAGATTTTGCAAACCCAATTTGCTATTGTGAGAGGATCATCTAGATTTCGGGATCAAGATATGCTTTGGTATACATTGAACGCTTGTGTGATAATGCATAATATGATCATCGAGAATGAGAGCGGGAAAGATTTAGACTACAACTATGAGTTGATGGGAGGTCCCGTGCGAGTGTGGAGGAGGAAAGAGAGGGTGGCCCGCTTTCTTGCCTCTTATCATGCCGTTCGAAAAGCCGATATGCATGATGAGCTTTAAAATGATCTCGTCGAGGTGGTGGTCATGAAATGAACAACAAAATTAGTTTGATGTTGTATATTTGTTTTATGTTTGTTCTATTTTTTATGAACTATTTATTGTATCATTCATGGACTATTTGTTGTATTGAATATGAACTATTTGTTTGAGTTGTAATAATAATTAAACTTTTTATTGTTAATTTATTTTGTGTGTGTTTGATCTTCTAATTCCGCACGCTGGATTTTACCGCGCCCGCTGAAGCGCTACACGGCGCGCAATAATATTGCGCGGCTGGAATAGAACTCACCCCCCCCCCCCCCCCCCCCCCACACACACACACACACATCCGGCGGTAAAAGTGTTACTCCATCCGTCCGAAAATAAATGTCTTAGATTTGTCCAAATATGAATGTATCTAGACGTAAAACACATCTAGATACATGCATATTTAGCACGCCGCACTACGCTTGCTGGAGTTGCTCTTACGAAGCATATGTGCATCGTGTACCTTGTTGTTCATTTGCATCATTACATCCATGTTGACCAATTTGGTTGTTTCGATCCGAGTTCATCCGTTTATTCAAGCACATAAACCGTGTTGAATTTACATCCAGCTTTGCTTTTACGATTCCAACATTAGACCAAACGAGCAACTATTTTCTGAAGCACTTTTTTTTTAGATTTTGGAACGTACCACCATCCTTTAGTTTTGAAAATAGAAATACTCCTTTACTTTCTCAAGTACACGGGAGAGGAGGAAGTGCTTACAGATGAATCCAGCTTGCCGGAGAAGAGGGGCGACGAAAGGATGCGTCGGCGGGTAATAACTGGACAACGAGCACGTGGAAGCGTCAGCGAGCAAGAACTGTAGGGCGAGCAAGACGGCGAGCGCGTGGATGTCGTCGGCGAGCAAGTAGAGCTGGTGGTCGCGGGTGTCTCCGACCTCGCCGGCGGTGATGAAAACGTGGAGGAAGAGCAGGGAGAGGGGGCTCAAGGACGGCGTGGAACGGGCGTCGCGGCTTCGCTCTCCCTGCGCAGCCGCCAGCGACCAAAACGCGAGGGGGGCGGGGGGGGGGGGGGGGGGGGGGGGGGGGGGGGTTGTGGGGTGTTTCGTTTCCACCCCAACCCGATGGGTCTTGGGGGGTTTTCTCGGGCCAAAACTGACCTACGGAACTGCCCAAAAGTGTTTTGACATGTTTTAATTGGGTCCGGAAATTACATCCCAAAACCGGCTCAAACTCAGAAAAAACACTTCCACCTTCCACCGAACGAGGCCTAAAACGGGTGGTGAGTCACCCCGTTCATTAGTTAAGCTGCAACTCGCTTACAAAGCATATGTGCATCGTGTATCTTAGCCCGTGTTGTTCATTTGCATCATTTCATCCATGTGGACCAATTTGGTTCTTTCGATCCGAGTTCATCCGCTTATTCAACCACATAAACCGCATTGAATTTACATTCAGTTTTGCCTTTACGATTCCAATATTAGACCAAACGAGCAACAATTTTCTCAAGCACATTTTTTTTTAGATTTTGGGACGCACCACTGTCCTTTAGTTTTGAAAATAGAATCCGTAACAATAAACGAAAAATAATACGGAGTACTAGGATTACACCATTTTGCATTTGCATCTTTCCTTTCCCCCTCTCCTGCGTAAAGCCATGGCCTCCCAGCAATCACCGACGCCGCTGGCGGCAGCGAAATCAACGCTGCCACCCGCTCCCACCGCCGTAGTCGATCTCGGAAACGATCTCCTCCGCGAGGTCTCCCTCCGCCTCCCCTCCCAACCGACCCTCGTCCATGCCGCCCTCAGCTGCCGTACCTTCCTCCATGCCGTCCGCTTGTCCCTGCCTTCCGCCGCTCCTTCAGCGCCGCCCGCCCACTCCCTCTCTTCGGCCTCTTCTTCGATCCCGACGGCACCGCCATCCCAACCTTTGCCCCCCTCCGCCGCCGCTCCGACCCCGACCTCGCAGCCGTCATCCGCGGCGCCGATTTTTTCCTCATCCGCATCCCTGACGATGACAACGCCTTCCCTGGGTGGGCCATCGAAGACTGCCGCGACGGCTACGTCCTCCTCCCACTAGTAGGAAAAGGGTTATAGCCGCCAGAGAGTCACCGGCGAACTAATAAAACGTGTTCGCCAGCGGTAAATACCGTTGGCGAACAGTAAAATTGATTCGCCAGTGGTACGTGTCTTACCACTGGCGAACAGTGTTCGCGCTTCGCCAGTGGTAAACGCGGACCCGGGCGTACTGAGCGAGGCCATCTACCGCTGGCGAACGCACGTACCTGTTCGCCAGCGGTAAGTTGGGTACCACTGGCGAACAAGAAACTTGGTTCGCCAGCAGTAGATGGTCCCGGTGGGGTCCCCCGGTCCCGTGTTTACCACCGGCGAAGGACGAACGTGGTTCGCTAGTGGTAAGGCATGTACCACTGGCGAATATTCAACCTGTTCGCCAGTGATTTCCTGGCATTTTCACCAAACCCGACCAGCCCCCTTTCTCCTCTCCATTATTGCACTTTCCTCTCCTCTTCACTCTCCATTATTGCTACTCCATTAAATGCCACCCCCCATCATTTCCTCTAGTTTCAACCAATAAAAACTACTTTAATTGATAGATCTATCCTCACCTCACTCTCTCCAACCTATCCACCAAAGGATTTCTCTCCACAACTCTAGATCTAGTCCTATCTCTCTCTCTCTCTCCAACACATCGTTCTAGCTACAAGTATTACACATTAATTTCTCGGTGAACTTGACTCGATCTCGTACGTGTGATCATCTAATTATGGTGGATTGACTTTTATATAATAAATTAAATTAATGATTTTTGTGAAATTTGACCGAAATTCGTCGGAATGGACCGAAATTAATGATTTTTTGTGAAATTAAAATGAGTTGCCAGTATTTTGCCGGGATGTTGATTAATTTCCGTCTCGGCAAATTTTGACACTCCCTCTTAGGTCCTTTTTCTAGGAAGGTCATGCCGAATTTTTTTGTGAAAAATGATATATATATGGTTCTAATAATTGTATTATTTGTTCTACACCGTGCAGGCGACAATGGTCACTTTGAGCGAACGTGTCGTGAATAGATACTTGAGGCACGCGACGGAAGACATGTTACGGAATAATCGCAAAATGATACAATGTCCGTGTCGAAAATGCAGACTAGAGGGCACCCTCGACCCCTTTAGCGGACAGTTGCTGGAGCACCTGCTCAGGCGTGGTTTCATGGAGGGGCACACTCAGTGGATAAGTGATGATGAAGACGATGACGAAATCCATAAGGCGGCAACAGGAAATGATCAGGAATGGCAGCAGGTCAGTGATGACAATGAGGTGCAAGAAGATGATCAAGAGCCTACTCATCCGCACCATGATATATATGTTGGAGAAGACAGTGATGAGCAACACGTAACGGAGGAAGACGAGGACACGCGGGCACCGCTAACTTCAGTCGTGCGGGACCCTCATCTCGAAGAACTGCTTCTCAAGAAGACGACTAACCCTAGATCTGCTGCAAGAGAGCAATCTAAACTGGCGCAACTAGAGATAGACTCGAATACTCCGTTGTATCCAGATTGCGAACCGGATGACTCCCGCTTGAAAGTAGCGCTCGATGTTCTGCAGATGAAGGCAAGATTCAAATGGAGCGACGTAAGCCTCGACGCAAGTATGGAATACTGGAAGAGCAAGCTTCCGAAGGAGAACACGTGTCCTAAAAGTTGTGATGAGGCCAAGAAAATCGTGTGCCCCTTTGATCTACCGCAGGAAAAATACCACGTGTGCATCAACGACTGCTACATCTTTCGGGAAGGGGACGCGGACAAGACCACATGTCCGGTGTGCAAGGCTGCTCGATACAAGAAAGGGAGGAATAAAGCTCCTCAAAAAGTTGTGTGGTACTTTCCGCTCATCCCCCGTCTGCGGCGCTATTTCGCGGACCGCAAGGAAGCAAAGCTCATGCGCTGGCACGTGGAGAGAAGGGAGAAAGTTCTGAAAGATCCAGAGCGGAATGAAAAGGTAAATCTGACACACCCTTCGGATGCATGCCAGTGGAAAGCATTAGACAATGAATATCCAACTTTCGGGGCAGAGCCAAGGAACATTAGGTTGGGTGCGAGCACCAATGGGCTCAATCCGTTTGGCAACCAGAGCAGCACACATAGCACCTGGCCCGTGTTCGTATGGATATACAACCTCCCGCCCTGGCTGTGCATGAAGAGGAAGTACATACACATGAGCATGCTCATTCAAGGGCCGAAACAACCGGGCACCGACATCAATCTGTATCTGAAGCTACTGAAAGATGAGCTACACACGTTATGGTAGGAAGGCGGGGTCAACACATGGGACGCCCTCGCAGAAGAATATTTTCCTATGAGAGCCGCCTTGCTCTGTACGGTGCACGACTTGCCCGGCTACGGATACGTCTCAGGCCAGGTGTGCCACGGACATAACGGATGTGTGAGGTGCATGGATGACCTGACATTTCACCAGCTCCAGAAAAATCCCGGGTCTTCAAAAACCATCTACATCGTCCATCGAAGGTGGCTACACATTAAAGACTCATGGAGAAGGCGTGGAGACCTTTTCAACGGCGAAGAAGAGCTCCGGGGACCTCTACATAAGAGGTGCGGCGAAGAAATATATGATTTGCTGAATGAATGGGAAGAGTGCCCTCGGCCGGGAAAGAAGCAAAAGGCACCAAAACCACTCCTGGATGTATGGAAGACGAGGTACGTGTTTTGGGACTTGCCGTACTGGCCCATCCTCGGTACGCCTCATTGCCTAGATCTAATGCATATCACGAAGAATGTGTTCGAGAGTCTGTTTAGCACTCTGCTCAACATGCCGGAGAGGACGAAAGATGGGCCGAAAGTAAGAAGCAATCTGATACATATGGGTATCCGGGAAGAGCTTCATGGAGGACGCCCGGCTATTGATCATGACCAATTGGAAGAGGAGACAGAAGGTCCCAAGGGCAAAAGGGTTAAGAGGAACGACTATTACTGCCCCCCTCCCGCTTCACTCTAAGTCCGAACGAGATCGAACAATTGATCAAGTGCCTTCTAGGAGTCAAAGTGCCTTTGGGTTACTCGGGGCTAATAAGCAGATTTTTAGACCCGCAGAAACAAAAGTTCAGCGGGATGAAGTCTCATGACTGTCACGTGATGATGACGCAGATACTTCCGGTTGCGATCCGAGTGATAATGGACAAGCACGTCCATGAAACCCTGTTTGGCCTCTGTAACTTCTTCGACGTGATCTCCCGAAAGTCGATCACCGGGAAGCAACTCTCAAGGCTACAGGAAGATATCGTCGTGATACTATGCGAGCTTGAGATGTACTTCCCACCCGCATTCTTTGACATCTGTGTGCATCTGTTGGTCCATATCGTGGATGATATCATCCATCTCGGGTCGTTGTTCCAGCACAACATGATGCCGTTCGAAAGGATGAACGGGGTAATCAAAGGATTCGTTCGTAACAGAGCCCATCCGGATGGAAGCATCGTTCAGGGTAGGGGTGGGCATAAAAACCGAAAACCGAAAACCGAAACCGAAAAGACCGAGACCGAAACCGAAATGACCGAGACCGAAAAGACCGTTAGAAATTTGGGTAGCAAATTAGAAAAGACCGAAATTAAATCAAAAATTCGGGTATCACTTATACATAACCCGAATAGACCGAAAGACCGATTTTATTTTATTTTGAGTGAATTACGTACGGAAGCAGCCGAATTTGTGTGCCAGTCCAGCTTATGTGTACATCTAGTCTATGGGCCAAACTACTAAACCAAGCATACCATCTAGTCTCTAGGCTCAACAACTGGGTATCCCAGCCCAGCGTACTGTAGATTCTCTCGTGCATGAGAGACCAGTCGATTGTTTTCCACTTTCCCAGTCCCGGGCGCCGATTCCCCTTCTTGCACCCTATATTTTTGGTCTATTTGGTCATGACCGAAGACCGGACCGAATAGACCGAAAACCGAAGAACACAAAACCGAAAAGACCGAATTTATTACGGGTATCATTTCTGGATGACCGAAATTGTTAAAAACCGGAAAGACCGAACCGAACTAACCGAAAAGACCGAACGCCCACCCCTAGTTCAGGGCTTTCTTACCGAAGAGTGCACCTCTTTCTGCACGAATTTTCTGGACGGGAAGGACCCTGTTGGTTTTCCCAGAAACAAGCACATTGGCAAGCTCGATGGAGCAGGTCACAAAAATGGCCGGAGGGAGTTGCATGTGTACTACGATTCTCGACGCACCGATTTTAACAGGGCAAACTTAGTGGCTCTCCAACACATTCAAATTGTCGATATTTGGGTGAAAGAGCACAAGAGCCTGATTGAGAAGAAGTACACTGACAAGGGCAAGCGGAGGACAGAAGGAGAAATAATCAGAGAGCACAACTCCTCTTTCTTGCGTTGGTTCAAAGATGAGCTTGACGCTCTGCCCCCAACATCTAGTGCGGAAGCTAAATTCTTATACGCCTTGTCACGTGGCCCCGCCCCCAACCTCGCGACGTTTCAAGCATATGATATCAACGGGTTCACTTTCTACACGGAGCAAAAGGACAAAACATCGGATTATCAAAACTCAGGGGTAACGATGGAATCCTACACCGGTGACAAAAAGTTAAGATACTACGGAAGGATCGAGGAGATCTGGGAGCTTAACTACTCTGGAGAGAAGGTGCCGATGTTCCGCGTCAGATGGGCTAGGATGTCGACCGTCCAAAAAGAAGACAAATACTTCACCACCATGGTTATACCCGAAGCCGGCAATTCATCAAGTGTGAACGTCACCACACAAAATGAGCCATGGGTACTGGCTAAGCACGTCTCCCAATGCTTCTTCATAACCGATCCGTCACGGCCTAGCCGTGTCGTCGTCAGGGGAGGCAAAAGAAACATCGTCGGAATGGACGGTGTCGCCAACGAGGACGAGTTCGACATGTTCGGCGACCAAAATATCGACGATGATCAAGATGATGATGATAAGGCAACATACACCACAAGAAGAAGCAGAACCACGCTACCTAAGCAAGGTCTTCCATTCAAAAGAAGAAGTCATGATGTGGGGCTAAATTATGCAACTGCGACCAAAAAAGGCAAGAAGAATGCCAAACGCTGAGAAAGACGCGTTGTGTCAGCATTGCATGCGACTATGTATCTCTCTTTTGTATCGGACTTGTTTCGATGATGATCAAGTGATGTGATATTGCATGCGACTATATATGTATCTCTCTTTTGTATCGGACTTGCATCGATGATCTACGGATGTGATATTTTGCACTAATCAAAATCATGAAATGGAAAACAAAACAAGAAAACAGAAATAATAAAGGGAAAAAACAAAAGAAATGGGAAAACTAAATAAAAAAAGAAAATACATACCACTGGCGAACTACCATCCGTGTTCGCCAGAGGCAAGGCTTACCGCTGGCGAACATGGCACCCGGTTCGCCAGTGGTAAGGTGCTTTCCACTCGCGAACACGTATTGCAGTTCGCCAGCGGTAAGGACCCCTTACCACTTACCTGGCCCGCGCGCCTCTCTTCCCCTCAACTCCTCCCTGACCCCTCGCGCGCGCTCTCTGCCGATTCAAACCACCGCCGCCGATTCAAACCGCCGCCGTCCTCTCTGCCGCCGGCGGTCCTCCTCGATCTGCTATCCGCCGCCGCCGTCCACGCCACAGCCACCGTTGTCGATCCTCCTCGCGCCCGACTTGAGGTATTAGCCTCTCCCCTTCCGTCGGCCGTGCCTCCCCTGGCCCTCCTCCTCCTCCTCTGTCCCCCGCCGTGCCCGCGCCCCGCCCTCCCCTCTCCCCTGGCCCTCCTTCTCCTCCGCTGCCGGCCGCCACCTCCCTGGCCCCTCTTCCCCTCCTCTCCCTCCTTGCTCTCCTCTCCCTCCTCCCCCTTCTTCCTCTCGGCCGGCCACCTCTCCCTCCTTCCCCCTTCTTCCCCGGCCACTCCCTCCTTGCCCATTAGGTGTTCGATATAATGTCAAACAGATTAGTTCAATTTTTTTGAATTAGCTATTCCAAATTAGTTAGTTAGTTAGTTGTAGGTTAGTTGTAAGAGAACATAGAGTTACACCTAGGGCTGCAAATATTTCGAGTGTTGTGACAATATGATAGTTGTATCATTTTTGTGGATGACAGTTTTGATTATCCTTTTTTGAGCACATCTTCTTTCATGATAATATGCAGGAAGTTTAGAAGGACCTCGACGCTGCTGTGTGGTGGTGAGAAGAACCTCGACGCCGCTGCTCAGTTTTCAGGTGAGATGATGAGATTGTCGATGATGTGAATGTGGTGGTGGTGGATGTGGTGATGATGGTGTTGTTGTCGTGATGGTGGTGGTACTTGTGGTGGTGGTGGTGTTGTGTTGTTGTGATGGTGGTGGTGGTGTCGATGAATTTGTGATGGTTGTGATGAAGTTGTGGTGGTGGATGTGTGTATGAAAAGTTTGCAGGTATCCCATGAGGCCCTTGATATTGTCGGAATGTTGATTAACTTCCGTTCCGGCAAATTCGGGTACTCCATATGCCCTATTTTTAGCAAAGGTCATGCCGAAATTTTCCGTGAATTTTGGCATGACTTTTGCTATACAATAGGACATATGGAGTACTCGAATTTGCCAATATGGAAGTTAATCGACATTTCGGAAAATTTGGACTCATGGGGTACCTTAGTATTTAGTTAAGTGGTTTTTTCTTATATTTTTTTGCACTAACTTTGGCTTAATAATTTCCTCGACAGTGCGAAGATCGATGGCTCACAACGACCAGGCCGGGGGTTCTCGGACAGGAGGCGACAATGCATACCTGACGATGCTTGCACAGTACAAGCATGCCGACGACGAGGAGATCGAGCATGCGGCCGATGATGAGATGGAGGCCCCATCCGCTAGTGAAGCCGAGCGTGGTGATGCTGGGACCACTACTAGTGGCGCCGAGGAGGGCGGCCCTTCTGGTAGCGAAGCCAGAAAAGACCGTAAACGCAAGAAGAGGGAACCAAACAAGCTCGGCACCACCCAACATGCATTCACAGAGGTGGACCCTAAAAGCGGTCTTCCTACGAAGCCGGAAAAATATGCCAAAGGGTACGGCATCCAGCTTGGATGCATCGCTCGGGAATGGGGGAGAATCAACGACGACAACCTAAAGGCGAAGGACAACGAAGGTTTGGCCGCCTACCTCATTGATAAGGTGCACACACGATACAAGTTCCCGGCACCCTACAATAACAAGGATATCAAAACAAATATTGTTAACACACAAGCCCTCGGCAAGTTGGGCAAAGCCTTTTCAACTTGGAGAACAGATGTTAGGAAGATGATTGAGGAAGAAGGTGCCGGTTTCGACGAGATCCACAAAATGTGGCCCAGCATTTCCGAAGAGGATTTTGAAGAATTCTCGGCCATAGAAGCCACTGCTGCAAAGAAGAAGCTGAGGCAGTGGGGGAAAGAAATGCAGAAGAAGAACGTTGCTCCCCACAATCTCGGAAGCCGGGGTTACGCCGGAAAGGAGCCAATTTGGCAAAAGGAGGATGCCCGAAGGGAAGGGCCGAACCCCTACGACAAGATCAAAGACCCGCTCGCCCGGAATTTTATTAGGGCCCGATTCAGGGATGATCCCAAATCGCCCGGGGAGCTTGTCTTGAACGCCAAGGTGAAGGCACTTGAGAACCAAATTCTCAAGGAACAAGAAAAGGATGAACAGGATCAATCCGAAGACTCCTCGGACCTGAAGGCCCCATATCAGACACCTTTCCTTAGGGCTCTAAACGAGACAAAGGAGGTGTCGTCGGATAAAGTTCCGCATCGTGGCCGTGTGGTCGGCGCCGGAATGGGTCATAAACATTCCTATTACTTCCCCGACTCCAAGGAGAAGCGAAAGGAGCGGAAGATGGCCGATCAATCGAAAATGGATGCGTCCATCGATGCAGCGGTGGAAAAAAGGCTCAACGCCCTCCTGCCCAACTTATGTATGTCCATCGGGGCTTGGTTTGAGGGGGGCAAACAAGGGCCTCCCCCCGTGATCAGCTTAGCAGGCTCCAGCAACTCGAGCGGTGTGGCGCCTGTTGTGCAGAGCCCGGCCGGCAACAATGCAGATGGTAGGGAGGAATCGCCGGCCGTCACCGCGCCTCAAAGATCAAGCCCTCCCGTCTTTGTTACCCCGCCGGCGACCCGCGGTCCGTCGCCGTTAGCCGAGCTCAACGCCATCACGGTAATTAAGCATCGTAAAAGCCTCGACAAGATACATATTACTTCATTCTTTGGCGCCCTCTCTAACGCCTTACACGTGTTTTCGCAGGCCGACGAGACGAGATGCACATTGCTCCTTGATGTGAACGGTGATCTGAAGGACGTGGCAAAGGGTAAGATCGTGAGACCTCTCAACCGCATTTTCCATGGCAGGCCTATGGCCGATGACGTGTTCAGGGTTGAATTGATCCGGCCTTTACCGGGTTGCGCTGGTTTATATCCTCCTTTCCAACCGGACGAAGCCGATAGCGAGTTAAACCTCGGAGAATGCCCGGTTTGGCCCTTGATATGGCCAAAATCACTGATTCGTGTGGACCCTTCTATCACCACCCCTCCAGTGCAGCAAACACAGGACGAAGAGGAAGCCAATGATGGCGATGATGACCCCAATGACTTCCTCGCTGATGATCCTTACTATGATGGAGCTCACGATGACAGATATGCTGGCGAGGGTCCAGTTGACCATGATCTTGGGGGGCAAAAAGCTGATCTCCCAGATAAATATCAGTGCATGAAGCGTCTCTTCTGTTCTCAAGATACGCCAGAAGCTGCCCCCGAGTAAGTTTTGGTTTGAGCCAGGACGCAGTCCAGGAGGCCATCAAAGATGCGATGGCACCGAAGGAGCCTAAGAAGACGGGACGAAAAAGATATAAGAGTAAACCTACCGCTGTTGACTCCAACAGCCAGCCGGTGCCGGGTACTAAGTCGAAGCCGCCGCACCGGGTAATGGACAGGTTACCCATCGTCGACTGGCATTCGGTCCATCATATGGGTAAAGCAATGATGCCGCCGAGGTTGGTAAAACTCCTCACCGGGGACATGGGGAGCCTCCATGAGGGTGTTCTTTTTCATGAGAATAGGCTTCTCAAAGAGGAAAATCCAACATACCCGGTTTTCCACGCAAAGGTGCCAGAGATAGATGGCTTGGGCTTTATCACTAGAGACTCCGGGGACGTGATCCTTCTAAGGTTTGATGACATCTTCAACATCTATCACATGTACGCACTCCACCCATCGATCGTCCGCCTGGTTGCCCTTAGTATGGCGCACCAGATCTTAAAGGAGAATACCCCGGGCATAGCGATACTTGACCCCTACTACATGAAAGAAATGTTCCTGAGTACCCCTAAGGGTAGGGCAAAGGTGTCGCGGTACATCGGAGACTTCTTAGGTACGCATCATGAGAAGAACATCTTTCTCATGCCTTACTTTCCCGAGTAAGTCATTCACTAACCGTCATAACATGCTTTCATAGATTTCCATTGTTAAGCTATTTTGCAATTTTGATGATGATGGTCTGTTTTGCGCAGTAACCAATACGACACACTCATCGTCATGTACCCGAAAGAGTCGTATGCCGTCTATCTCGACTCCGGGAGTGATGTCAATAGGGATAAAGACTACACCCACATCAAGGCTGTTCTGAATGAAGCTCTTAATGCCTACGCCCGAAGCGAAGGCATCATGAAAAGAGAAAAAAAGGTGCGAGGCAAGTTTGTATTCAACCAGAAAGTTATGTTCCCCTGCGTCAAGCAGTCGCCAGGCAGTAAAATGGAGGCATGGTACCTCATCAATCACATGCGGGAGTTTGTAAAGGATCAACAACGACTGCAATTTCCTTCTGCTCTGGACAGATGGTGCAACGACTTGGCAGATGCCAGTGATTCACGTATCAGACTAGAGTTCGGTCGCATCCAGCATGTGATCGCGGGAATCATCTACAACGATGTCTTGTCTCGCGACGGGGTGTACTTCAACGGCTTTGCACCACCACCGAATGACGAGATCGAATGTCGTTTAATAGCGCAGGGTGATCTCTGGCCATTCACTATAGATGGTGCTCTCCCGTTCCCACCGAAGCCGCGCAAGACGAAGAAGTGATCGACGGTATGTGTTGTCTACTTAGTACGATAGATGAACTTGTGTTCGTAAATTATATCCGTAAATTAACTTGTGCTTCTAAAATCGTTGAACCTATGTGTGATCGATGCTATTTAATTTGAGTTGTTTTGTTTTGTTTTGTTTCGTCTTTCTCTCTGAGTGCCGATGATTAAAATGAAGTGACACCATGTGATCCCGGGGATGGCGCTAGTGAGCCATGTGATATGCACGAATACACATCTTGTGCATCCTACTTGGCTCACTCGCACCATCCCTGGAACTTCTGTGTGTCCAACCTATATATGAGACATGTTTTCGATTTTTGTGCAGTCATTTAACTATTATTTGATTTGTGTACAAACTCTTGCTCTTATTTTCTTTGCCTAACACTTTTATCTTTGCCTCGTGTACAGAGAGATGAAGATGTCCGAAACAAGCGGGATGAGAGGGCTATAACTACAAGAGCTATAAGAGTAAAGCACAGGCGGAGCGGAAGAGAGGAAAAACATGCATATATACTCTTCTTTTTCATCGCCATTGCAGTTCTCTTGTCTGTGATTGTAGTTTAGATTACTACTTGCTTTTGAAAACTTGCGACCTATAAACTATCGACTTCCGGAGATGTGTGTATTAATGCATATGTATGCAAAATATTGGGTCTCACTTGTATATTTCGGCTTGTAATTCATGCATGATGAACCAATAATTTGGTCACTCGTCTATTTATATATCTATTTAAATTATGTCAATTATACTGTCTTCTATCAATATATATGTATTTAACTGCCCGTATATATTGCTGTAAAATATTTCTGCTTTTATTTTAAAAGCAGAAATACATATTACTGGCGAACAGGTACCTGGTTCGCCAGTGGTAATCACTGGGTGTACCGCTGGCGAACAAAATCTCGGTTCGCCAGTGGTAAGTGGAGCCTCGCTGGCGAACATGATGTTCGCCAGCGGTAAGCTGTTACCACTGGCGATATGAGCGCTGGCGAACCGCCTGTTCGCCAGCGGTAGCCAAAATAGGTTCGCTAACGATAGCCTTTTTCCTACTAGTGTCTAGAACAGCAGCACGGAGCAGTTCGCCGCCTACAACCCCTTCACACGGGCACTGGATCTCATGCCCGCGCCGCCTGAGGAGATCTTCGACGATTTCCATGGGGACACTGGCGGAGCTTCATGGGGGCCAAATGGGCTGTCGCCCCCCAGCCCATGAAGATTTAGACTAATATTTATAGGTATTTTGGTCCATTTGTCACTGAAATTCGACCAGGCTCACTATTTTCGACCCCCCCCCCCCCCAGCCCATTTAGCCCCACCAGGGTTTCGGCCCAAGCTCCGCCACTGCATGGGGACGTCACCTACCTTGTGTGCTTCATCCTGTCATCCGAAAAAGGCACGCGAACCACTGCGCTTGGTCTACACCTGTCACGACGAGTCGCGGGCGCGCGCCGCTGTGTTCTCATCGGAAAGCAGGGAGTGGAAGATCTTCCCGTGGTCGGAGCCTGTGACGCCGCATCCTGAGGACAAGTACTGGCTCAAAGTTGGCGATATGGTGAATGGGTTCATCTATTGGATACACGCGAATGAAGCCTACTTGCTCGTGCTGAACACAACAACCCTGCAATTCTCTCAGATGGGTCTGCCGCCAAGCTTGGTAGGCCGAGATTTCATATTTAGAGTTGGCGAGAACAAGGATGGGGAGCTTTGCATTGTCTGCCCAATTCAGTTCTATCTTTTTGTCTGGGTATGGAGAGCTGGTCTTGATGGCATCGAGACATGGATGTTCGACAAGAGGTTTCCGTTGGAGACGATTGTCGAGTTCACTGAGGGCACGCTGGAGGAACATGGTGAGCTGAAGGTTGTGGCCATTATCGTTGGATATGTGTACATTTCTACCACTGAGACGTTTGATGATCCTCATTTCCCTTGTTGGTTCCTATCTCTGTGCATGGAGACATCAGAGGTGGACACAGTGACGAATTTACCATGCCTCCGCCCTGGGCACGTGCCCGGGCTCTTTGCCGCGGCATGGCTGATCGGCGGTGAGCTCATCTGTCGGCTAAACTCGCTGGAATGGCCAGAATCGCGACCAGCGATAGAAAAGAGTAGTTCTTTCCGTAGATGGGCCAGGATAGCACTTCCCTGGGCCCTGACTGGTCAGCAAATTTTTCTTGGGCCTTAGTAGCAGACCGTATAAGACAGGCCCATTACCTAGCCTAGTTGCTTCAGTGCTTCAGGCCATGTACAAGATCCATCGATAGTTGTTTTAATTTCATATTGGGGAGCATATTTTTGTTGAAAGCAGACATTCACCACAAGTGGAAGAACCACCCCAAACAAAATTTATACTGTACAATTTATTAATATAATATTATATCTTGCAGAGGGCATTGAAGATTTCTATTTTAGTTTTTTGTTGTCGATTCTTTAAAAAAACTTACTTTACCTAGTACTAATGACATCCAGATTTCATACATTTATGATCTAACATCAGTTCAGTAGTTGTTGAGCAGTTGAAAATTTTATGATTTGATTCGTTGTAGACCAAATAAATTTTTCTGTTTGTTGTGTGCCCCGGCTTCGATAAATCGCTAGCTTCGCCACTGGGTGGACACAATCTTTCAGAAAAGATTTGACAGCCATATCCATCCCTACATCATGGCATGGCCTCCAGCTTTGATTGACAACAACTTGCACCCTCAACTCGAAGGTGCTTGACGAAATGTGGGCGAGGTATTGATATTTCCTTATCTTGGCCACGGTATGTAATTTTCTAGCATTCATGTTCTGAAGATGAGAGAGAGAGAGAGAGAAGACCACTTTTATTTGGAGCTACAAGCAAACTTGAGCTATCTACATTTTGTAGCTTCTTTCAAATGCTTGCTTGAATTCAGTTCTTATTTTCATTAGGTTTTTATTTACCTTAATCACGTCCAAGGACCATCAGTATTAGTCACTTTACCACTAGGACTAGTGTTGAGGTGTGGCAATGAGATACCCACCCATCTGTGAGTACAGTACTTTCAATTTTAACGATCTTAGGTAAGCTTCAATAATATCCAAAATATGTTGTTAAGTACTTCTATATGAGTGTGTGCTGTCACTGCTGTGCTGCCATTGCCATCTTAGTTGAGCATAACCACTAAAGTTATTTCATATTCTACACCAATCTTGCAATTATCGACACAAAGGGATTTGCCATTTTTATTTGATTTCTGAACTTTGAAGTCTTTCAAAACAAGCATTTCGATAGATGGGCCTAATTTAAGGGTTCTCTATACCATTGATGAACTAAGGTACTTATTGTTGGATAACTGGGATTAACAGCCTGCCTCTTTTGGACCGTCGTAGGAACCACACCGACATGGGTTAAAGGCGAAGGTCAAAAGGTGTAACTCAAGTATACCGTATTGTTTATATTGGATATATCAACTGCCATCAACACCAATCACCTCAGCTACAATTTTAATCTAATAGAACTAAAGCTCTTTTAAATCAGTGACTCTGTTACTCCTCCTATCCTTGTTTTGCCTTCCATTTCCTCTTATACGCCATTTTATCTCAGAAACAAGTTCTCCTGTGACAGGATACATATGTTTCTTCACAACTTCTATCTCATAGATATATTTAACCACTGAGAAACAATGGGATGAGATGCCAAAATTGTATGCTTTCACACTCAGTCACAATTTCTTAATTTTTTTTGGCTAGTTAGTTTGAATAGTGACGTCTTTCCTTCTGGGAAATTTGGATTACAGAACTAATATATGTTGAATAACCATAAATGGGTCTTGCCTTGCAACCATTACCATATGTTGATGTGGATCATTTGATTTCTGACTTTCTTATGGATGTAATATGTGTTAACCTTTTAGCAGTGAGACCTTCCCTTCTCATTACATTCTGGATACCAAGCGTAACTACTTGCACCTAAGAACTTAGAATTTAGAACTATGATTTTGTAAATTCAAATTCTGATATTCATATTTTCATTCCGTTATTTTGAATGCACTCTATGCATATTGTAGAAGATATCAATTCAAATACTCCGAAGCCGGTTCATCTGCTGGGACATCCGAAGAAAATGCCTTGCTGCATGTGTTGAGAGCATGTATAAATGCTTTCATGCTGGCATTTTCCCTGAGATGTCAATAAACTTGGAACTTCTTTTTCCTTGTTTATGAACTCTTGGTGATGAGTTATTCTTTTAAGGCTTGAATCTGAAGCTTTAAACCAGCGGTCTTTTCAAGTCACTTGGAGCTATAGGAGATGCAGCTACGGAAATTCACCTAATGTATCATCAGCAAGCATGACTCGTACATATCTCGTGGTTTCTTTGTGGCCACATGTTTTCAGGCATAATGCAGATTGCTAGTCCTGTGATCTACGAGCTAGTTAGTGGCAGCACATAGACACTGTTCATTCTGCAGGATTATGCTCTAGAAAAATTTATTCATATGTCAAGTTACCATTCTGCATGAATTGCACAACTTTATGGTGTGTGCTGCATCTATTTTAGTGGCACAGTTACATGTTACCATCTGATTGGGTACAACTACTGCCATTTCAGTTTAGCGGGTCTTACGACTCTGTAGTTGACCTGTACTGTATGTATCATCAACTCAGCAACACATGCCATTTTACAAACTACCACGATTGTACACTATTTTTCTTTCTTTCTCGGTGTCCTTGAAATCCTCAGCTGGTCAAAAGTCATTATGGGCTCTGGATCTTGAATCGGTCTCTCCAAGGCATGATCAAATGGTGGTGATGATGATGATTATAAAGGCTGGAAGGTGCCAGATAGATATACTCCGTAGTATAATCTGAGACTGAGATGCTGCATATAGGGTAAACAACGCTGGGTAGTTCTCGCAGCAGTATACACCGGCGTCACCATGCTTGCTCTGTTGCTCACCTCCTATTTGTACAAAAGGATATCGTGTCTCAGTGACCTGTGAATATGAAGATTCCCATCGTGCGTTTATTTGTAGGTGACGAGCAGATACATTGAAATGCTAGGTGGTGCTGATTATACACAAAACACCTAATCTACGGGTGTATTGCGAAGAACACAACTTATTTAACTAATCAGTTGTGGTCGATCATCCTGCCCCCGCCTTTCCTCCTCCTCCCCCGCGGTGACCAAACCCTAGCCGCCTCCGCCCTCGCGCCCGCGGCAGCTGGCCCGCGCCGTCCCTCCCCTCCCCCTCTCCCCCCCCCCCCCCCCCCCCCCCCGTGTCTGCGCCGCCCGCGTGGTGGCCGGTCGCGGCCGCGCCTCTCTCTCACCTAGGCCCCTCTGAAAGAGCATGGTTGCCCCCATATGCTGTTTTGGTAATTAATGACAATCTCTATGGACTAATATGTGCCTTGAGTTATATTTGTAGTGTTGGTCCATAAGGAATGCTTGAACTCCATATGTTGGAGTCAAGGCTAAAAGAAGAAGATTATATGTTGATCAAGGCTAAGCGCAAGTTGATCAATATACAAGATAAGGGCATGTGGAGATATTCGAAAGAGTGTCTCTCCCATATTAGTGTATGGGGGAGCAATATGTTGATCAAGGCTAAATGCAAGTTGATCAACATACAAGATAATGGCATGTGAAGATATGCGAAAGAGTGTCTCTCCCATATTAGTGTATGGGGGAGCAATATGCGAGTCTTCACCGAGCGGGGCACAATCAAGAAAGGTGATCCACTTGAGAGTAGATCAAGATCGTCATCATCTAGCTCAAGTGGAATGCGCAAGGAAAAGGTATGATTTTGATATGGTTTCTATTTTACCGGTCTCGCGGTGTAGTTGGGAGACCGGGTTTTAGGATAGGTAACCGTACTATCAAGAGGCGCTCTCAAGTGAGCTTTAGCGTATCGGTCGTAGAGAGCTCAAATCTTTGCATCCTTGGCATCATCTTTATTGGTTCCTATTTGGATCTTATCGTAGTGTAGTTTTGGTGCTTGTCGTGTTCGTCATGACAAGGCCAAGATCACCGAAAACAGTTTTCATATGTGTCTCCTATTGAGTTTTCGGTGGTGGAGATTTTGTCGGTCCATCTATGCGGAAGGTTTCACTCTTCCATTTATTAGCAAAATCTCCCTTGCTTGGTTTCATTATTTTCACTTGTTATTGGGTAGCATTTGTCGTCCTCTTTCCAACAAAAGTGGTTTCATGTCATTCGGACTTCACTTGCAAAAGATATGGTTTTTCGGTTTTTAATAAAAAGGTTTTACCTTTCATCATTTGGTTTTACCATATCTTGTTGAACAATGATGTTTCTCTGCATAATCTTGTAGTGCTCGTTGTGACGATTCCAATGAGTCCAAGATTATCGAAAACGGAGTTCGTATGTGGAAGATATCGCATTTCCGGTTTGCAAATGAGAAGGTTTACCTTTCTTCATTTGGTTTTATCCTCACATGATGGACTATGATGTTTCTCTGCATAATCTTGAAGGGCTCTTCATTGCGATTCCAACGAGCCCAAGATCATCGAAATCGGAGTCCGGATGAAAAAGATATTGAAGTTTTCGTGTCGTAGTTGGGTGCCCGGCCTCCAGGCCAGCCTAGGCCGGCTCCAAGGCCGGCCGGCTCTGCTAGGTGGCCAGCCCCCTGGCCAGCCCAGGCCGGCTACCAGGCCGGGCGGTTCTGGGAGGTGGCCGGCTGGGGCGCCGGCCCAGGCCGGCTGCCCTGTTTTGGCTGCGCGAAAATGGCTCCAACGGCCATATTTTGGCCTCCTATTTAAGGGGCTTCTTCCCCAAATAAACACCTACCTTTTGGCCAACTTCTTGAGCTATTTCTCCCCTCCATTGTTGACCCTCTTGAGCTTGGTTATCTCTCAATCCCTCCAATAGTTCTTGCTAGTTTTTGAGGGAAAAGAGAGAGGAGGTCTAGATCCTCGTTTCCACCGATTGATTTCTCCTCTAAGTGAGGAGAACACTTTGGATCTAGATCTTTGGAGTTTCTTGGTGTTTCTCCTTTGTTCTTCCTCTCAAATCCCTCCCAAGCATTAGTTGCTTTGGTTGGATTCGGGTTGGAAGAACTTGACCACTTAGTGTGTTCTTGCCATTGCATTAGTTGCATCGGTTTGAGTTCTCCACGGTGATTCGTGGAAGTTGAAGTTGAGAAGCTTGTTACTCTTGGGTGCTTGGGTGCCCTAGAGCTTGTTCCTCTAGGGCACGTTGGTACCCTAGACGTTTGTTGATTTCTCGGAGTCTTGGTGGCTCACGGGATTTGTTGGGAGCCTCCAATTAGGTTGTGCAGTGTGGCTCAACCTTGTTCGTCTCGGAGCTTTGGTAGCTACGAAGACATTGCTGGGAGCCACCAATTGAGTTGTGGTGTGTGCCCCAGCCTTGGGCATCGAGTCTTGGCGGCTCGGTGCATTTGGTGAAGACCCTCCAACTTGTGGAGTGTGCTTCATCCTTATAAAGGTTCTAGTTGTCAACCTCAACGACAACATAGTGACAAGTGCCTCGCCACATCGGTGGTAAGACACAACGGAGATACGGTGTGCCATATCAAGGCTACTCGGTGTTTCACTTTGGTGAACACCGCGTCGCTCCAACGGAGACTAGCTTCCATTGGGAAGTGAACTTCGGGATAAATCATCGTCTCCAAGTGCCTCGGTATTTCTATACCCGAGCTTCTTACTTATGCTACTTACTTTGTGATAGCCATCGAGCTTGAAGTTATATATCTTGCTATCACCTAGTCGATTATATTGCTTAGCATAAGTTGTTGGTGCACATAGGTAAACCTAGCTAGTTTAGGTTTTGGCTTGATAAATTAAACGTTAGTTTTATTCCGCATTTATTCAAGCCTTAATCGTAATAATTTTAAATCGCCTATTCACCCCCCCCCCCCCTCTAGGCGACATCCGTGTCCTTTCAATTGGTATCAGAGCGGGTTCTCTCTTTATAAGGCTTCACGGCCTAGAGAGTAAAGATGTCGTCTAGTGGTTTAGTGCACAATGCCTCTTTGTTAAAATTCGATGGCACAAACTATGATGATTGGAGAAATCGCACGCTAAATTATTTTAGGGACATTAATCCATATATAGAGCAAATTTTAGATATGGGTTTTTCTCCTCTAGAGGATGAGGAAAATTCTTATCTAGATGCTCAAGCTTCTAAAGTGATTTTCATGTCTTTGAGAAATGCAGTTGCTTTGTCGATCTCTCCTTATCGGAATGCTCATGAGCTATGGACCAAGCTTCAAGACAAATATGATGTGTCCATTGATTGTGGGAATGATTGTTCTTCCTCCACCTCCGGGCGTGATGAGTTCTCAACTTCTTCTACCTCACCTACATGTGGCAAGCCACAAAATAATGCAATGGTGAGTAGGGATAAATTTTGCAATAATGATAGTGAGCATCTTATAGATGATATTTCATCTCTATCTTATTGCAATGATTTATCTTTAGACTTAAGCACATCTAGCACTATAAATGTTTCATATGCTTGTGTTGATAGTCCTGTCTTATCTTCTAAATCTTCAAGTAGTGATGATCATGACAATAATATTGATAATGAAGATAGTGAAGATGAGGATAATAGTTTTGACTCCCTTATGAATAAGAGTGGAATGGTTCAACGTGCTCTTCATAAGAATAAAATGCTCATGATAGTTTCATAGAATTCATAACTACCTTTGTTGGGTACAAGCAAGAAAAAGATGATTTGGAAACTAGTCTTGATGAATCTCTTAGCCGTGAACGTGATTATGCGAACACAATTGCGGATCTTGAGGAAGCTCTTGAAGAAGAACAAACCACCAAGAAATCTCTTGAGGATACATTTACTCTAGAGTTATCTAAAGTAAATGAAACCCATGATAGAGCTCTCAAGGTGGATAATGATTTTAAAATAAAAAATGATGAGCTTGTTGTTGAAATTGTTAGACTCCTTGAGGCTAATGAGAAATTTGAAAAGGATGTCAAGTCCTTGGAAGATTCTCTTGCACATCTCACTAAGTCCCATGATCAACTCCAAGCTCAATTGCTAAAAGAGCTTCCTACTTGTTCTCCCATTGCTATTAATGTTGATGCTTGTGCTACTAACTCTATTTCTTGTGAAGCATCCATTTTAAAGGAGAATGTTGAGCTAAGGGCTCAACTTAAATTGCTAACTAGCAATTATGAGATATTGGAAGAAAGCCATGAGAAGCTCTCGAGCTTTCATGAAGATCTTCTAGTATCTCATGATAAGCTAAAATTAGCTCATGAGGCTATCGCTACCAAGGTAATATCTAGTGAGCCTCATGTGGACAATGGCACAACTTCTACTAAAAATGCTACAATGCCATGTGATAGTCCTTGTAATTCTTCATCTCACACTAGTGGTAAATCATATGTTGAATTACATTTCGTGCCTAGTTGCTCTAACAATGAAGCCTCAACTTCCACTAGTACTTGCGTAGCTACTAACCTTGTAGGGAAGACTAAAGAGCACAAGCCTCAATCCACTTCTTTGAAGAAAGGTGTGGAGAAGCGTCATAAAGGAAAGGCCACACTTGACAACATGTTGAATGTGCAAAAATCCCCCAATGACAAGAGTGGACTTGGATTCAACTCCAATATCAAGAACAAGTACAAGAGTAGCAATAAGAAGGGCAAAGAACAAGTCAATCATTCGGCCAAGATTGTTTGCTTCAAGTGCAAAGTTGAAGGGCACCATGTTAGGGATTGCCCAATGAAGAAGAAGCCTCTTAGTGAGAAGCAACTAGGGAAGCGGCCTATTGTTCAATCTCGTGCTCAACCTCGTGTTGAACAAAGGCCACCTCCTAAGAAGACTCAAGTCATTTCTCCTCAAGTTGAGGGGCCTATTAAGAAGAAAGAAAAGAGTCGATATTGCTACCTATGCCGTGAGAAGGGTCACTTGGCTTCTTCATGCACTAATGGTACCCTATCCAACCCCATAATAATTGATGATGTTTATTCTCTTAGAAAGGATAGGGTTGGCAATGTGTTTGCCAAATATGTGGGAACTCAAAGTGGTGTCAAGAAAAGAACCATTTGGGTTGCCAAGCCTATTGTGACTAACCTCTTAGGACCCAACTTGGTTGGAGACCAACAAGCTCAAGCTTGATCAATAGGTTGTGATGTAGGACATTGGAGACTTGGCTATCCTTGAAGAATTAAGGGATCTTCTTGATTATTATTTCCACAAGCCAAGTCATTTGGATTATATTGTCATATCTCATATCCTATGTTCCCCCTTGCGGTAACTTGTATTTAAATTATATATACATTGAAAGTTGCTTGCTCCCTTGCATGTGTTAGTTTTGTTCCTATCATGTGCTTGTATATGTTGTGCCTATTACTTACCTTGAGCAATCAAGATTGTGTATGTTAATGTGCGCTCCATATATGTGTAAACTTTGTGTTGAGTCTTTATTGGATCTTGTGTTGATTTCAATTGGCTCTTTTGAGAGATTAATGGACTATCCCATTTTGGGGGAGTGATATGCTTTGTGCACTTCACTAACCTAAAAATGTGTGTATATGAGGAACACCACCTAGTATTGATATATCAAGATTATCTAGTAACTATGTGGTGTGTCATGCTCATGAGAAATTCAAATTCTATAATGTCCATTAATTATCTCTAGTTGATTTTATTTGCCTCTTGCTTAGATAAAATGAATTATCACATTATGGGGGAGTAATAAGCTATGTGCATATTACAATCCTACAAAATGTGAACATTTGAGGTTTGCCACTTAGATTTTATACTGTAAATTATCTTGTTCCTATGTGGCATGTTTGCTCAAACAAGTTCCAATTTTCTTTTTGCTTACCCTTTGGCTCTTGTTTGTGTGAGTTTGCTTGGTATGATTTCTCTCTAATATGCATTCCTATATATTATTTGAGAAACCATTTGTTCCATATTATTCTAACCATGGCCTTGCCGGTTGGTTTGAATAGTTGGAACTACCAACAAACATTATTAAAATATGGTGTTTTATTTCTTATCTCTTGCCATATGTTTTATCGTGTGAGGATATTCTGGGATACCTCTATCACTAGGAAAATAATTCCAAATGGTCATTGTCCTTGGACAATCCATATATATGTTTGTGATAGAATATTTTTGATTATCCTTACATTGGCATTGGCTTTTATTTGGCCCATCTCTTGCCAAAATAGTTATTTTGACTCCCATTGCCTTCCTTGCCTCTTGCATGGATCCTAATTTTCAATTGGTAGTGTTTAGTGTTGTAAATAAAATATGAAGAGTAATGATCCCTTGTGCGTGCATTTTGTATTCAAATGCAAACATCAAAAATAATGCATGAATCTTGGGGGAGAATTCCTTTTTATTTAGAACACTATCCTATCTATCAATATTTGATCCTTTCAATTGGCATTTGATTTCTATCGTATGTGTTTATGGAAGACAAATCTTTTTCTCTTGATGCTTTGTGCCATCATGAAAAGTGTAGAGGATGTTTGGTTTATTTGGTGTAACCTTGCTCTCTCTTGGGAGTCTTGCTTTCTCATTTCTTGTTTTATGTTTATCCTATAGAATGAGAAAACCCTTTGAGCATGTCTCTTTCTTTTATCTTATATGCTCATTGGCCTTGCCTAGGTACCTTCAATTGGTATTAATTGGAATTTAATATCTCCTCCATAGATATTTGTTTCATACCTTATTACTTTATTTTACTTTACTTAATTCCGGTCAAGTATTATCCTCTTCTTGGTATCTTTTCTCCTAGTTGGTACTCCCTCTATCTTTAAATACAAGGCCACATCGTGTTTTTAGGACAAACTTTAGTCGTCAATTTTGCCAACAAGATTTGAGTTATATACCACAAAAGGTATGTCACTAGATGCACATTTCAAAGAACTTTTCAATGATATATCTTATAGGAAATGTAACTCAGTTTTTGTCGACCAAAATTAAAAGTCAAAGTTTGACACGAAAAACGAAGTGGCCTTGCATATAAAAATGGAGGGAGTATCTTATTTTCAATTGGTGTCTTATCGATCATGTGTTGCTTTGATTCGATTCCTGTTGATATCACACTTCATGTGCTGATGTGTTTTGGATTCAATCATATGTTGATTTGATTTGTCCTCAATCATTTGTCCTCGATCATGTGTTGGTTTGGATTTTGATATAATTTGGACAACCATTTCTTGTCACCCTTTGGTGTGCTCTCTTGGTTTACTTGGTATTTTTGTCAAAATTATATCTCTTTTGGTTCTAGAAAGTCGTTGCATGCATGTTTACTAAGTTATATTGTTATAGCATGCTTATCTTTCTTGATCCAATATATAGGGTATACTCCACCGAATCCTAAATCGGCTAAGATGTGCATGAAATTCAATTTCATATCTATATGCACATATTTATGTGGAGTATGTCCTATGTATTGTAGTTCATCTAACTACTATGGGACCCAATGAGTTTGGGAACCATGTTGTACTTGAATTTTGTTTTAGGTACAATGGAGATGCATTGGATGCTTGCCTCATTCATAAGGAAGGTGTTCTCACCATGTGATTATTGGAGTCAAGTTGTGATGATAAACAAAATTCTCATCTTCATCATCACCAATGCTATATCGGTAACAAGTATCTATCTCATGCATATCTTTCTTGTATTCAACCTTGTGTAGGTTGCCTCTTGGCATGAAAGCTTTAATGTGCAATTGTTGTGGTTTTGGCTTATTTCCTTCACTTGGTATATCTTTGTGATATTTGTGATGAAATTGCAAAAACCTTTCCTTCAATTGGTATTGTTTCTTTGTGATACTTGTTGCCTATCTCAAAGCATTTCCACTATCTCTTGTTCCCTTAGTGATATGTGTGATGCATTTGATGTGTTTGAAGTTCATTTATATACAATGAGATAAATTTGAGCTATGTGCTATGCTTTTAAGAAAAATCTCTTGTTGTATATTTATGACTTCCTTTGGTTACCGTGGTCTCCCTTTCTTCGACCATTTTATATGTGCAAGTTTCTTTGTCGATGTATATCATTAATGATTTGTCTACTTAGAAACCTATACATATGAGAGAGGTCACCTTTTATTTGGTATCCTATTTTTCTTTCAAGCCACCTTGTCTTTTATCTATAATTCTTTGGTGGCTCCAAGTTTGTCTCGTGAGTGCTTGTCTTATTTCTATTCGCATCTTTGCGCACTCACATTTTATTGAAGATCCTTCTCTTCATGCTTATCACGGTGAGTATGTTGATTTTGTTGGCTAAATGTTCTCACTAGCTCTTGGCTTTTTCAATTGGTTTTAGTTTCCAATTGGTATCCTTGAGCTTGTGAACATATTCTTTTTGAAAAATCTTCTTTGTAAGTTGTGTGTGTCAATACTTGATATATAACTTATCTACATTTGGTTAAGGCTATGCGTCTTACCAAATTAATTGTCTTGTCACATACACATACTCTTGGTTGGGCCTTTCTTGATAGTTTCTTTTAATTGGTATCTACTTATGGCTCAACCACATCTTTGGTGCAAGTGCTTTGTTTTGCTTTAATTTTTACATCCTTGCACTTGGTGAGTGTTCTAGATGATTTTGGGGGAGTGAGGATTCCATGTTAGTGCACTCCTCAATAGTGCATGAACATTGGGGAGCTTCTCTATTTTTATTTAGAACTCTCATTTTGGATCTTCTCAATTGCTTTTCTCCTTTGTGGAGATGTTTAGAATGATTTCATCGTTTTGCAATCGTTGGATCCTCAATATAGTTTGATTTCCTCTATTATTCGTCAATGGATATGTGCATTTGATTTCACTCATATCTTGAGAAATGCACACCTTGTGGAGGAACTCATATTATATTGGCCTTCTAATTTTTTTCCCATTTCGGCAATCGATGCCAATGGGGGAGAAGTTTTAGAGGGTTTAAGGGAATTTGGTTTTATGCTTTCGTTTGGTTCTTAAGCATTTGCCTCTCATGCTCATGCATCCTTGTCTTGCAAGGTTGCCTAATTCATTATATAAACCCTCTTAAAAGGGATTGTCATCAATTACCAAAATGGGGGAGATTGAAAGAGCATGGTTGCCCCCATATGTTGTTTTGGTAATTAATGACAATCTCTATGGACTAATGTGTGCCTTGAGTTATATTTGTAGTGTTGGTCCATAAGGAATGCTTGAACTCCATATGTTGGAGTCAAGGCTAAAAGAAGAAGATTATATGTTGATCAAGGCTAAGTGCAAGTTGATCAATATACAAGATAAGGGCATGTGAAGATATTCGAAAGAATGTCTCTCCCATATTAGTGTATGGGGGAGCAATATGTTGATCAAGGCTAAGTGCAAGTTGATCAACATACAAGATAATGGCACGTGAAGATATGTGAAAGAGTGTCTCTCCTATATTAGTGTATGGGGGAGCAATATGCGAGTCTTCATCGAGCGGAGCACAATCAAGAAAGGTGATCCACTTGAGAGTAGATCAAGATCGTCATCATCTAGCTCAAGTGGAATGCGCAAGGAAAAGGTATGATCTTGATAGGGTTTCTATTTTACCGGTCTCGCGGTGTAGTTGGGAGACCAGGTTTTAGGATAGGTAACCGTACTATCAAGAGGGGCTCTCAAGTGAGCTTTAGCGTATCGGTCGTAGAGAGCTCAAACCTTTGCATCCTTGGCATCATCTTTATTGGTTTCTATTTGGATCTTATCGTAGTGTGGTTTTGGTGCTTGTCGTGTTTGTCATGACAAGGCCAAGATCATCGAAAACGGTTTTCATATGTGTCTCCTATTGAGTTTTCGGTAGTGGAGATTTTGCCGGTCCATCTATGCGGAAGGTTTCACTCTTCCATTTATTAGAAAAATCTCCCTTGCTTGGTTTCAATATTTTCACTTGTTATTGGGTAGCATTTGTCGTCCTCTTTCCAACAAAAGTGGTTTCATGTCATTCGGACTTCATTTGCAAAAGATATGGTTTTTCGGTTTTTAATAAAAAGATTTTACCTTTCATCATTTGGTTTTACCATATCTTGTTCAACAATGATGTTTCTCTGCATAATCTTGTAGTGCTCGTTGTGATGATTCCAACGAGTCCAAGATTATCGAAAACAGAGTTCGTATGTGGAAGATATTGCATTTCCGGTTTGCAAATGAGAAGGTTTACCTTTATTCATTTGGTTTTATCCTCACATGATGGACTATGACGTTTCTCTGCATAATCTTGAAGGGCTCTTCGTTGCGATTCCAACGAGCCCAAGATCATCGAAATCGGAGTCCGGATGAAAAAGATATTGAAGTTTTCGTGTCGTAGTTGGGTGCCCGGCCTCCAGGCCAGCCTAGGCCGGCCGGCTCTGCTGGGTGGCCAGCCCCATGGCCAGCCCAGGCCGGCTACCAGGCCGGGCGGCTCTGGGAGGTGGCCGGCCTCCTAGCCGGCCCTGGCCGGCCCACAGGCCGGCTGCCCTATTTTGGCTGCGCGAAAATGGCTCCAATGGCCATATTTTGGCCTCCTATTTAAGGGGCTTCTTCCCCAAATAAACACTTACCCTTTGGCCAACTTCTTGAGCTATTTCTCCCCTCCATTGTTGACCCCCTTGAGCTTGGTTATCTCTCAATCCCTCCAATAGTTCTTGCTAGTTTTTGAGGGAAAAGAGAGAGGAGGTCTAGATCCTCGTTTCCACCGATTGATTTCTCCTCTAAGTGAGGAGAACACTTTGGATCCAGATCTTTGGAGTTTTTTGATGTTTCTCCTTTGTTCTTCCTCTCAAATCCCTCCCAAGCATTAGTTGCTTTGGTTGGATTCGGGTTGGAAGAACTTGACCACTTAGTGTGTTCTTGCCATTGCATTAGTTGCATCGGTTTGAGTTCTCCACGGTGATTCGTGGAAGTTGAAGTTGAGAAGCTTGTTACTCTTGGGTGCTTGGGTGCCCTAGAGCTTGTTCCTCTAGGGCACGTTGGTACCCTAGACGGTTGTTGATTTCTCGGTGTCTTGGTGGCTCACGGGATTTGTTGGGAGCCTCCAATTAGGTTGTGGAGTGTGGCTCAACCTTGTTCGTCTCGGAGCTTTGGTAGCTACGAAGACATTGCCGGGAGCCACCAATTGAGTTGTGGTGTGTGCCCCGGCCTTGGGCATCGAGTCTTGGCGGCTCGGTGTATTTGGTGAAGACCCTCCAACTTGTGGAGTGTGCTTCATCCTTGTAAAGGTTCTAGTTGTCAACCTCAACGACAACATAGTGACAAGTGCCTCGCCACATCGGTGGTAAGAGACAACGGAGATACGGTCTGCCATATCAAGGCTACTCGGTGTTTCACTTTGGTGAACATCGCGCCGCTCCAACGGAGACTAGCTTCCATTGGGAAGTGAACTTTGGGATAAATCATCGTCTCCAAGTGCCTCGGTATTTCTATACCCGAGCTTCTTACTTATGCTACTTACTTTGTGATAGCCATTGAGCTTGAAGTTATATATCTTGCTATCACCTAGTCGATTATATTGCTTAGCATAAGTTGTTGGTGCACATAGGAAAACCTAGCTAGTTTAGGTTTTGGCTTGATAAATTAAACGTTAGCTTTATTCCGCATTTATCAAGCCTTAATCGTAATAATTTTAAATCGCCTATTCACCCCCCCCCTCTAGGCGACATCCGTGTCCTTTCACCCTCCCTCCCGCTTCTCCTCCTTCGCCGCCGTCGGCGCGAGCCGCCGCGCGCGGCTCGGATGGTGCCGGCGGCGGCGGATCTTCTCCCCCCGATCACGTGGAGGCGTCTCGCGGGGCGATGATCTCCGGCGGCGGTGCGCTCTGGGTGGCCTCAGGTCGGCTTCGGCCATGTGGGCATGCAGCACAGCGGAGCGGCGTGCTGCAGTGGAGCAGTGATGGTGGCGTTCCTCGGCCCAGATCTAGGCCTAATCTGGGTTGGGGCGGGCCGGCCTGTCTTACTCGCGGCGTGATTTGCAGATGGTTAGGGGTGTAGATCGAGTAGTGGTTCAGCGGCAATGGCGGCCATCCTGTTGCAGCATGGTGGCGGGCTTTACGGGCTCGTTTTGGGACCGACCGGACCCCATTAGGACTGGTGTGCCCCCGAGGGGGCTTTACGGACCCGCTGGGTCCGGGCGGACCTGAAGGGGACTGGTGTGCTCTACGGCTGCGTTTGGTCGACTATCGCCCCCGGCGGTGGAGGTAGTTCCCTCCTGCGTGGTCGCAGAACTGCGGACCCAGGCTCAAGTTACTCTTCGCCACCGTCTTGCAGACCTCGTGAAGCTAGCTTCGGTGAGACGACGATGGTGGCTTCGTGTCTGTGGTGGTGCATGCTGGCGGGCGACGTGTTTGGTGGTGGCGAGGCTTCGTTCTCGAGGGATCCTGTGCTACGGATCGTTCGGGTTGCAGACAAGGTTTTTTTGGGAGAAATCCTTGTCGGCTCGGCCGGCACCGACGCGGTGCCGCCTGTGGGTGGCATCTTCCCTTCCTAAAGGGCGTCGTGGCTACCCTCCGTCCGCTTCCTTGTGTACCGGGGGAAACCCTAGGGCCAGCTCGCTGGCCTCGGCAGCAGTTTGCTTTTTCAAGGTGCTGCTTGGTACTCGACGGTTCGGCGCTAGGAGCGTGATGGTACTTATTCAGAGGGAGCAACGGTCGTGGGTCACCGTAGTTTAGTTGATCCACCTATGTCTCCTTTTATTTCTTCTTTTCTTTTCTTTGGGTGTGTGCTGCTGCCCCAGCACGTGTGGTGTTGCATTTGTATCGCTGGTTGTACCGTGGTCGTTGCTTTATTTACCAAAACGGGGTGAAAGCCTATTTTGAGAACTAATCAGTTGTAGCTCGGTCTAACATAGCGTTTGTCTAAGTTGACATGATTCCCCACAAGTGGGTCCCGCTTGTTAGGGCACATGTGGCAAAGAATACTACCACATTTGGGCTCACATTTTGGACCCGCTTGTTAGGGGACCAGTTCGGAGAGGGACCGGTTCGGAGAGGGACCAATTCCGTCCGTTTCCGATCTTGGACCCACGGAAACCTCCAGCGCGAGCGAACAAGTGCTGGGGGTTCTGCTCGGAATTGGGTTTCGTTTCCACGGTCCAATCGTTTCCACGGTCCAATTCCATAGCCAGTCCAAACGACGGAATTTGGTCCAGCAATTCCAGAATTCCAATTCCGAGCTCCAATTCATACATCCAAACACAGCATAAAGGGAGCTCCGGCTCCATGGAGCCCATTGTTGAAAGAAAAAAATCGAGATCTTTATTTCAAAGTTCCAAAGATTTCTGAACAAAAATCCTAGATGGAGACAATATCGAACTCTAACGGTGTGCAAACAACCAACATGAAAGAAGTTGTACTCCGAATCTAACAAAAATTGACGAAAATTCAAAATGGGCACTGCACCGGACCTAGATCCACATTTTAATAATTTTTGCTCAGCTTAGAATACAAATTAAATTATTTCGTATTGGTATTTTGGAAACTACTCCAGTAGATTTCATCATTATCTACATCTAGATTTTGAAAAGGGCTCCATGTAGCTCGAGCTCCAAAACGACGCACGCCTTATCAAAGTTGCCATAGTGGAAGTTCCAAAGCCACTGGTGTGGGCTCATAGCCATAATCTTCTTGATAAACTTTGCTATAAATCTTGCGCTGGAAATTCAACTATGTCATCAGTAGGAGACTTGTGTAGAAAATTCTGATGCATGTTAGAGTTAGAGAAAAATTGAGCTCACATTTGGTTTGTGGATTTGAAACAAAAAAATAGGGAAAACACACAAATAGGATGTCAACGCCATATCAAATCATACGGGGATAAAACACAAAGGCAACTGAAATAGTTTGGTTGCTTCTTGCATGCCATAGTTGCCGTTGCAACAACAAAGTATCCATGATGTTGGATATAAGAGAAATTTCAGTATAAAATTGCATGCAAAGTATCTCATAAAAATATTATTGTTTCAAATCCTACGAATTAAACAAACTTTATAGAAAAAATTCCTACATAATAGAGTCCTCTAAATTCTTATAAAATCATTTGAAGAAAAGTGGGTGGACAGAAAACCGAACCTAAGAAGGCCGAGACTGAAATTAAAAAGACCAACTACTAATTCGGGTACAAGATCTGGACGATCAGTTCGGTCAGTAAGTCCCAGTAACTGGTTGGACCGAAATAACCGAAAAATACGCTCTCAAGGCGTAAGTCATTAGTCATTCAAAAATTAGGTTTACTTTGTGGTTTTTTCCCAACCCCCACGTGGCGAGACACGTCTCTGCCTATCATCAGTCGGCCACTCCATGTATCCCCATTAGGCCATATGTGCACCCCTAACCGCGTCATAGGCGACCCAAAGTCTAGTGCTGCCAACCGAGCCGATGTTGCCGCCACCCGTTAGCGTCCAATATTGTTAGTGTGTGGTTGTGAGCTTGTGACTACGAGCCCCTTAAGTTATTTTCTTTTGTTGGTTGGCATAAACTTTGCAAACCGATGACAAATTTGTGATGTGTGTGTTACATGTTGAGTTAGTACTGTTTAATGTTTGCTCAAACTTCTATATCCTTGTTGCTTATAAATTATAATGATGTTGTGTTTTGCCACCAATTTATATGAGCAAATGAATTAAAATGTCCCAATTACAACTGAAATGTGGTCCTTTTGTTTTACCGAATCTTGTCTAAATTTTCTGCTGACAACCGACTACACCCAAAAAAAATCTGGACACGGCCAAATGCCCAACCCACATGAATCCAATCTTCTCCGCAGCAGGACATACCCAAGGAAAAGTTCTCAAAAAAAGGCTGGGGGTGTCGCTGGGTGCACGAATTGCTTTGTTAACGCTGCACTAAATGATGTCTCAGCGTCTCTCCCTCCTTTGTAGTCTGTCTACTCATTTCGGAGGGAATTATACAAAACACCACGTATTGGTTCTGATTTTGCACGAACACCTACACTACAGGTTTGTTGCAAAACACCACATATTGGGGGTAATCAGTAGGAACTAGGTCTAATCTAGCGTTCATATACATTGACATGATTCCGAAAGTTGGGTCCCGCTTGTAAGTGTTGGTGGCAAAGAAACCGGGCATGTCATCCAGCGGGTCAAGACCAAAGATCTTTGTTGATGGCCATTCAATTTTTTGTCACAAAATTCAATATTTTCAAAAAAATGCAAAATTTCTAGTAAATCACACGTCGACTATCCAATACTATTTCAGGGAAAATGCTGCTCATTTAGACATGTGAGCAATCTCTAAAAATACAACCTAAAGTATAAAATGTAAATAAAGACTATTTTGACATACTATCTTCGTTCCTGAAAACAAGGCGTATAAGTTTATTCTAAAATCCAACAAAGTAAAGTTTGACCAACTATATATAAAAAAATATCAATAATTATAATATTCTATCGATATAAAATAAAATGATGTACTCCCTCCATTCGCTTATTTAGCTTTGTAAAACGTCTTATAATAAGGGACATAGGTAGTATCTAATAAGCCCGATTTGACATTGTAGAGACTGATAATTTTCGCTCAATATTTGGTCAAATCTGAAATGGTTTGACTTGATAAACTTTATACGCATTTTTTTACGGAATTGAGTAGTATTTTACCTCCAAATGGATCTATCTGAGTTGAGCGAGCCGGCTCGTGGCTCGATCAAGCTCGTCAAATTGCGAGCTGAGCCGCTTTATGCCCTGAAAAAACCTCAGATCTGGGGCTCGGTCTCGACTCACGAGCTCAGCCCTCAGCCCCTCACCACAGCCACAGGCCAACATCCAGATTCCAGCCAGAGGGGTTAAGCCGCCACGGCAGTGTAAGCCGGAATTCCGTGTAAGCCATGGCCTCCCAGCAATCGCCACCGGCGCAGTCACCGCCGCCACCCGCTCCCACCACCGTAATCGCTCTCGGCGACGACCTCCTCTGCGAGATCTTCCACCGCCTCCCCTCCCTCCCGAGCCTCGTCCGTGCCGCCTTCAGCTGCCGCACCTTCCTCCAGGCCGTCCGCTCGTCCCCCGCATTCCGCCGCCACTTCAGCGCGGCCCGCCCACCTCCTCTCCTCGGCTTCTTCTTTGACCCCGACGGCCCCGCCATCCCTTCCTTTGCTTCCATCCGCCGCCGCTCCGACCCCGACCTCGCAGCCGCCGTCCGGGGCGCCGATTTCTTCCTCACCCGCCTCCCCGACGAAGACGATGCCTCCCCTGGGTGGGTCGTAAGCGATTGCCGCGACGGCTTCGTGCTGCTCCGCAAAGGATGCCCGGGGGAGCTCGCCGCGTACAACCCCCTCACACGGGCACTGGATCTCATCCCCCCGACGCCCGCCGAGATCTTCGACGACTTCCACGGCTCCGCCATGTACATGGATCGCTGCATCCTCTCCTCAGAAGAGGGTGACGAGACGTTCCGCGTGGTCGCTGCCTGCCACGACAAGTCGCGGGCGCGCGCCGCCGTGTTCTCATCGAAAAGCAGGGAGTGGCAGATCTTCCCGTGGTCGGAGCCTGTGACGCCACATCCTGAGGGCAAGTACTGGCTTAAGGCTGGTACGATGGTGAATGGGTTCTTCTATTGGGTAGACACGAATGATGCCTTCATGCTAGTGCTGAACACTGAAACACTAGAATTCTCTCAGATGGATCTGCCGCCATCCTTGGAGGGGCAAAACTACCTATTTAGCGTTGGCGAGGCCAAGGATGGGAAGCTCTGTGTCGTTTGCCCAATTGGCTGTGATCTCGATGTTTGGTTCTGGAGAGCTGATGATGATGGCATCGAGAGATGGATGCTGGACATGTGTTTTGAGTTAGAGACGTTTGTTGAGGCCATTGGGTGCGCACTGGAACATGTTGAACTGCATATTGTGGACACCATCGATGGCTTTGTGTACCTCTCTACCGGTGAAACGTTCATTTCTGCTGATTCTCCTTCGTGGTTCCTTTCTTTATGCATGGAGACAGTGAAGGTGGACAAGCTCTTTCAGAAGCCGTTTGACAGTCATGTCCGGCCCTACATCATGGAATGGCCTCCCTCTTTGGTAGATAACAAGGTGTGCCCTCGACTCGAAGGTGCTTGACAAAATGTGGACAAGGTATCACAATGTTTTGTTGTTTCAGCCAATGTATGGAATTTAACAGTATTTATGTTCTGAAGATGAGAAAGAAAAGACCATTTTTATTTTGAGATACGCCCAAACTGGGCTATGTGTATGTTCTAGTTCCGTTAAGTGTGTGCTTGTGTTTTTATTTTGATTAGATGATTTTGTTTCCTCACACTCCAAAGGACCAGCATTAGTATAAGTTTAGCAGCTGGTGTGGCAATACACCTATTTTATTTTTTACAGCTCTATAGTCTATATGACTGGTTTTATTTCTTAGCCGGTTCAAGTATTACATTACAATTGCGTCTTTGACACCGACACCCACTTCTTAATTGTTACAGTTGTCATTTTATTTTATTTTTCGTTTTGTTGCCAGTTTGACTGATTTTAATTTGTCTGTTCCTAGCTAAATACTCGATTATTTGTTTCGTTTTCCCTCTCATTCACCTTAATATATGAATGAGGGCCCCATCCATCTCCCTGGAATATAACACTGCATTTTAACCATTTTTAGGCATGCTTCCGTAATATTCAAAATATGTTGTTCTATATGAGTGTCTGTTATGCCACCTTTGTCATTTAATCGAGTTTTCTAGTGCAAAGGATTTACCATTCTTATCTGTTTTGTAACTGAGAAGTCTTTTCAGAAAAAAAAAACATTTTAGAATTGTGTGTACTATTCCTGAACTAAGGTGCTTATCACAATTTCAAAAAAGGGGCTTTCTTGTATAAAATTGGGGTTAATTGACTGCATCTTTTGGGAGATTGAGGCATGGATTAAAAGGGAAGGTCTGAAGGTGTAGTTCAAGTATACGATCTATGGATCTGTGTACTTCTCACGTTCGATAATGTCCATTCTCCTTCTTGGTTCCTATCTTTATGTATGGAGATAACAGAGCTGGACAAGCTCTTTCAGAAGAGATTTGACAGCCATGTCCGGCCTTACATCATGGCGTGTCTTTGCTCTTGGTAGATAACAAGGTGTACCCTCGACTTGAAGGTGCTCGGCAAATGTTGAGAAGGTATTATAGTGTTTTGTTCTTTGGCCGCTGTATGGAATTGTCCAGTATTGGTGTTCTGAAGATGAGAAAGAAAAGTCCCATTTCTATTCTAGACATGAGCAAAGTGGACTATCAACATTTTGTGGGTTCCATCAAATGCTTGCTTGATCTTTTTATTTCCATTAGGTATTTGTTTGTCTCAATCATGCCCAAGGACCAGCGTTACTACTGAATTCAGCAGTAGCGCATTTATTGTGTACAACTCCCTAGTCTATGCAACTGGTTGCATTTCTGAACTTGTTCAAGTATTACATTCTGCTTCCGTCTTGGAGACAAAGGTTCCAGTTTTTACTAGTAGTTACTTTTGTTATTTTGATTTGCTTTTCCGTTTTATTGCCAGGTGGACTGATTTTGATTTTGACTGTTCCTAGCTAATACTGGATTGTTTTTATAATTTTCCTTCCATTTAACATAATATATGAAATGTGATCCCTATCCGTCTACTTGGTATACAACACTTTTCATCTTAAACCAGTTTTAGGCACGCTTCGATAATATTCAAAACTATCATAGTTACAAATTGCGCGCCCAGATAGTTTACATGTGGTCAGTTGTTTTACATTTTTTTCATGGCCTTGGATACAAAATTTGATCATAATTTTTTTATGAATATTGTTAGTAAAACTGTGACATGTACTATTATGAAAAAGGTTCATGGTGAAAAATAATACTCACTCTATCTAAAAGGTCTTATAATAGTTAACATAGGGAGTACTAAATTTACTTGGGAAATTTAATTATTATGTTTATACTAGCTAAATGCCCCGTGCGATGCTACGGCTCAACAAAATATACATGGCTATTAATCATTAGGTTTATATATTATTTTATGAACAGAAGTTTCAATAGTGTTAGGCTTAATTTACACCCATGTTTGCTCTTTTCTTTGTCAAGAGTATTAACCGTAATATGCACCCCTCCTCTTTTTACATATTGCCACTTTCTCGTTTCAACGCAAAACTGCGACTACATCTGCTTCCAGAAGTGCCCTTCTGATGTCCCGCATCGGCTCCAAAATGCTTTTCTTCGTCAGCATATCCTGAATCACAACAGAATTGCAACCATCAAAACCTTTTTTATGTTTATTGCAGTACACAGAGAGCTAGCCAGGTAACCGAATTTTCTCGTAGAGGGTGCGACCAGCAGTGGAGAAGCATGCTAGTGTCACTCACCGACGCCACGCAGCTTGTTCCAGGCAGACTAGTTTACATCGCCGTCTTCTGGAAGGAGAAGAAGAGGGCCGTCAACGAGATCATCACCTACATCATTTGGGGTGTTGAAGGAGTGCAACAGAACTGGCGGTGCTTTTGATGGATGTTGCGTTCATGCCTTATGCATGGTGCATGGACAATGGCCAGTTAGCTACAAAGACATTTTTTCAATGACCGATTCTATTCCATTGTTTTGCTGGATAATATGGAGAGTAAATCGCGAGTGTGTGAAGGCTGTACAACTAATAAGCCCACCTAGTTGTTGGTGTCTTTTTTTTTGAGAGAGAACCACATTGTCAGGGATACAACCCCGGGTACCCCAGAGTTGGAAGTTTATTGGAGTTAACAAAGAAGAAATAGCAAAAAAATACATAAAAGATAAAGATTAAACCGAGAATATCTGCCTGGGCTGAATTAAGCCTCACATGCATTTTCCCCGGATCGGCCCGGCTGACATTCCTCTAACTCGGATGGGCCAACATGGACCAAACCGGGCAACCGGCATCAGCCATCCCGGCCTGCCGACATGAGGTTACCCGGGTGGGTCGGGTCCTCTAAACTCGGCATTGGCCCATCTCGGTTACTCCCAAATCCGGGTGGGCCAGCTCTCCATTCGCCCCGGTATCTCTCCCTTCCGAGTCCGGGTGGGACGGCATTCCTAGCACCGGCATCGGCCCACGCCGGCATCCCCATCACCCGCCGGGCCAATACTTCCCGGGCCACCCGATTCCCAGCACCCGGCTGGGCCTCAACCGCCCCAAGCAGGCCGGTATCCACCATCCGGGTGGGCTTCAAGCAGGCCGACCTCCAGCACGTCGGCTGGGCCACAGCCACCCGACCGAGATCGTTCCCTGCGCCCGGGATTGATTGCTGCAGGCCAGCTTCCAGTTTCCTTCGACCGGATCCCTGCCAAGTCGGATCAGCCAGAACCAGGCACCGGATCGCCGCCTAGCCGGCGTCTCCAGCTACGGCCTACCGAGCCGAGATCCACCACCAAGTTACTAGCTACCACCTCCAAGGGATAGGAGCAAAGGACAAGCTGACAAGGACGCGTACAGGCGACCCATGCCCTGCGTGGCTACAGCGCGCACCGTGACGCCTTAGCAGTGTGACAAGACCCCAGTAGTCGATTCACCTGCAGTATAGCACAGTGTGGCGTACAGTGTCTTGTGGGGTACACCTTGTCCTCTGGGCTCCCTTTATAAGGAGCACCAGGGGGAGTGCTCTGGAGACGGACGACGGGCACACATTAGCTCTCCACACACGCATGAGCTCTCCTGCTAGCTCATCTCACTAGTAGAATAGCACTAGTTCTTCAGTTCATAAGATGATCTCTCGTAGGTTAGAGATACAGCTAAAGGAGCACCAGTGTAACTCCCATATACCACCCATATACAGTCAGACAAGCAGGAGTAGGGGTTTTACCTCCTCACGAGAGCCCCGAACCTGGGTAATACCGTGCGTGTTCGTGTGTTCCTCTGTGTATTTGTACACATAATTCCTCCCCGAATCCTCTAGCGTCCATCGGCCCCCCAACTTAAGCCTACCTCTAGGCATCTGTTGTTCACCATGACGACAGTTGGCGCCCACCGTGGGGCTGGTAGTGGCGCTTGCTGGATCAAATTCGGACGGGACCATTGTCATCAACGCGGGGACTCGGCATCGCCATTGTCCCCCGCGCGCTTGCCGCTGTGAGCAGAGGCTAGCGCTGCCTCCACCAACGGACATCATCGGCAGATCCCGGATGAGAAAAGTGACTCGGGGACTCAACTTCGGCATCGTCCCCGTGTGTTAACTCATTTTCGAGTTGACTACAGTTCGAATCCGAGATATGCCGATGTGCTGGAAAAATCCGAGATACCCTGGAAATCCGAGTTAAGTTTGGAAAATCCGAGTTAAGGCTTGGAAATCCGAGTTAAGTTTGGAAAATCCGAGTTAAGGCTTGGAAATCCGACTTAAGGTTGGAAAATCTGAGTTAAGGCTTGGAAATCCGAGTTAAGTTTGGAAATCCGAGTTAAGTCTTGGAAATCCGAGTTAAGTTTGAAAATCCGAGTTAAGGCTTGGAAATCCGAGTTAAGGCTTGGAAATCCGAGTTAAGGTTGGAAAATCCGAGTTAAGGCTTGGAAATCCGAGTTAAGTTTGGAAAATCCGAGTTAAGGCTTGGAAATCCGAGTTAAGTTTGGAAATCCGAGTTAAGGCTTGGAAATCCGAGTTAAGTTTGGAAAATCCGAGTTAAGGCTTGGAAATCCGAGTTAAGTTTGGAAAATCCAAGTTAAGGCTTGGAAATCCGAGTTAAGTTTGGAAAATCCGAGTTAAGTCTTGGAAATCCGAGTTAAGCCTTGGAAATCCGAGTTAAGGCTTGGAAATCCGAGTTAAGTTTGGAAAATCCGAGTTAAGGCTTGGAAATCCGAGTTAAGGCTGGAAAATCCGAGTTAAGGCTTGGAAATCCGAGTTAAGGTTGGAAAATCCGAGTTAAGGCTTGGAAATCCGAGTTAAGGCTTGGAAATCCGAGTTAAGGCTTGGAAATCCGAGTTAAGGTTGGAAAATCCGAGTTAAGGCTTGGAAATCCGAGTTAAAGTTGGGAAATCCGAGTTAAGGCTTGGAAATCCAAGTTAAGCTTGGGAAATCCGACATATGTTGGTCAAATCCGACATACATGTGGTCCGGGCCGAGATGTTGGTGGCCTAGGCCGACATATTGATATTCATGCCGGCATCAACGTCTTCCTCGACTTCTCCAACAACATTGCCTCGTAAGTATCATTTATATGTCTGCATCACTCTTTTAAATAGTCTCAAACAGTGCTCGGGGACTCTCCCCTCTTTTCTGCTTTGCTTAGTTGTTTTCCCCGGGACCAAAATGTCTTGACCCGGGGACTGGTTGGTCAGTCTGTTTTACATTTTCTCCTAGATAAGAAAAGTAACTCGGGGACTCGGTGGAGCCCGGGTCTGCACATCTGTGCATAGACTTGCTGCTAGATTCAGTTTCTAACATATGCTAGAATAATTTTCATCTGTTAATGGGGTTGTTGCTCTCGTTAAAATATTTGTTATATATATATGCTTGAACTAACATTGAAAGGTGATAACGGTTTTACCGAGAAAATATCCATCACTAAAGTCGTGGTATATCAGTCTTCTCAAATTCATTTTATACTAATTGTGGCCTAAGAGCATATCCCGGACAATCGTTGACATCGCCTTGATGAATCATAAATGGCATATCATCCCGACATATCCTATGTCGGCAAATCAGAATATCACTGCGCAATATCTCCAGATCACCGTTTATGTCGGTTCGCCAGAATATCAGGGCATCCTACAATATCTCGAATCGCCGTTTATTTTGATTTGCCAAGATATCACGGCATTTATCTCACATCATCAAACATCTCACAAATCGTTATCTTTATCGGCCTTACCGACTATCATGATTCTTCAGTTATCCGAGCTTGCAAAGTATCATGGCATCATCTCGGTGCTCAGAGTCAAAAAATATCTAATCTCACTGAGTGTTACGCGTTGAGAAATATCTCAACTCGTCATCTGACAAGTGCCCATGAAGGCAGGAAGTCAAATTCAGCCAAGGACGGCTATATGTCGGTCCAGCTCGTGCTGCCGACATACAATTTTGGTAATGCCCACGAAGGCTAGAAACCGGTATATAATTCAGCCAAGGACGGCTATATGTCGGTCCAGCTCGTGCTGCCGACATACAATTTCGGTAATGCCCAAGAAGGCTAGAAACCGGTATATAATGATGCCCAAGCAGGCTATATGTCGGTCCAGCTCATGCTGCCGACATATCTGTGCGGTAAAAGCCCAAGGTGGCAGAAACCGACATATGAAAAATGCCCAAGAGGCCAATATGTCAAACCAGCATATGGTGGAGACATCCGCCTTCGGTAATGCCCAGAGTGGCTAGAAACCGGCATATGAGAAACTGACATGTGATATGTCCGTCCAGCTTATGCTAGAGATATCCGCTTTCGGTGACGCTCAGAGTGGCTAAAAAGTAAAAACCGACTTATGATAAAAGCCCATGCAAGTCATATGTCGGTCCAGCAAAAGCTGTAGACATACGACTTTGGTAAATGCCAAACTCGGCTAAAAACCAGCATGAGATGACGTCCATGCAGGCTGCAAAATAACACAGTGCGTGCTGCGACATGGGATTTTAATATTTCCCATGATGGCTATATATTTGATTCAGCCCATGCTGGCTGTCTTTTGAGTACCAACTCTGCGATACCAATTTTTTGTAAGACTATGCACGACTCTCCGAGTCCCACATAGCCTCGGGGACTACGGTCGGGGATACAACCCCGGGTACCCCAGAGTTGGAAGTTTATTGGAGTTAACAAAGAAGAAATAGCAAAGAAATACATAAAAGATAAAGATTAAACCGAGAATATCTGCCTGGGCCAAATTAAGCCTCACAGGCATTTTCTCCGGATCGGCCCGGCTGACATTCCTCTAACTCGGATGGGCCAACATGGACCAAACCGGGCAACCGGCATCAGCCATCCCGGCCTGCCGACATGAGGTTACCCGGGTGGGCCGGGTCCTCTAAACTCGGCATTGGCCCATCTCGGTTACTCCCAAATCCGGGTGGGCCAACTCTCCATTCGCCCCGATATCTCTCCCTTCCGAGTCCGGGTGGGCCGGCATTCCCAGCACCGGCATCGGCCCACTCCGGCATCCCCAGCACCAACATCGGCCCACGCCGGCAACCCCATCACCCGCCGGGCCAATACTTCCCAGGCCACCCGATTCCCAGCACCCGGCTGGGCCTCAGCCGCCCCAAGCAGGCCGGTATCCATCATCCGGGTGGGCTTCAGGCAGGCCGACCTCCAGCACGCCGACTGGGCCACAGCCGCCCGACCGAGATCGTTCCCTGCGCCCGAGATCGATCGCTACAGGCCAGCTTCCAGTTTCCTTCGTCCGGATCCCTGCCAAGTCGGATCAGCCAGAACCAGGCACCAGATCGCCGCCTGGCCGGCGTCTCTAGCTACAGCCTACCGAGCCTAGATCCACTACCAAGTTACTAGCTACCACCTCCAAGGGATAGGAGCAAAGGACAAGCTGACAAGGACGCGTACAGGCGACCCATGCCCTGCGTGGCTACAGCGCGCACCGTGACGCCTTAGCAGTGTGACAAGACCCCAGTAGTCGATTCACCTGCAGTGTAGCACAGTGTGGCGTACAGTGTCTTGTGGCGTACACCCTGTGCCCTGGGCTCCCTTTATAAGGAGCACCAGGGGGAGTGCTCTGGACATGGACGACCGGCACACATTTGCTCTCAGCACACGCATGAGCCCTCCTGCTAGCTCAGCTCACTAGTAGAACAACACTAGTTCTTCAGTTCATAAGATTATCACTTGTAGATTAGAGATACAGCTCAAGGAGCATCTGTGTAGCTCCCATATACCACCCATATACAGTCAGACAAGCAGGAGTAGGGGTTTTACCTCCTCACGAGGGCCCCGAACCTGGGTAATACCGTGCGTGTTCGTGTGTTCCTGTGTGTATTTCTACACATAATCCCTCCCCAAATCCTCTAGCGTCTATCGGCCCCCCAACTTAAGCCTACCCCTAGGCATCTGTTGTTCACCACGACGACACACATATTTCATTAATTAGAAAATAAGTTACAATAAGCAACACATGTGAAACCTAAAAGACAGACCGGGATAAAATGATTATCTAAAAACCTAAAAGATCGAGAAATACAAAACGATCCCTAAGGTTTCCTGCAACCATCGTAGATAGCAGCCGCCGCCCAACTCCACCACCGCCGAGACGAACACCTGAATAGACGTCGAGCCTCCACCATTGCAAGATCCGAGAAAGCACCATCGCCAACGAGGTTTTGCGAGTCGATGAACAAGCGTGCAACACGCAGCAAGGCACATATTGTTGTGAGTAAGGAGAGAATTCGGGGACAAGTTGTTGGGTGGTTGCCCAATGGATAAATGAGTAAGAAGTTTTAACGGGAGAGAGAGTTAGAGGTGGCATATTGTTTGTAAATATTTGTATGTGTGACACTAGGTATTCAATACGGATTTTGTTTTAATAGTAAAGATTGAACTAAAGATTTTATACATATGTCAACCGTATCTTCCAGATAATAAGAATATCCATAATATATGGTAACCATAAATTCTAGATGCGACTAATAATGTTTGATACGTGGGAAAACGACTTTTTGTTTCAGAATGGTCGCTATAAAGAGACCGGAAATTCTTCCTCGGAAATTGCCTATGCTACTGAGAGAGAAAGAAAAACACACTGAACACATCATTATGATATTCGATTAACGTTCCATGGATCCAAATGGTTCTGTGAATCTAGGAAGTTATGCGAGTGCGAACGACATATGATATGTTACCCCTTGCGCAAAGTGCTTATTGGAACAACTACGATGCCAACCTTACAAAAGTTGGCATCGCAGTTCTTCCTCTAGGGCATGTACAATGGTTGATAAGACAGCCTTATCATAAACCTGCCAACTAATATAGATATGACAATAAAACATGTTGTACAATGGTTATTTTTTAGTCTTATCTCTAATAACCAGATATCCCTAAATATGTGGTGAGACAAATTGTGCTAAGAGATCATCTCTTAGCTAAGAGAAGGCAAACCTTTTTTTCGTTTCTCTCTACTCCAACTCAGCAATTATCCTACGTGGCATGTCTATGATAAAACCATTGTACATGCCCTAAACGCTTCATGCAAGAGGGAAACATGTCATATGCCCCTCCCACTTGCGTAACTTCCTAGATCATTTTTCATGGTACTCATACTATCAGTTTAGTTTAGCAGAGTATTGTACACTTTGTACCACTCTTACTTGTCATGTCAATCAGATTTTTTTAGTAGTATCACTCTACTATTTTCAGTTTAGTTTAGCAATTTATTTAGCTATGTGGACATCACCGGCTGAAGCTCTTGGACTTTGACTAATTTAAATACGGTTAATCTAATAAGGGAACGTGTCCAGGGAATGGCTCCCATAGGACACGCATAAAGACCTACAAGGCCAGACAACCGATGGATGGATGCATGCATGCATGAAGGAAACCTTTTCATAATTTAAAATTTCAAAATGAATTATCTTTTAAACCGTTAATTCAATTGATGATCTGTCTTCGTTGTTAGGTTCGCCTCGACGAGAACTTTAAAATAAGATCTCATGTTAATATGTTTTGACAAAATATTTTTTCATCGTCAGTTGCCAAGTTATTGTGTTGTAGTTGCCATCTTACTAGTTATGTTACCATCCAAATAGTACACAGTCACTGGATAATTATTATATATTTTTTCTCTAAACATGTAAAATATCACATTAACATTAGAAAAGACTTACATTGGTCAGTATCGAAGTTCAAAAACCTGGTAACCATTTGATTTTAACTTCGTGACCAACCAGACTTGAGAGGGTAGCCCACCAGCGTGGGCCCGAGCGCATCCAGCATTGGAGCTCAAAGCATCTCCACCGGGCCCATAAAGCACCCCCCCAAAGGATCGTTGGATTGCCGGACACAAAAATCGGCCACAACGACACCCCAATAAAGCTTCCGTCTGACCCAATTTTTGTCTGGCACCGCCAAGCGGGCCTCCAACTTTTGGGGCCTGCTCGGGGCCGGACAATGTCCACACAACACCTTCGATAGGCCGGGCCCGCCTATCATACACATGAGCGATGCGATGCAGGCAGCGCAACTATTCAGCTAGTCGCAATGATTCAGCGAGGCGTGACGATGCAGGCGGCACATCGATTCAGCGGCTAGTCAAAGCGGCGCGATGGTCTACGAGATGGGTGGCGCAGTGGAATTTTGCATCATGCCCTTCCGACTAGTCAAAGTATTAATTGATGCCGATGTCGGGCTGACGAAGGAGGATTACGAGCGATGCCGCCGCCTTGACGAGCTGTCCGCAATGCGCTACGAACGCCGCATCTAGGCACGACGCATCCAGAGGCTCAAGTAGGAGAAGGCCCGGGCTAGAGCGCCGCCACCTATGCCTCCACCTCCACCTGCCCTGTCCTACACGTCTGATGACAGTTGAGGAGGCGCAACACCACCCGCGCAACAACCTCCTGGTGCCAGCCGACCACTTTCTGTCGGCTGACTGTGTGCCCAACTTCGTCAACTTCCCGGTGGTGCCGCCTCTCACCAGGGAGGTGCGGCTCTACTACATCGAAACAGTGTGGCAGGCCATGCCATGGGAGGAGCGACGCCTGCAGCAGTACTTCCCGTTCTCGCCCTACTGGGACAACATGGTGGAGGCCGAGTACAACATGCACCGCCACAACAGCTTCTTTCCCACCACCGCCGACTGCGAGCTGCCTGACTGATGGTTGCAAGAAGACGATTTGTCCGACGAGGAGCCAGGGCCACCTCTTCCTCCACCTCCTCCTAGTTGCGCCGATCATAGATATCGATTCCTGCTAGAATGACGGTATTCAAGACTCTGCTCCAGGAATGCTTTCTCCACGGCCTATGGCGATCATTGATATCGACGTTGGCTAAGACCGGTCGTACGGTCGGTGAGCCTGTCACCGACCTCTTTGTCCAGCGATATATGCTCGAAGTAGCTCGAGCAGTGCATCGGTGAATCGCTGTAGTTCTAGCTGTACTCCGTGGATCGCCTTGCTCCAAGGCTAGAATATTGGAGTAGAATTAAAGGGGTTTAGGTTTAGGGTTTAGTTTCTATTTGGTTGAATCAAGTTGTATCCAAATTTGTATTTTATTGAATCAAGTTGTATCCAAATATTGAAAAAATTTATCGGGCCAGAAGTTTGGGGGGGGGGGGGGGTGCCGGTGTGGGTGGCACCAAGGATAGTGTCGGACACTGGTCTGACACCCCCCAAAGCGGACAAAAAATTGGGTGTGACTGGCACAAATTGGGCGCTCCCGATGGAGATGCTCTTATAGCCCACGCTTGGATGGATGATCAATGTCAGCGTCGCTTCTCCCCAAAATCAAAGCCGCTATACGCGTGATTTTTTTGCAAATACGACCCTCTATACGCCATAATCGTCAAAATATCCACCCACGAAGGTGATTGTCCCACTAGTGGAAAACCACCCTATAGTCCCGGTTGGTTTGGGCCATTAGTCCCGGTTCCCCAACCGGGACTAGCAAATCGGGACTAATGCTAGTCCCGGTTGGGACACGAACCGGGACTATTGTCCCGTCAGATTTTTCACTTTTTTCAGAAATTTCAGAAAATTGTTTAAATTTGTAAAATCAATAATGCTTATTCTGTAATTCATAAAAATATGAATAAAATACCAAAATGTTCAGAAAAATAAGACCTATTTGATTATGTCAAATGCATGCATGTTTAAAAAACTTAAATTAAATATTTTTTAGAACTAAAAAAATGCCACTACTAGTTAAATATGGGGAACCAATATTACACATCATCGTCACGAATATATTACACAGACATTTCATTCTTATATATATACATCTCTTTTGCACTCACTATTTAATTTCAACCTAGCTTATAGTAGTATTCTCCTTTCGGATCTAGGACCTCTGCATCTAAGAATCCGGCAAATTCCTCTTGAATTGCTCGTATGCGATCCTGTGGTAGAAGACCTTCTCGCAACCGTTCGATCTAATTAAAAAAGGGCCAATATATATGAATTAAAGTAAACACAATTGATGGCAATAAACTAAAATTATGAATATTGCATACGCACTTCAAGTTGTTGTAAGATTCTGCCCTTCTCAACTCGCAGACGTAGTATCCACATAAATGATTTCCACTTCCCTGCCTCAAGCACTTTACGGGAACAGAGTTCAATCAAAATAATAATCAAAAATGGTAATGGTATTGAACTAGATCGAATCAAAGAGATGCGTGGATCAAGGTAGTAATACTTACATTTATTGGTTTAAATGTAAGATCCTTCGCCCAATCACCCCTAGCCTTGGCGGTGAATCGTTTCCAAGCTCTGTCCGGCAAAGAAAATGAATAAAGGAGTTATATATTAATTACTTGCTATCAGTAAATGAACGGAAAGTTGCCGATATAGTGCCATAATATCATTGAAATTACCTCTGGAGGCAATCCTGCATGTGCGCCCAATCCTTAAGGGGTTTATGTAACGAGTCCATGACAAGTACTACTCCGTTGTCAGGCATAATGATTAGTAGAATAAAGTGGAAGCTGTGCACGCATAAGTCATCAATTATACACTTAACATCGAGAAATTAAGCGAAATAGAATATGTACAAGACAGTAACACTTACTTGAAGTTGTAAGGAAATAGTATTTCTCTTTTGGTTTCGTTAAACCGTAACGCATTTACCAAGTTATTCTCTGTATCGTTGTAAAAATCATGAAGACTTTTTTCATGAACGAAATTTGGGTCAACGAACCCAATGTCATAGATTTGTCCTCTTTTGCATTGGAGAATATTCATTCTGCATAATTAATATAGTGATGAGTAAGATTATAAATGCAATGAACGAGGTGAGCTAGCTAGAGACTTAATTACAGAAATAATACTTACAGACAATAGGCACTGATGATAGCTTTGTCAAGGGCTTCTTGTTGGTATAACTGAAATAATTCAGAAAATTCAATCATTACCACGTTTGCTCCATGCCCGTAATGCTCGTTCTTATATCCCACGTAGATCCAATTTCCCCCTTTCTTTGAGTCTGCCATGTACCAACTATGCAATCTTCGCATTTTTGTTGGTAGATCTTTGACTAACTCAGGTTTGACGAGAGGATGCCCGTGCCGGTATTTGTATCTTGGAACTATTTCTTCATGGAATTGTAATTGGCTTAAGTACTGAGCAATAGAAATGACCTGAGCAGAGGCTGCTTCTCCGTACAGTGCAACAAACTCAGGATCGATGCCGACCGCACGTTTGCTCGACCCCACCTCGGTATCGGAAAACACTTTGAGCGGGGGGGCACGATTGTTTCTGCTGTTCTCTGAGCTGGACAACTGATTTCCGGCTTGCACTACTATTCTTCGACCGCCGTTTATTTGCCTGAACCGACTTGAGAATAGAGCGTTCATAGTCTGGTGTCAGCTTTGGCGGGGGTTGTTCAAGGGTCTTCAACATTTTGTAGACGGCGGCTTTTTCTTCTGTGGTGTCGGGGAACTCTGGCGCTTTCAGCTTCTTTACCTTCAAGTTAGCAAACCACAGATCCGTTTCGGCTTTTGAGATCGCCTTATTTTCCTCCACCGTATAGTCGTAAGGTCTCTTGGAAAGATTCTTATGAGGTACTTTTGGGAGGGGTGACATTGTACGTTTCGGTGATCGGTTACCACTCCTCGTAGTACCAGCAGTGGTACGCTGAGCCTGAGTGGGCGGAGACGGCTGACGCGGCAGTGGAGACGGCTGCTCTGGAGACTGGTGAGGCGGCGGAGACGGCGCCTAAGGCGGCGACGGCGGTGAAGAGGATTGTTGTGCTGGAGAGTGGTGAGGCGGCGGTGGTGGAGAGGACTGTTGCGTTGGAGACTGGTGAGGAGTCGATGGCCTTGGCGGCCAGTTTGGAAGCACGATGAATTCCTTTGGCCAAAGAATGGTCCCTTTCCTGGCTTCTCCAAGTTCAACCACCTCCCCATCTTCACTGCAGGTGTTCCAGCTTCAGCTCCTCAAATCCTTTACTAACTTCATCCACCCCGACAACAGCGTAGCCATGAGGAACCGGGGAGCAATGGAAAGTTGGTGTAGGTCCAATTGGTACGGCATAGCCGACCGCCACCTTCATGGTTAAGTTGAGCAGTTTCACATGGAGCTCACAAGGTGTGCTCTCCGTAATATCATCCACTGGGTAGCGACGAAGAGGATCCGTCGTTAGTGCATCATCATCACCAGCCGGGACCATGCTCGAAGCCACGCTGCTTTTCCGATATGATGGGTCGGTAGCATCGACTGCAGCTTCTACAACGTGCTGCTGAGATAGGCCGGCAGTGCCTTGCTGGCTAAGTCGGTCAATTTGATCCTGCTGCCGCTTCATTGTTTCTTCTATACGATGCAGCCGGTCTGCAGCAGCGCTTGCTTCCCTTGCCTCCCTTTCCTTTCTCCTCATATGACTTCTATCGGGAAATATTTTCCTTTCCGCGGGAAACCAATGTGCCCACGGCTTGGAGCCTTTGGTGCCTCGTGTTCATCCTTCGTGTTCGGGATTCCCAAGGGCGCGTGTAAGCTCATCATTCTCTCTATCGGGACGGAACCGTCCCTCTTCAACATCCTTTACTGCTTTCCTAATTTCTTCGATGGGTAGTAGGGGATTATCCTTGTGTCTTCTGTTATATATGCACTTTCCTTCTGCGTCCAATGTGCCCCCATGCCCGTAAAACCAATTTCTTGACCGTTCGATCCATCCTTCTTTTATAGGCTCTGGAACGATCCCTTTAGCCAGCAGGTCGGCCTCAAGTTTTTCCCACTTAGGCATGGAACAGGCGTAGCCACCAGGCCCCATAGTATGGTGGTACTTCTTTTCAGCAGCATTTGCCTTATTTATTGCAGACTTTAGCTGAGCTTCCTCCGATTTCTTGTACGCCACAAAATCTTCCCAGTAGTCTCTTATCTTCTCATACCCGTGATCGAAATCCGGAGTTTTATCTTTCAAGATATAGTCAGTGTACAATCTTTTCTTAAATTTGTTGAATAGCTCGGCCATCTTCTTAAGAGCCCACGCCTTGACTTTATCTACTAGAGCTTTTTTGTGGGCATCCATCTCCTCCTCATCTGGCTCCCCCGCCTCTGGATCCACCTCTGGCAACGGCAAGGTGAAATTAACTATGACCTTTTGAAAAAGGCGTCTTTTGCCTACGGTGCCGATATAGGTAACTTCAGGATCCCTTGGCTTATTCCATTCTCGGATGGTGATCGGGAAGTAGTCCCTAACAACAACACCGCATTGCTTCACAATTTTTTTTCTAACATCAATTGGAGCAATGGGTTCGCCGTCTGCAGCGACTTCTTCGATCCTTTACCGGAGATGGTCCTCCAACTTTTTGGTTGGGCCTCGTTTCGTCCTCACAGAGGATTTGCTCGATCCGGATGGCTAAAAGAAGAAAGACCGTTAGTATGTGTATATAGACAACAGAGGCTAAATTAATTAATATAAATATATATGCACCTCGTCAGAGTTTGTAATAATCAATGTTGCACCGGAGCCGCCGGCTTCTGCCTTGTCGGCTTCTCCCTCATCGGAGACGCCGAGTTCGGCCTCTTCCCAGACGTTGGAGACGCCGTCTCCTCGGTTGAGAGACTCATCCCCCTCACCGGAGTCGTTCAGAAAGTGACTTACGTCATCCTCGCCGCGGATCATATCCTCGAGGATATTTTCCTCATTTTCGTCTCTGCCGTGTGGTTCCATAGTTTTTTGCAAAATACGAAAATTATTTTCGGAGCCGTCTCTGCCGTGTAGTTCAGAAAATGTAACACCCTGGATTTTGGCCCCTTTTGAAATTTTTCCAAAAGGTCTTATTTTATTTATTTAAAATGCGTTTGGCTTTAAACCGCAGGAAAATGATTTAAATCTTGAAACTTCTGATCTGTTGAAACCAAGTGGGATCTTGTACTCTTTATTTCCCCTCCACTTGGCACTGGTGTTTATAATTTTGATCTTGGTCAATATTTAATTTGGAAGAATTCTTTTCCCCTTTTTGGAAATTCACTTTTATTTGGCCTTGCAAAGGAACCCCTAGTTTTATGTCCCCAAAAATTCTACAAAAATTAGGGAACCTTCCCTAATGGATGTAGATCACTTTTCCAAGAAAATATGGTGCCACCCCTTAGGAAAAATTCCCCTACATAATTCTTTTGTGTACTGCCCTTTTCTCAAAACTTTTTAGAATCTAACCAGATAATTTTTCCTGGATGAAACCAAGGCGTCGGACTTCCCAAGTCTAGCCGCGGAAATGACTCTATTTGGGTCATTGTCGACCGTTTAACAAAGGTATCTCATTTCATTCCAGTCAAGACGACCTATCGTTCAGATCAGCTGGCACAACTCTATGTGAACAAGATTGTCAGGCTCCATGGCGTCCCGAAGACCATTGTGTCAGACAGGGGTACGCAATTTACCTCAAAATTCTGGACAAGCCTGCATCAGGCCATGGGGACAAAACTATCCTTCAGCACAGCATATCACCCACAGACGGATGGCCAAACTGAGCGAGTTAATCAGATTCTGGAAGACATGCTCCGCTCTTGTGTACTCGCCTACGGAGCAGGTTGGGAAGACAGTCTGCCCTATGCGGAGTTCTCATACAACAACAGCTACCAAGGCAGCCTGAAGATGTCACCCTTTGAAGCGTTGTATGGACGAAAGTGTCGGACCCCGCTGAACTGGTCCGAAGTTGGGGACGGCAAGATTTTTGGACCCGATGTTCTGCTGGAAGCCGAAAAGCAAGTACATCTGATTCAAGACCGACTCAAGGCAGCTCAGTCCCGCCAGAAGAGTTATTACGACCGACGACACCGTCAGATTCACTTCGAGGAAAACGACTACGTCTATCTCCGAGTCACACCCCTCAAGGGCCTGAAGAGGTTCCACATGAAAGGAAAGCTAGCCCCGAGATTTATCGGACCTTTCAAGATTTTGGCAAGAAAGGGGTCAGTAGCCTACCAACTAGAACTGCCCGAAGAGTTAGTTGGAGTGCACGACGTTTTCCACGTGTCCCAGCTAAGGAAGTGCATCTCACCCCCGACTAAGCAGACAGATTATAAGGAATTGGATTTAAGCAGCGAACTGACTTACGAGGAACACCCCGTCAGGATCTTGGATGAGTCAGAACGCCGCACCCGCAGCAAGGTCACCCGGTTTTACAAGGTACAGTGGGACAGACACACAGAGGAAGAAGCCACCTGGGAACGGGAAGATTTGCTAAGGACCGAGTACCCGTATCTATTCAACGAGCCTCAGGAATCTCGAGGACGAGATTCACTTTAAGGGGGGAAGGTCTGTAACACCCTGGATTTTGGCCCTTTTGAAATTTTTCCAAAAGGTCTTATTTTATTTATTTAAAATGCGTTTGGCTTTAAACCGCAGGAAAATGATTTAAATCTTGAAACTTCTGATCTGTTGAAACTAAGTGGGATCTTGTACTCTTTATTCCCCTCCACTTGGCACTGGTGTTTATAATTTTGACCTTGGTCAACATTTAATTTGGAAGAATTCTTTTCCCTTTTGGAAATTCACTTTTATTTGGCCTTGCAAAGGAACCCCTAGTTTTATGTCCCCAAAAATTCTACAAAAATTAGGGAACCTTCCCTAATGGATGAAGATCACTTTTCCAAGAAAATATGGTGCCACCCCTTAGGAAAAATTCCCCTACATAATTCTTTTGTGTACTGCCCTTTTCTCAAAACTTTTTAGAATCTAACCCAATAATTTTTCCTGGATGAAACCAAGGCATGGATAGGCTCTCCTTTACCCCTCCTACCTCAGGAAAAAAGGGGAGATCCATCTAACATCATATACCCCTCCAAACAGTAAACCCTAGTTTTGGCCAGTACTGTTTTTTGAAAATTTTGGTCAGACCAACTTTCGAATTTGCAAAATGTTTGTTCAGCAAAGTTGTAGATCTTGGTTTTTGGCGCAGAGTGACGCGAGCAGCTTTCCATTTGGATCACGGAGGAGGGAGATCGACGCCGATGCCGACAATGGCATGCTCTGGACATGCCAAGGCCGGCATGGACATGGCCGTGGGGGCGCCGCCCGTTCCTGGTCACCGGAGTACCGCACCCCCTCGCGCCCGAGCCTGCCTCCCACGCCCCCACCTCGCTCTCCACCGCCCCACACCCACGCGTCGCCGGCAGAGCAACTGGACGGCGGCCGCGTTGACGCGCCCGTCGCTAGCCGACGCACCGACCACACCCTGTGCCGCCGGGACCCCCTCGTCAGCCCCTCCGCCGCCGCACGGACCGGTCCGTCGCCGAGGTTTAACCGCCGTGCTTCTCCTGTGCCACCGCTCCGTCAACGCTCCGCCACCGTCGCCACCATGCGAAGCCGACACCTCGCCGCGGCATTTACCACGGCCACCGCGCGGACGCCCTATAAGAAGCCCCCCCGAGGCACCGCCAAGCACCGCACCACCACTCCCGCACCACTCTAGCACCCACTGCCCCAGCCTCGTGTCCGGAGGAGCCACCCCTCGCCGAAATCGAGCTCACCCTCGCCGCACTGCCCCCCCCCCCCCCCGTCGAATTCGCACACCCCAGCCTTCCCCTGACCAATTCCTTCCACCCAGAGCACCCCCAGAGCACCGTGATGCTGATGCCGAGCTCGCCAGGGTAGCTGGTGGCCGGAATCGCCGTATCCGTCGTCGACCCGAAGCCACCTCCGCCGGGGAAGAAGCCCTGGTGCCGTCCGAGGTCGCCAGCAACCACAAGTGCCCAGACGAGCCGCGCCACCTCTTCCCGAGCCGTTCTGCTTCCCCTACTTCCCCTCCCCCGTGCCCTAGCCGCAGGGAGACGCCGCCGGTGAGTCGCCGGAGCATCGCCGCCCTCCCCTCTGTTTCCCGCTTCCAAAAAGAAAAGATACCGATTCGGTTTAACACTGACTGGTGGGACCCCATGTCAGGTTTTTAAACTTTTTGAACCGTTTTTCCTGTTTGATTTCCTGTTTATTTTTCTATTGGAAATAAGCAGATTTTTGGGTGAACTTTGGAAATTAATAACTCCCTCAAAAATGCTCAGAAAAATGTGAAACCAATTTTGTTGGCTTTGTTTTGAAATTCTCCTTCCATTGGGACCAGAAAACAAATTCTTGGAATTTATTTCCTTTGGATTTTATCCGATAACCTAGGAGGGGTTTTTGACGCTATTTCATGTCTCTTTGAATAGATTCCGACCGTCCCGACGAAATAGGAGTTGTTCCCGAACCCGAAGGCAAGCCATCAACCCAGTCTCAAGCTTGGTCGAACTTAGGAGTTGTTTGATTGTTGATTTAATATCTGCTGCATCTCACATGTCATATTGCATGTTAAATTATTGCACCCCTTATTACTTGTCCGTGCAACACTCACATTCCCGGGGCAATGGCTGGTGTTACCGCCTTAGTCAAGGGAATGGGGGAAAATTATTACAACTGTGCGTCTCGCATTTGCGGGGCTTTGTTTGGTTCTTTCCTCTTCGCCGAGGTGAGGAGCGGACGAATGTCGTCTTATGATCCTCGGAGTTGGGGGCATTTGCCCAAGGAGTTATTTGCTTCTTGTCCCTCCGTCAAATATGGTTGGCATAGACCACCCGGACTGCGACGCTTGGGAGCTGACTTTCCATTTGGTTCTTTTGCCGAGATTGCTGACACCACGTCGGGATAAACCTCGAGTGGAATGGATGCTCTCTCATTCTTATGAGTGCTTTTCGGTTCATTCCTTACGGTGACACCGGCCGGGTTGCCCGCCACCGTCATCCGTTTGAAATATTACGCTATTACTTTGTGAACACTAACCCCCGAGTGACACCGGCCGGGTTGCCCGCCACAGTCACCCGGGTATTATTATTGTTATTATGGCATTGTTATCTATGCTTACAAGTATTATGTTATTCTGTGCTATTGTTGTTATATACTTATGTTGTGCTGCTTGATTCATGTTGAAAACTGAAATAAGAATTTGACTAAGAAGATAACCACCTCCCTCGACTAGATTGAGTCACATAGTGCCACTCACCAAACACACCTGCACAACATGCGTCGTTCACGTGGGCGAACCATGGCTGAGTGTTCCATCTAGCCTCCTTTGACGCCACCCTTTTGGCAAGTTTAGTCGGTTACCTTTGTGGTCGGGGCTAGTCTTGCGAAGGTTCCGGAGCTAGGCGTCGCTCATTCGTTGGGGACGTGCCGGATTCACTTCGTCATAAGACGTGGTCCTAGAGGACGTGTCGGTGGCTATACAGGGAGTGTCCGGGTGGAATAAATGGCGGTGGAAGTGTGGGTTTGTGCTGTCGCCATGATGGGTTCTAGTACTTCGGTACCGGCGGTACAAACCTAGACTTCAGCGTATGGGAAAATGTTGCAACCTCTCGAGAGTGTAAATCTAGAATCTAGCCTTGTCCCCAGGTCATGGGACGAAGTTTGGTCCAGTCACACTAAGAGTCAGTCCGGTCGAGCAAGGAACTCACTAAATGAGACCTAGCAACAAGTGAACGTGACAAACAAGCCAGAGTTGGCTAGAGGCTGGAAGGCCTAGCTATGGTTAAGAGATTTTGAGTAAAAACATTATAGTTGTAACTCCCCTTCAAAGGTAAGTAGGTAAGTTATGTCCAACCGTTAAGTTTGGACTCACCCTTGCAACCAAATCCATGCCATGCTACATTCTGAACTTATGCCATGCCATATAGATAGACTTTGTTTGATTTTGGGCTAATGACTTGCGAGTACCTCAAGTACTTACCTGGCTTCTCATGTGGCCAGACCCCGTCGCTCCCGACGCCGAGTACCCGCTGTACGAGAACTAGGAACCCGTATCCCAGGCAGGACCCCGTGGAATAAGGCCCGTTGTTGCCACGCTACTATCTACGTTTCCGCTGCTACTTCCGCTAGAGGCTCAATGTTGGATAAATAATGTACATACTGTTGTGTGCGCACGTTGCGCGAACGCGGGAGCCTCACCCCGTGTTGTATCTTGTAATCCGCCCGAACTCGGAGCCATAAGTATAGTATTTGGTTATGCCTTTGTTATCAAGTTGACATATATCCAGTGTTTCTGGGACTGGTATATGGGGTAGTCCGATCATCTGGATCGGGGTGCCACAGAGCTTGGTATCAGAGCCTAACTGCCTGTAGGATACCCTAGTTTCTTGGACGACGTAGGATAGAACTCGTTGTGTTGCCTTTTTCAACTGTTTCTCTATTTGTTTGTGCTTTAGAACTTAACGCTCACCTTTTGCTTCTGTCTCTGTCACAGATGGCAGAATTGTTTGCTGAGACTACCGCCGTGCACATCACCGGCTTTCCGCAGTTCCTGAGGGAGATCTGGGACCACCTCTACCCAGGCGCACCTCCCCCGACCTACCGCGTGTACCACAACCGTCTCGACAGGTCTACCTCAGAGTTCACCGCCACTGTCCACCTGCGCCCAGAGCCCGTGAGCGCAGGGAGCTCCCACGCTCTCACCTCCGGTGTTACTACTCAGGCGACTCGAGCTGTTCAGGAGGCCGCAGGAGATGCCATCCTGTTCCTCCGCACCTTTGATCCAGTCATGAGGAGGTGCGACCGCTACGCCTACTTCCCGAGGTTAGACTTAGACAGAGGGGACATTCTCTTTCCCAACCCCGGTGACTCCAGCTCACCCCTCTCAGCCTTACTCCAGTACACCGCCCTTCTCCACCAGTACCTTCACGTCACTCTTCTCCAGTTTGCTTCACTTCGTGCCAACTTGGCCCTGGCCGAGATGACGCGAGCCTCTGGAGGTAGAGCTTCCCGCGTTCCACCTCGCCTCCCCACCTTTACTCACAGCTCCCTTGAGCAGATTAGGAGAGGGATCGCCCGCTTTTCCCCGTCCCCCACACCGACGACTCCTACCCGCTCTCGTAGCAGTGCTGCTCACTACTACTCGCGCTTCACCCCGGTCCGGTCCCAGCGTCGCCGTATCCGTGCCGATCCACCTTCCTACTCCGGAGACTCCCGAGACGACCCTGCTTCACCCGGCTACAGCCGCACCGAGGAGGTCATCGACACCGCCACCCCAGCGACTCCCCTCGAGATGGAGTTCTAGACGCTCAGAGACAGCACCGCCCAGTGTAGTATACCATCCGTGTATCACGTGCTTGAATAACGTAGGGGTAGAGTTATGTTCTGCATCTGGTGCTATGTGCCTTGTATCCTGTACGAGTAGCTGGTACTTTTATCTTGCATCCTTTGTAAAATAACGTATGCTAGGGCCCTGTAACCCCCTCCTTTGTATATTCCATGCTTGCTGTTTTACAAATCCGTGTTTCCATTTGGTTTTTCTTGAGTGTTACACCTTCCCCATATGGATGCTCATGATACGCGCCATCACGTTCAACAGTCCAGGATGAGGCCCAATAGCGGTGCAAGTGGCAGTCAAGGAACCCCGGTTCGTCGTTCCGCACGACAAGCGGGCGAGGATCCCACACCTCCGCAGTCACCTCCTCATCAGGAACCAACCCCAAGTCAGTTTATGATGATGATGGATGAACGGCACACCCAGCATTTGACTCAGATCATGAGAGAGTTTGGCACATACATGCAAGCACAGAATACCCCACCAGCAGGCCGCTCAAAGCTACAAGACTTCCAGCGTACTCATCCACCAAGTTTCTCTTTTGCCAATGACCCGCTTGAGGCTGACGATTGGCTCCGTACCATGGGAAAGAAACTGGAGCTCGCTCGAGTGGACGAACAAGACAAGGTGCCCTTTGCCACCCACTACCTTGAAGGCCCCGCCGGTGTTTGGTGGGACAATCAGAAGGACGCAAGGGGCGATGGACCCCCAATCACGTGGACAGAGTTTCAGGAAGCATATCGCAGGGCCTACATTCCCTCAAGTATCATAAAGATGAAGCAGCAGGAATTTCTGGCACTCACTCAGGGCAGCAAGTCCATCAGCGAATATCTGACCAAGTTCAACAACCTTGCTCGCTATGCACCCGAGGACACCAACACAGAAGAGAAGAAAAAGGACAGGTTCCTTCATGGAATGCATCAGACTATAAAGACTCAGCTCTGTGTTCTACAGTTTCCGGATTTCCAGTCCTTGATCAACACCGCACTAATCTCAGAAAAGGAGCACCGCACTGTTTATGACTCCCACAAGAGGAAGTTTGAGCCACGAAAGGACCGGCACGAAGGGGGAACTTCAAAACCCCGCACCTGGCAGCCCAGCGACCGGGCCTCGGCACCTCAGAACACTTGGGGTCAGCCCAAGAAGGAGGGATATCCCCGCGAAGGATTCTACCACAAGCGCCCTCTAGTGGATGATTGCAAGAGAGATAACGCATGCTTCAAGTGCGGCAAGACGGGACACTACATCAAGGATTGCCCCCTCCACAACAGCAACGAAACAACAACAACAACCACCCCGCGGGTGCAACCAAGCCACCTCAAGTTGCCCGTGTTCACCACATGTCTGCAGAGGAAGCATATGAGGCTCCAGATGTAGTGCTTGGTACGTGTACTATCAACACTAAACCCGCACTGATTTTATTCGATTCTGGAGCTTCCCACTCTTTCATCTCGAAAGATTTTGTTGCCAAACACCGTTTTTCCGTTTCTCCTTTGGGCCATCTTTTGGTGATACAAACCCCCGCCTCTGAAGTGAAGACAAACACGGTTTGTCAAGATCTGATCATCCGCATCAATCAAGTGGAATTCCCGGCTCAGCTCAACATTCTCAATGTGCCCGGCCTTGACGCCATCCTAGGAATGGATTGGTTGGTACAGCATGCCGCCCAGATTGACTGTGCAACCGGAGGAGTCACCCTCACCAACCCGAAAGGCGTCCGTACCACCTACCTGCCAGACAAGCCTCACCAGATAAATGCAAAGGTGTTTCTTGCCCAAGCCCCAGAGATAGGCGAAGTGTATGTAGTCAGTGAATATCCGGATGTTTTCCCCGATGAGCTACCCGGAATGCCCCCGGACCGTGATATTGAGTTTGCCATTGAAGTTGTGCCAGGAACAAACCCAATATTCAAGAAGCATTACCGTATGACAAGTCCCGAGCTAGTGGAACTAAAGAAACAGCTTGACGAGCTAATTCGGAAGAAGTTCATTCGACCGAGCGTTTCACCTTGGGGATCACCAGTTTTATTTGCAAAGAAGAGTGATGGCACACTCCGTTTATGCATTGACTACCGTGCTCTCAATGACGTCACCATCAAAAACAAGTACCCGCTACCAAGGATCAATGATCTGTTTGACCAGCTCCGTGGTGCCCAAGTGTTCTCCAAGATTGACCTCCGAACAGGATATTATCAGCTGAAGATTCGTGAAAGTGATATCCCCAAGACCGCTTTTACCACCAGATATGGACTATATGAGTGCACCGTGATGTCCTTCGGCTTAACCAATGCTCCTGCCTACTTCATGGGCATGATGAACAAGGTATTCATGGACTATCTCGACAAATTTGTAGTGGTGTTCATCGACGACATCCTCATCTACTCCAAAAATGAGGAAGAGCATGCCAGACACCTCAGGATGGTTCTCGGGAGGCTACGTGAGCAACGACTCTATGCAAAATACAGCAAGTGCCAGTTCTGGTTAAAGGAAGTGGAATTCTTAGGGCATGTATTGTCAGGAGCCGGTGTGGCCGTAAACCCCGATAAGATCTCCGACGTGCTGAACTGGAAGACCCCCACCAATGTGTCTGAAATCCGAAGCTTTCTTGGTTTGGCTGGTTACTACCGCAGATTCATTGAGCACTTTTCCAAGATAGCCAAACCCCTGACAGATCTATTGAAGAAAAATCGCAAATATGCCTGGACCGACGAGTGCAAGAAAAGTTTCCATGAGCTGAAGACCCGGTTAACCACGGCTCCAATTCTGGTGTTGCCCGATGATACCAAGGACTTTACCGTATACTGCGATGCCTGCAGAAATGGACTAGGGGCCGTGCTCATGCAGGAAGGGAAGGTCATCGCATATGTGTCAAGACAACTCAAGACCCATGAGCTCAATTACCCCACGCACGACTTGGAGTTGGCCGCTGTCATACTCGCCTTAAAAACTTGGCGACACCACCTTATTGGGCGAAGATGCGAGATCTATACGGACCACAAAAGCCTAAAGTACATCTTCACCCAGCCTGACCGTAATTTGAGGCAAAGAAGGTGGCTAGAAGTAATCAAGGACTACGATCTTGGATTCATTATCACCCAGGGAAGGCCAACGTGGTAGCAGATGCCCTAAGCAGGAAACCCCCAAGGGTGCGGCCAAGTTTGGAGGAAGAAATGGCAAAGCTGAATCTATGCGTAGGAAGCAAGGCCTACTTAAGCACCATGGAGGTGAAATCAAACCTGGAGGAAGAGATAAAAACCGAGCAGGCCAACGACCCCGGCATGGTTAGGATCAAAGCCAAGATACCGCAAGGGAAAGCCAAGGAGTTTACCGTGGACAATCAAGGAGTGCTACGCTACGGTAACCGCCTTTGTGTACCCGACAAGGCCGCGTTAAAGCAACAGATCCTCCGAGAAGCCCACGAGTCTGCCTATTCCATTCACCCTGGAAGCACCAAGATGTACCAAGACTTGAAGCAAATATTCTGGTGGGCCGGTATGAAGAAGGAGATCGCCTACCATGTCGCATGCTGCAACGTATGCAACCTAGTGAAGGCCGAGCATCAAAAACCCGCCGGATACCTCCAACCCCTTAGGGTGCCCGAATGGAAGTGGGAGGACATAAGCATGGATTTCATCGTCGGACTTCCCAAGTCTAGCCGCGGAAATGACTCTATTTGGGTCATTGTCGACCGTTTAACAAAGGTATCTCACTTCATTCCAGTCAAGACGACCTATCGTTCAGATCAGCTGGCACAACTCTACGTGAACAAGATTGTCAGGCTCCATGGCGTCCCGAAGACCATTGTGTCAGACAGGGGTACGCAATTTACCTCAAAATTCTGGACAAGCCTGCATCAGGCCATGGGGACAAAACTATCCTTCAGCACAGCATATCACCCACAGACGGATGGTCAAACTGAGCGAGTTAATCAGATTCTGGAAGACATGCTCCGCTCTTGTGTACTCGCCTACGGAGCAGGTTGGGAAGACAGTCTGCCCTATGCGGAGTTCTCATACAACAACAGCTACCAAGCAGCCTAAAAATGTCACCCTTTGAGGCATTATATGGACGAAAGTGTCGAACCCCGCTGAACTGGTCCGAAGTTGGAGACGGCAAGATTTTTGGACCCGATGTTCTGTTGGAAGCCGAAAAGCAAGTACATCGGATTCGAGACCGACTCAAGGCAGCTCAGTCCCGCCAGAAGAGTTATTACGACCGACGACACCGTCAGATTCACTTCGAGGAAAACGACTACGTCTATCTCCGAGTCACACCCCTCAAGGGCCTGAAGAGGTTCCACAAGAAAGGAAAGCTAGCCCCGAGATTTATCGGACCTTTCAAGATTTTGGCAAGAAAAGGGTCAGTAGCCTACCAACTAGAACTGCCCGAAGAGTTAGTTGGGGTGCACGACGTTTTCCACGTGTCCCAGCTAAGGAAGTGCATCTCACCCCCGACTAAGCAGACAGATTATAAGGAATTGGATTTAAGCAGCGAACTGACTTACGAGGAACACCCTGTCAGGATCTTGGATGAGTCAGAACGCCGCACCCGCAGCAAGGTCACCCGGTTTTACAAGGTACAGTGGGACAGACACACAGAGGAAGAAGCCACCTGGGAACGGGAAGATTTGCTAAGGACCGAGTACCCGTATCTATTCAGCGAGCCACAGGAATCTCGAGGACGAGATTCACATTAAGGGGGGAAGGTCTGTAACACCCTGGATTTTGGCCCCTTTTGAAATTTTTCCAAAAAGCCTTATTTTATTTATTTAAAATGCGTTTGGCTTTAAACCGCAGGAAAATGATTTAAATCTTGAAACTTCTGATCTGTTGAAACCAAGTGGGATCTTGTACTCTTTATTTCCCCTCCACTTGGCACTGGTGTTTACAATTTTGACCTTGGTCAATATTTAATTTGGGAGAATTCTTTTCCCTTTTGGAAATTCACTTTTATTTGGCCTTGCAAAGGAACCCCTAGTTTTATGTCCCCAAAAATTCTACAAAAATTAGGGAACCTTCCCTAATGGATGTAGATCACTTTTCCAAGAAAATATGGTGCCACCCCTTAGGAAAAATTCCCCTACATAATTCTTTTATGTGCTGCCCTTTTCTCAAAACTTTTTAGAATCTAACTAAATAATTTTTCCTGGATGAAACCAAGGCATGGATAGGCTCTCCTTTACCCCTCCTACCTCAGGAAAAAAGGGGAGATCCATCTAACATCATATACCCCTCCAAACAGTAAACCCTAGTTTTGGCCAGTACTGCTTTTTGAAAATTTTGGTCGGACCAACTTTCGAATTTGCAAAATGTTTGTTCAGCAAAGTTGTAGATCTTGGTTTTTGGCGCAGAGTGACGCGAGCAGCTTTCCATTTGGATCACGGAGGAGGAAGATCGATGCCAATGCCGACAATGGCATGCTCTGGGCATGCCAAGGCCGGCATGGACATGGCCGTGGGGGCGCCGCCCGTTCCTGGTCACCGGAGTACCGCACCCCCTCGCGCCCGAGCCTGCCTCCCACGCCCCCACCTCGCTCTCCACCGCCCCACACCCACGCGTCGCCGGCAGAGCAACTGGACGGCGGCCGCGTTGACGCGCCCGTCGCTAGCCGACGCACCGACCACACCCTGTGCCGCCGGGACCCCCTCGTCAGCCCCTCCGCCGCCGCACGGACCGGTCCGTCGCCGATGTTTAACCGCCGTGCTTCTCCTGTGCCACCGCTCCGTCAACGCTCCGCCACCGTCGCCACCATGCGAGGCCGACACCTCGCCGCGGCATTTACCATGGCCACCGCGCGGACGCCCTATAAGAAGCCCCCCGAGGCACCGCCGAGCACCGCACCACCTCTCCCACTCCCTCTAGCACCCACTGCCCCAGCCTCGTGTCCGGAGGAGCCACCCCTCGCCGGAATCGAGCTCACCCTCGCCGCACTGCCCCCCCGTCGAATTCGCACACCCCAGCCTTCCCTTGACCAATTCCTTCCACCCAGAGCACCCCCAGAACACCGTGATGCTGATGCCGAGCTCGCCAGGGTAGCTGGTGGCCGGAATCGCCGTATCCGTCGTCGACCCGAAGCCACCTCCGCCGGGGAAGAAGCCCTGGTGCCGTCCGAGGTCGCCAGCAACCACAAGTGCCCAGACGAGCCGCGCCACCTCTTCCCGAGCCGTTCTGCTTCCCCTACTTCCCCTCCCCCGTGCCCTAGCCGCAGGGAGACGCCGCCGGTGAGTCGCCGGAGCATCGCCGCCCTCCCCTCTGTTTCCCGCTTCCAAAAAGAAAAGATACCGATTCGGTTTAACACTGACTGGTGGGACCCCATGTCAGGTTTTTAAACTTTTTGAACCGTTTTCCTGTTTGATTTCCTGTTTATTTTTCTATTGGAAATAAGCAGATTTTTGGGTGAACTTTGGAAATTAATAACTCCCTCAAAAATGCTCAGAAAAATGTGAAACCAATTTTGTTGGCTTTGTTTTGAAATTCTCCTTCCATTGGGACCAGAAAACAAATTCTTGGAATTTATTTCCTTTGGATTTTATCCGATAACCTAGGAGGGGTTTTTGACGCTATTTCATGTCTCTTTGAATAGATTCCGACCGTCCCGACGAAATAGGAGTTGTTCCCGAACCCGAAGGCAAGCCATCAACCCAGTCTCAAGCTTGGTCGAACTTAGGAGTGGTTTGATTTTTGATTTAATATCTGCTGCATCTCACATGTCGTATTGCATGTTAAATTACTGCACCCCTTATTGCTTGTCCGTGCAACACTCACATTCCCGGGGCCATGGCTGGTGTTACCGCCTTAGTCAAGGGAATGGGGGAAAATTATTACAACTGTGCGTCTCGCATTTGCGGGGCTTTGTTTGGTTCTTTCCTCTTCGCCGAGGTGAGGAGCGGACGAATGTCGTCTTATGATCCTCGGAGTTGGGGGCATTTGCCCAAGGAGTTATTTGCCTCTTGTCCCTCCGTCAAATATGGTTGGCATAGACCACCCGGACTGCGACGCTTGGGAGCTGACTTTCCATTTGGTTCTTTTGCCGAGATTGCTGACACCACGTCGAGGCAAACCTCGAGTGGAATGGATGCTCTCTCATTCTTATGAGTGCTTTTCGGTTCATTCCTTTACGATGACACCGGCCGGGTTGCCCGCCACCGTCAACCGTTTGAAATATTACGCTATTACTTTGTGAACACTAACCCCCGAGTGACACCGGCCGGGTTGCCCGCCACAGTCACCCGGGTATTATTATTGTTATTATGGCATTGTTATCTATGCTTACAAGTATTATGTTATTCTGTGCTATTGTTGTTATATACTTATGTTGTGCTGCTTGATTCATGTTGAAAACTGAAATAAGAATTTGACTAAGAAGATAACCACCTCCCTCGACTAGATTGAGTCACATAGTGCCACTCACCAAACACACCTGCACAACATGCGTCGTTCACGTGGGCGAACCATGGCTGAGTGTTCCATCTAGCCTCCTTTGACGCCACCCTTTTGGCAAGTTTAGTCGGTTACCTTTGTGGTCGGGGCTAGTCTTGCGAAGGTTCCGGAGCTAGGCGTCGCTCATTCGTTGGGGACGTGCCGGATTCACTTCGTCATAAGACGTGGTCCTAGTGGACGTGTCGGTGGCTATACAGGGAGTGTCCGGGTGGAATAAATGGCGGTGGAAGTGTGGGTTTGTGCTGTCGCCATGATGGGTTCTAGTACTTCGGTACCGGCGGTACAAACCTAGGCTTCAGCGTATGGGAAAATGTTGCAACCTCTCGAGAGTGTAAATCTAGAATCTAGCCTTGTCCCTAGGTCATGGGACGAAGTTTGGTCCAGTCACACTAAGAGTCAGTCCGGTCGAGCAAGGAACTCACTAAATGAGACCTAGCAACAAGTGAACGTGACAAACAAGCCAGAGTTGGCTAGAGGCTGGAAGGCCTAGTTGTGGTTAAGAGATTTTGAGTATAAACATGGTAGTTGTAACTCCCCTTCAAAGGTAAGTAGGTAAGTTATGTCCAACCGTTAAGTTTGGACTCACCCTTGCAACCAAATCCATGCCATGCTACATTCTGAACTTATGCCATGCCATATAGATAGACTTTGTTTGATTTTGGGCTAATGACTTGCGAGTACCTCAAGTACTTACCTGGCTTCTCATATGGCCAGACCCCGTCGCTCCCGACGCCGAGTACCCGCTGTACGAGAACTAGGAACCCGTATCCCAGGCAGGACCCCGTGGAATAAGGCCCGTTGTTGCCACGCTACTATCTACGTTTCCGCTGCTACTTCCGCTAGAGGCTCAATGTTGGATAAATAATGTATATACTGTTGTGTGCGCATGTTGCGCGAACGCGGGAGCCTCACCCCGTGTTGTATCTTGTAATCCGCCCGAACTCGGAGCCATAAGTGTGTATTTGGTTATGCCTTTGTTATCAAGTTGACATATATCCAGTGTTTCTGGGACTGGTATATGGGGTAGTCCGATCATCTGGATCGGGGTGCCACACATTAGGATTGGTTACTTTTGCTTAAAATCTGATTGTATATGTTAGAACCATGCTCACATATTCGGCACATAGTCACATGTTACGGTTTCTCAAGTGTTTGGAATATTTTTCGGAATATGTAACTCACATAGTATGAATAATATGTAGGATAGTGTGGTTACTAAATAATCACTATGATGTTCAACACCGGGCCTATTTGATGGCGGAGAAGGGAGAGGCAATAAAATTACTTTTACACTTGTATGTATCAATTTTCTATTGTTTGGTAGAAGATTATGTTGTAATAAATTTATTTGTCTATTTGCAGGAGCTTACACCGTTGAAGATTCGGTCTCATGGGGCATCGTCTTTGAGATGTGCAGGCCAAGGAGAGCCAAATGTGTGCATGCGACACATATCATATTACTTGTGACAAACATTATAGATGCCCGTAACAAAATAATTTTTCCTTTCAGTTGGCCTCTACAAAAAATCTAGTGAGGTCATTTTTATGAGTCCGTCATTGATCATATGGTTACCAGTGACAGGCATTTATAGGTGTCTGTCACTAAATAATTTTCTCCTTTAGCCAGTCTCGTAAAAACATACTAGTGAAAGACAATTTTATGAGCCCGTCACTAGTGTTTTGAACTAATGACAGGCTTATTCTTGCCTGTCGCTGGTACTACTTACTAGTGACAGACACAGGTTTGCCCGTGACTAACAACCTGGAGGCTATAAGCCTTTCTGCAGTAGTAGGATCTTGGCCTGCTCAACCTCACACCACACTTGTATACATATGGTATGGCACCACCTAGGTTTTTGTGGGATTCTGATGCTTCAGAGCCCTGCTTCGGCGAAACCCGAACCCTGGTAGAAAAAAGTCAAACTTCCCGTCTACCCATTTGACCAATGTCGAATGGGGGTAGACCAGTGGACTTTTTTGCTTGGTTGTGTTAGGATAGGCCATAGGAACATGGGAAACCAAAAATCTTCACAAGATTCCCTCCGGTTCGCCCGAACGGTGTGTTTCGAGCTGTAAGTCGATAAACTTACTAGGGATTAAGTGATGTCGATGAAGCCAGCCACACTCCGAAGTAGGATCTTGGCCCTCTCCACCTCTCACCTCACTTGTATACATATGGTATGGCACCATATAGGTTTATTATGCATTCCGATGCTCCAGAGCCTCGCATCGACGAATCCCGGACCCTGGTGGGAAAAGGTCAAACTTCCCGTCTACCCCTTTGACCGACTTTTGCTTGGTTGTGTTAGGGTAGGCCATAGGAACATGGGAAACCAAAAATCTTCACAAGATTCCTTCCAGCTCTAAGTCGATGAATTTACTAGGGAGGACGAAGTGATGCCGATGAAGCCGGCCACACTCCAGAGTTGGGTCTTGCATTGCCCTCTCCACCTCCCACCACACTTTTACGCATATGGTATGGCACCACCTAGGTTTTGGTGGGATTCCGATGCTCCAGATCCCCGCTTTGGCGAAACCCGGACCCCACCCGAAAAGTCAAACTTCCCGTCTACCCATTTGCCTAGTGCTAAAAGGGGGTAGACCGATGGACTATTTTTCTTGGTTGTGTTAGGGTAGGCCATAAGAACATGGAAAACGAAAAATCTTCACAAGATCCCCTTCGATTCGCCCGAAGGGTGAGTTTCCAGCTCTAAGTCGATAAACCCCCCCCTTTCGAGCGAAAGTAAGAGAATCATGTGACAAGTAGGGTTAGATTTTGGTTCTCCATGTATTCCACATTATTTCCCTTTCCCCATTTGTGAGGTCAACACTTTATAGATAGATTTGTTCACAAAGTCCATTTTGTAAATATAATTCCATAAATTTTTAAATTGTTCATGGATCCGACGGCCACCAAACGTTTCCCGCCCACCCACCAAAATTTCGCGCCGGCTCCAAAATTTTTGAGGCAGGATTGGCCACCCAATTTATTTTGCGCAGGGAAATTTACTTGTCAGCCCTCCCGCACACCACGGTCAAAAATTAGCGTGGAGGGTATTTTTGTAATCATGCCAAATCCTCCTTATCCCCTCGGCCCTCGCTGAAAGAATCTACTTTTTTGAAACCATCCTCTTCCCCTCGTCCTCGCCGTCCTCCCAAAGCGTAGCCCCTCCTCTATTCTCCCTCGCGTATAGCTCGCCTTCCAGATCTGCCACCTCGCCGCCCAGGTCGCCGTCCAGATCTGCCACCTCGCCGTCGTCGTGCTCGCCGTCTAGGTCTACCACCTCTGTCCACCTCGCCGGTCTGCCACCTCGTCACCAACCTCGGCGTAAGTCCAGATCTGCCACCTCGCCATCGTCGTGCTTGCCGTCTAGGTCTGCCACCTCTGTCCACCTCGCCGGTCTGCCACCTCGTCACCAACCTCGGCGTACGTCCAGATCTGCCTCCTTGCCGTCGCCGTGCTCGCCGTCCAAGTCTGCCACCTCTGTCCACCTCGCCGATCTGCCACCTCATCACCAGCCTCGGCGTGCGTCCAGATCTGCCACCTCATCTCCATCCTCGCAGCAACTTCGCCATCAAGGTCTGCAACCTCGATGCCACGAGTAAAGATTGAAGGCGGGAAGGAACGCAGTAAGAAAGATGGTCCTAAAGCTGCATGCAATTATTCTCTCAAAATCATTGTTTTCGGTTGTTCGATGCAGTTACTCTCTAAATAGTTTTCTTGTTTAATTGAATGCTTGATGCTTCTTTATTATCCTGCTTATGTTCGATGCAATTAATCTGTCTAAATTGTTGGATTGATGCTTCCTAATTAGTCTATCAATGTTTGATGCAGTTAATCTGTCTAAATTTTGCATGTTTAATCGTATGATAGATGCTTATTTATTATTCTGATTATGTTTGATGCAATTAATCTGTCTGCAATGTTTGCCTGCTTAATCATTTGATTGACGCTTCCTAATTATCCTTCTAATGTTTGATGCAATCAATCTGTCTAAATGTTTGCTGTTTAATTGTATGATTGATGCTTCTTTTTGATCGTGCTTATGTTTGATGCATTTAATCTCTAGTGATGATTGCCTGTTTGATTGTATGGCTAATGCTTCTTTATTATACTGCTTATTTGTGATGCAATTAATCTATCTACATTCGTTGCCTGTTTGATTGATGTTTGCTCATTTCCAGCTTGTATACTATTAGGTTTAAGATCACTTTACTTGTAATCCTATCAGTCTTAGGATCTGAATTTACATAACTCATAGTGTTCTGCTGTTACAGGATGAGCAGCATACTTTTTGATGTTGTATTAGGTTCTTAGCAAGTGTTATATTTTTAGCTTACTTTAACTTGTTTATTCATGTTAGGATTAGAACTAAAGCCCATTGAAGAAGAGCGGCTCAAAACTATCATGAGAAATAATGCACGTCTGCAACAATTGGGTATAAAGTCTTTAGCAAGTCTTGTTGCATCTCCGACTGAATTCTCCCCCAAAAAGATCAAGAAGGAAGACTCTGACTCTGGATCTGATTATGATCCTGAAGGGCAATCGGATACCAGTGGAGCAGACGTGTCATGTCAATCACTAGCCAGTGAGGACAATAAGCTGCAGGTTATTCCTTTATCATGTATCTGAGCATCTTTTCATGCTGGAGGGTCCAGCTTACGTATCCTGTGTTGAACTGCTTGGTTACTGTTGTGCCATATATTGTGTGCTGCCTGCTCTGTTCCATACTATAATAAGTTTTAGCAAGCTAATTAAGGCTGTCAAAACCTATTAGGACATCTCCAACAATTTGTATGTATTTTTGTTGGTAAAAATTTCCTTATCATCAACCAACAAGGCATCATACAAGTACTCCAATAGAAAATGAATTAATAAACGTGATTGATTTCTATTACACCTTGGAGCTTGTGCAATAGCTGTTGCTTCATTCACATACAACTTTGCTCTCTCCTTATTTATTGCATGCCACATCATCATGTATCCTGTGTGGCAAGTTTTACCAACACCTCTTGGACATACCCTTACAGTAGTTAATGGATGGAGTATAACACTATCCCAATTGACTGGTACATATGTACCGTGCAGCTTACCAACTGTGCGCCGTCAGATATCCATGTCTACATACATCCATGTCTTGTTTGCATGAGAAAATCTAAAACATCTTACATTATGATACGGATGGTGCTTTTCATCTCCTAATTCATTACACACACACTTAATGGATTGTCATCTGCTCGTTTTCATCTATTTTGTGTGCACGCTTGTAATATGCTACTTACATCTATGTTCTTTGCATGCTTGATAGGCAAACAAGAAAGGGTTGTCGCCATCAGCTTCAGATGATGATACCGATGTTACTGGAGTTGTCATGCTGAAGAAAACCTGTGTGGAACCAATTCTTTCAATGTCTGAACTTGAAGCCCAACTTCTTTCTGAGATAGCTAGGAATGCGAATCTGCGCAGTACAATTGCTAAATTGAAGTTAGCGAAAGAAGAATCAGAGCATGTGAGGCTCAAGTTTTTAGTTGATATGCAAGAAATGCGGAAGCAACAAGGAGAGCTAAAGAAGACGCAAGAACATGGGGCTGCCCTACTTGAGTTGCTGGCTGAGCAATATATTGGTAAATGAAACTGTGAGTCTAAAGACTGTGAGGCTATGGCCTGTTGTAGTGTTGCTGAAAACTGAAGTTCTGTATGAGGTCTTGAAACTTGATGTATTTCTGTATTTGACGCCTATTTTAAGGTTGCTTTGTTGTGGCGTTATGATGTATTTCTGCCCTACTTGAGTCGCTATGATATATTTCTGGCTCAAAAAATAAACTACATGGCATCGAAAAATCCGTCACGGATAAAGTTGGGCACATGGCGTCATATGGGTGCACCACGTGTCACTTTCTTATTGGGTTGTACGGCGATGAAAATATAAACATCTTGGACACTTTAACATCATCACCAATTTCCGCGACGAACAGAAACGTTACGGATAGCCGATGCATGGCGTCGCGTGCATGGTCCACGCGTCGGCACCTCACAGTGATTCGCAGCAACGAAAAACACAAATGTCACGAGGTAATGACGTTACCACCTAGCCCCCGACGAAAAAAATTCGTCGCTGACAGGTGGCAACGTGGCTCCTTACGGTTGGTCCACGTGCCACCACCCTGTTGCGTCAATTTGCCATCTGGTTGCGTGACGCTATGACAAAAAAAACGTCACGAAGAGGATGACGTCACAAACGGGATCTGTGGTGTCATAACCGTGGCCGTAACAGTGTCTCCGCATGACAGGGAAAAAATGTCACGAGCATGATGACATGGGCGGTGCGGAAAGTGATGTCAGCAGACGGCGCTAACGACCGTCAGGGCCACATTGTCCATGTTGCAATCAAGAGTGACTAAAGAAAAACGTTGCGGCTTATTAGGCCTTGGGCTGAACGGTCCAGCCGCTCGTGACGTTTGGCTGAATGTCACGGGTAGCCTTGACATTTCCATGTGCACATAAAACGTCACAGAATCGTCCCTAACACTCGATCAGGGACTTCTTTTCCGTCGCGTAAACCATCGCGGATAAGGGCCGAGCAACATTTTGGAGCTCGTCCTCGACGAAATTGAATTGTCGCTGATCTCCGGATTTTTAGTAGTGATTCAACCAAGGTGACGAATGGAGTTGAGGATATTGAGCCTATCCCTATGTGCTTGATTGATGAGATGGCACCAATCCTATGTGAGTATGAGAGCCACTTAGCCCACTTGAGTGAGAGTGATAGTGAGAGTGCCTCCACCATATGCGAGATTGAGTGCGTCCACCTCGAGGGAATGAGTGATACACCAAGTGAGTTGAGAGAGGTAGTTGATAGATCAAGTGAGGACATTTTGCGTTCTAACCACTTTACCCTCTTCCTCTAGTGTGTTCTCTCATGTTGTGCTAGGTTCCATGGACGGTGAGACGCCAAGCCTCGACATGTTGGTGCCTCCATTGGAGACGATGTACATGGAGGATGAAGGCGATGCCACCCCATGTCTACATCATGATGGACAAGTCGACCACATGGAGGTCCATACGACCACAACACCTACTTCACATGAGCGGAACTACAAAGGTACGCATATGGGTGTTGATGATGCCATGATCCCACTAGTGGACATGATGAATTGTGATTGATTGCATGATATAGATGATCATATTGACATGTTGCTTGCTATTTTGTCATCCACATGTGATGTTTTGCCATACATTGATCATGTGGAATCGCCTAATTTGGATCATGTTCCCATGCACATGCTTTGTCGTAGATGTTTATATCTTTCTACCATGGTTGTATCCAAAATGTTGAACAATTGTTCTTTCAAATGCTTGGTTTGCAATAGTGTTGATATCATATCTCATGAGATTGCCCCCATAGCTTTCTCAAATTTTGGAGATTCTTCCTTTTGCCATGTTGAGAATTTTCCATCCTTCATGTTGCATACTCACCACCCACATATTTCACACTCTCCTTTGATTTTGGTGTGTTTGGTGATGTGCAAATGGAGAGACACGTCATGATGGATGATGTGTTCATGTACCATTCACAGAATTTCTTTTTGTGGAATTTCGTGTGTAATGGTTCCCGCATGATAATGTCAAGATCTATTGAACATGAGTTGTCAAAAAGATCTCTTGCGAGTATAATACATGAGAATTGTGGATCGAATCCGGCTCTACTACTTTTTCCATGTTTTGCATCAAACAAATTGAACAATTGCTCTTTCCTTTGGTTTGTTTGCAAACATGTGAATGATTTTGGTTTTCCTTGTGACATGAATGTTTCTTTGCTTCTTCATATAGATGATTTATGTGTTTCCACAAGGTTGACGAACAATTTCTCTTTCCTTATGTTTGTTGGCAACCATAATGATATTTTGAACATGTCTTGTCATGAGTCCTTTGGATGTTTTCTCCTTTTGGTGTTGCAACAAATTTGACGACAACTTGCTCTTTTCTTTGTTTTGTTTGCACCCATGATGATTATGATAAGAGCATCCCTCATATTGTGTGGTTCACAAACTTCTCTTTCCGATGTTTTGAATGAAATGGACTTCATATGGTTCACAATGAGATAGGCATCATGGCCTTCTCAACTTTTCTTGTAGATTACGTGTTTCCCCATTTCGAGGATGTCTCAATGAGTTGCTTGCATATTGACTTTGATTTTGCATTATCTTCCATATCCTTGTGTTGTGCCGACGGTGCTATGAGCAAGATTGGACATGTCATCATTGATATGCTCCTCCGTCATGCACACGCATGTTTTCTTGGTCTTTGATGCATATAGGTAAAAATGGTGGCATGGTGACTTCCACTTCAACGGCAAGCCATCTCTCCTTCACATGATGAGGACGTGCTAGCATTGAGGACGACGCTTTTGAAGGAGGGGGAGATGATGTAGGCGGACCCATGTCCACCACCATGACAAGCACCAAGTCACCATGGACATCTAAGGCGAACTCCTTCTCTATGCGAACCTCAATACATNCGACTGGCCCGGAATAGATCCGGAAATTTCCGGGCCATTCCGAATGAACATGACATGGCAGAAAAACTGAAATTTTACAAGGGCTCCAAAACACTTCCAGAAAATATGCAAAAATTCTGGGAGTTTCTCCACACGTTAAACTAGCTCAACATACATATACTTGGGCCTTTGAGCATCATGACATGGCTTACCAATAACCAAGGTTAGGAACCACTTTTGGAGTTGAAGTTGAAAACACAATGGAGCCCAACCATTTGGTTCCTTTGCAAAAGAGTGAACTTAGGTGAACTTCCTAGACCATAAGGTCACTTGCCATAACATGGGTTGTAGCAATTGGTGCATTTCAAGAAGTAAAGGTTTTGGGAAGTTTTGGCTTCCCTTTTTATTGTTTTCCCATTTGGTCACTTGTTGACATTAGCAAATTAGAGACATGCCATGATGCAAACAAGAATGCAAAAAGTGGAAAAATTCTTCGTATTTTTCATTACCAAGATAGGGATGTTACACACTTACCCTCTTCCTCTAGTGTGTTCTCTCATGTTGTGCTAGGTTCCATGGACGGTGAGACGCCAAGCCTCGACATGTTGGTGCCTCCATTGGAGACGATGTACATGGAGGATGAAGGCGATGCCACCCCATGTCTACATCATGATGGACAAGTCGACCACATGGAGGTCCATACGACCACAACACCTACTTCACATGAGCGGAACTACAAAGGTACGCATATGGGTGTTGATGATGCCATGATCCCACTAGTGGACATGATGAATTGTGATTGATTGCATGATATAGATGATCATATTGACATGTCGCTTGCTATTTTGTCATCCACATGTGATGTTTTGCCATACATTGATCATGTGGAATCGCCTAATTTGGATCATGTTCCCATGCACATGCTTTGTCGTAGATGTTTATATCTTTCTACCATGGTTGTATCCAAAATGTTGAACAATTGTTCTTTCAAATGCTTGGTTTGCAATAGTGTTGATATCATATCTCATGAGATTGCCCCCATAGCTTTCTCAAATTTTGGAGATTCTTCCTTTTGCCATGTTGAGAATTTTCCATCCTTCATGTTGCATACTCACCACCCACATATTTCACACTCTCCTTTGATTTTGGTGTGTTTGGTGATGTGCAAATGGAGAGACACGTCATGATGGATGATGTGTTCATGTACCATTCACAGAATTTCTTTTTGTGGAATTTCGTGTGTAATGGTTCCCGCATGATAATGTCAAGATCTATTGAACATGAGTTGTCAAAAAGATCTCTTGCGAGTATAATACATGAGAATTGTGGATCGAATCCGGCTCTACTACTTTTTCCATGTTTTGCATCAAACAAATTGAACAATTGCTCTTTCCTTTGGTTTGTTTGCAAACATGTGAATGATTTTGGTTTTCCTTGTGACATGAATGTTTCTTTGCTTCTTCATATAGATGATTTATGTGTTTCCACAAGGTTGACGAACAATTTCTCTTTCCTTATGTTTGTTGGCAACCATAATGATATTTTGAACATGTCTTGTCATGAGTCCTTTGGATGTTTTCTCCTTTTGGTGTTGCAACAAATTTGACGACAACTTGCTCTTTTCTTTGTTTTGTTTGCACCCATGATGATTATGATAAGAGCATCCCTCATATTGTGTGGTTCACAAACTTCTCTTTCCGATGTTTTGAATGAAATGGACTTCATATGGTTCACAATGAGATAGGCATCATGGCCTTCTCAACTTTTCTTGTAGATTACGTGTTTCCCCATTTCGAGGATGTCTCAATGAGTTGCTTGCATATTGACTTTGATTTTGCATTATCTTCCATATCCTTGTGTTGTGCCGACGGTGCTATGAGCAAGATTGGACATGTCATCATTGATATGCTCCTCCGTCATGCACACGCATGTTTTCTTGGTCTTTGATGCATATAGGTAAAAATGGTGGCATGGTGACTTCCACTTCAACGGCAAGCCATCTATCTCCTTCACATGATGAGGACGTGCTAGCATTGAGGACGACGCTTTTGAAGGAGGGGGAGATGATGTAGGCGGACCCATGTCCACCACCATGACAAGCACCAAGTCACCATGGACATCTAAGGCGAACTCCTTCTCTATGCGAACCTCAATACATCGCCTTTGGATGATGTACTACTTGAGCATCTAGCCTTGTGCATAATTAGGTTGGACATGACAAGCACGAACGACAAGGGGGGTGTGATAACCCACAAGTGTAGGGGATCGCAACAATCTTCACGGGTAGTATAACCCAGTTTATTGATTCGACTCAAGGGGAGCCAAAGAATACATAGAGGTCTTTGCAGCTGAGTTGTCAATTCAGCCACACCTGGAGAAGCACAAGTAACACGAGAGAGGTGAAAGCAACAGTGATTTGAGAACAATAGTAACAGAAACATGAAAGCAATGATGGAGAAATATGGACCGGGGTTCATAGTTTCACTAGTGGCGGCTCTCCTAAGCAAATAATCATGCATTGGGTGAACAAATTATAGTTGGGCAATTGACAGAATTGCACTAATTAATTAATTATGACAAAGCATTCAGTTTATCAATCATACGTAGGCATGTATTCCATATATAGTTGTAACTACTCGCAATGAGAATTCGCACAACATCTTTTGTCCTGCCATCCGGTTTCAGCCGGACCAATTAAGGAACAAATGGCAATTAGGGTGTTCCTTTTAATAGAACACCGGAGCAAAGCATTAACACACAATGAACACATGTAATCCTCAAGTTACTAACCATTCCCATCGATGTCTCCATTTCTGTCACTCGAGGTCTCCGGTTCCGGACTAATAACAGGTGCATACAACTTGTAGATACGATCTAAGCATCAATTATATTCATGCAAACATAACGCGCCCAAATCTAAGATCATGCCACTCGGGCACTAGTGACAAGCATTAAGCATAACAACATTGCAGCAACAACAATTCATAAACATAAATAATCTGATCATAACGTACCAATCCATCCCAACAAACACAATGCATATTACATCGGATTGATCTCGATAATGTAGGGCAGCTAACGAGAACATGGTATTGAACAACAAGGGGGAGAGAGTACCATCTAGCTACTGCTACAAACCCGTAGTCCGCGGGGGAACTACTCAGAACTCATCCTGGAGGCAGCGGTGGCAGTGAAGATGGCTCCGGGGGCCAATCCCCGTCCCGGCACGGTGCCGGAACACCCCCGAAACATGTCGGCGATGGCGGCGGAGCTCTGTATCGTATTTGGGAAAATCCTTCGGGGGTTAGGGTTTTTGCGTCGGGATGATTTTATATACGTCGGAGGCACCCGAGGGTGTGCCCGAGTGGCAGGGGTGGCCCCCGGCCACGACTCCCCTCTCACCCGCGGGTGGGACCCGCCCTAGGGCTGTGGGTTCCTCCCGGGGTCGCCCTTCTGGCTCCGGTCCTTATTTCTTCAATAAAAAATCGTCGTAAATTTTCGTCCAATTCCGAGAATATTTGAAGAAGTAACTTTCTGCAATAAAAACAGCACAAAAACAGGGAACTGGCACTAGGCATCTTGTCAATAGGTTAGTCCAATAAAATGCCTTGAAATGATATAATAATGTAGCATAAACATGTAATAATGATAGGAATCAAGCATGGCATGTAATAATGATAGTAACACGTATCAGCATCCCCAAGCTTAATTCCTGCTCGTCCTCGAGTAGGTAAATGATAATCAAAATAATTTTTGAGCTTGACATGCCACCAACATAATCTTGATCAAGATAGTAATGCAAAGCACATGATATGAATAAGGTGATCCAAAACAATTGTCTATAGTTGACATTGAGCAAACAATGATTAACAAACACTAGCTAACAAATGCTAGAAACTTTTCATGAATAAGTGTGTTGGAAACATGGAACCATACATAAGGTTTAGAAAGAAGAATTGCAAATTATGTCTCCAATGTAAAGTATCAATCATTCTTCAAAGCATCTAATTAGTCATTCATGGAAATAGCCAAGCTCAAGTCAAGTATCCTAATCCATCTACTTCACAAATCAACTGTTTTGAAGTCTACTCAACTAGTGCAAGTAAGAAGTGGCTTTGGCACCATGATGTTATGGCAAAGAGAACAATAATGGAGGTTTGGAAGGTCAAAAAGAAAGGCTGAAACAGCGGAGAAGGTAACCACAAGACAGAAGGAAGTCCCGTAGTTGACACTGTATGAGGAGTAGTGATTGCCATGCAACGGATGCACATAGAGCTATAAGTGTATGAAAGCTCTCCAATGGAACTAGTGGGGGTGCATCCAACTTGCTTGATCATGAAGACCTAGAGCTCACTTGAGGAGTCTCATCCTTGGAATATACAAGCCAAGTTCTATAACGTTAATTCCCCACATAGTTATACTGCTAAAACAACATGAGAACTCTCTATAATGAAGTGTAGGTGCTATTAGCACAAGTGTGGTAAAAAGGATAGTAGTGTTGCTCCCTCTCTCTTTTTCTATTTTTTTGGATTTTGGATGGCCTCCTTGGCTCTTTTGAATGCTCTCTCATTTGGCCTCCTTTGGGCTCTTTTATTTTTTTATTTTATACCTCACTGTAGGAGCAACACTATATATTACAAATGGATCATCACACTTTTTGGTACTCATAACTCATAAGACTAATACATGATGTATAAAAGAAGATATGCATGATCAAGCGTAGTGTGGAAAAATAAAACATGTGGCAAGCCACGCGGCACACTAACTCAATGATCGAGCAAACTATATGGTAATGAAGAACGACATCAAGTCATGTAATGTAATGATGGATGTTGCATGGCAATGTATCTCGGAACGGCTATGGAAATGCCGTGATAGGTAGGTATGGTAGCCGTTTTTAGTGAGATAGTTGGCTTATGTGTAGGAGAACAGGATGAAGTTCTCCCACGGAGTTGGATGTACTCGCGAAATATGCACCAATCTCAATGTGAGAGAGGGCATTGCGCATCACCGAAGAGGCTAGCAAAATATGGAAGTGGAAGTGCCAAAAACCAAAACTCACAATGCATTTCGTATATTGCAAACAACTAGCAGTTTCATTGTTCCACAAATGGTTAGAGACACCCCGAGAGGGATCGTGGCGGCGACACAAGTGCCCCGTTGGCTTCCCCGACCGTTGCAGTAACTACCTACTAGGAACTTATTTTCAACTGAGCAGAATTCATGACACATTAGCATTGTTGACTTAGGTTGTTTAGTTCAGAAAAGTACGGCTCCACGCTTTAATAACACATCTCCACTAATCAGCTCTAACACATTTTAACCATTAGTTATTTTAATGCCTCAAAACAATTGAAGAGTATCAAATTATCCACATAGTGATCTACAAGACTATGCAAGTTTTTTCTACTTCATACCACTACCACATGCATAGCATTTTACCGATCTAACACATTAACCAAGCAACCAAAACAACTCTATAACAAATATAAGTGAAGATCAAGAGAGTTTAACAACAACTACTAGCAGCTCTAAATAAGATAAAAGCGAAAAGCGAGAGCTTACTAGCAAACAAACAGTAGCTAACTATACTCAACAAGATGTAAGCGAATGGAGCGTGTCTCTCTCCCACACAAATAAAGCTAGGATCCAACAAGGATATGACCAGCAAACAAACAAAACAAAACTGAAAGAAAAAAGACGCTCCAAACATAGCACATAATATGTAAATTGATAAAAACGTAGTTTCAACGAAACGACCTGATGGTTGTTGGTGAAGAGTGGGGATGCCTTGGGCATCCCCAAGCTTAGATGCTTAAATCTTCTTAATTATTCCAGGGGGATTCCGTGGGGGCATCCCCAAGCTTGAGCTTTTCTCCATTCTCACATCACCGTGTCGTTCAAAACTTAAAAACTCCCTTCACACAAAACTTCTCATAAACTGATTAGAGGGTTAGTGCTCATAAATTAAAATGCACATGTGTTCAACTCAATACAAATTACAAACAACTTTATTAGGAATTATCTACTGTTTACTAAGCCTCAATGTGACACTCCATCTCTAGAGTATCGCATTTGACGATAGTAAAAGAGACGAATACAAAATAAAAGCAGAATCTGTCAAAAACTGAACAGTCTGTAAAGATCGAATTTTGCGAGGCACTTCTGTACCTAAAATCAGAAAAGTCAAAACTAACGAAAGATAGCTAAAAGTATCAGGTTTGCGGTCTAAAAATTTCAGAAAAATATAAAATACGTAGAATTTTTAGATTTTCGAACAGTGAAGGACAAAATTCTGTTTCTGGACAGCAAAACAACACCTCGCACTTTCAATGCATTAGAGGCTAAACTTGGCACAAAAAACTAAAAAAAAAGATACAATGAAGTTGCTACAAGAAACAACTCCATGACTCAAGAAAGGAAAAAACAAAACTGAAAGAAAAGATGGGTTGCCTCCCAACAAGCGCTTTTCTTTATAGCCTTTTAGCTAGGCCCAGTATTTTCAATGATGCTCACATAAGAATAAGTATTGAAACATAAGGGAGAGCATCATGAGGGAATTATCAAACACATTAAAGTCTAACTCTCTTCCTATGCATAGGCATTTTATAAGAAAATAAATCAATGAAGCACAAAGCATTAAGCATAGGAAGGTAAAGCAAGTGTAACTTCAAAACTTTTAGCATAAAGAGAGGTGTTTTAGTGACATGAGAACTCCGACAACCATATTTTCCTCTCTCATAATAATTTTCAGTAGCATCATGAACAAACTCAACAATATAATTATCACTTAAAACAGGCTTTTCATTATCTACAAGCACATAGTTTCGGTCCATCTCAAAAATAGTGGGATTAAACCCACTTTCAATACCATTATTATTTTTATCATCAAGTAATATAGGACCATCATCAAGAGCTTTATCATATAGACTTTCTAAGCACAACTCTTCATTATCATGCATCTCAATGGTTGGAGTAAATAAAGGATTATCAAAAGATTTATCAATATAGCAAGGATTATCATATATAACAAGATCATTTTTATCAAAAAGGGATGTTTCAAATGAATCAATGGGATCATAACGCTCATTCTCCTTTTGTAAGGAAGGAGGACAATCAAATAATGTATGAGTTAGAGAGTTACTCTCATTATAAGGTAGAGATGGGTAGCTACTCCATTCTTCCTCCTCTTGTTCGTCACTCTCCTCCTCGTTTTCATCCAATGAGCTTCCAGTTTCAACAATTTCTTCTTCCATAGGCTCCTGCACGGCATTAGTCTCTTCTTCTGGGGGAGATAAACGCTTAAGATATTCAGTAATGTAGAAATTTTCATCTTTATAATTATCCATGCAATATTTAAGAATAGCAAAACTTTCAGATTTATAAGGAGCATCATCATCATTTTCAAGCAAAGAAGTAATTTCATAAGCACCCTTCCACACAATAAATTCTTCAATAAGTTCCACATCATAAAAATCATAGTTTCCCTTAGCATAAGATGCTAAGGTTTCATTATCATTACCAGCACATTGAAAAGGAAGGTGTTTAAAATTCATGCTACAACTAGACTCATCACAGCAATAAGATATATCATAATTTAAGCACAAGTCTCTAGCATAATTGTTCAGAGTATTAATTATTTTCCATAAGTGTATCCCTTTTTGTGACAAGCGGTATTCCTTATAATATTCTTGTTTATCCTCCGTGAATCCGCCTTGCCAATAAGATCTAGTTTCAAAGAAGTTAACCATTGATAACAATAACAATAAAGAGAGTACAGAGAAAGTGAGTAGTTCCCAAGTGGACCAATAAGTAGATATATGGCTCCCCGGCAACGGCGCCTGAAAATAGTCTTGATAACCCACAAGTGTAGGGGATCGCAACAGTCTTCATGGGTAGTATAACCCAATTTATTGATTCGACTCAAGGGGAGCCAAAGAATACTTAGAGGTCTTTGCAGCTGAGTTGTCAATTCAGCCACACCTGGAGAAGCACAAGTAACACGAGAGAGGTGAAAGCAACAGTGATTTGAGAACAATAGTAACAGAAACACGAAAGCAATGATGGAGAAATATGGACCGGGGTTCATAGTTTCACTAGTGGCGGCTCTCCTAAGCAAATAATCATGCATTGGGTGAACAAATTACAGTTGGGCAATTGACAGAATTGCACTAATTAATTAATTATGACAAAGCATTCAGTTTATCAATCATACGTAGGCATGTATTCCATATATAGTTGTAACTACTCGCAATGAGAATTTGCACAACATCTTTTGTCCTGCCATCCGGTTTCAGCCGGACCAATTAAGGAACAAATGGCAATTAAGGTGTTCCTTTTAATAGAACACCGGAGCAAAGCATTAACACACAATGAACACATGTAATCCTCAAGTTACTAACCATTCCCATCGATGTCTCCATTTCTGTCACTCGAGGTCTCCGGTTCCGGACTAATAACAGGTGCATACAACTTGCAGATACGATCTAAGCATCAATTATATTCATGCAAACATAACGCGCCCAAATCTAAGATCATGCCACTCGTGCACTAGTGACAAGCATTAAGCATAACAACATTGCAGCAACAACAATTCATAAACATAAATAATCTGATCATAACGTACCAATCCATCCCAACAAACACAATGCATATTACATCGGATTGATCTCGATAATGTAGGGCAGCTAACGAGAACATGGTATTGAACAACAAGGGGGAGAGAGTACCATCTAGCTACTGCTACAAACCCGTAGTCCGCGGGGGAACTACTCACAACTCATCCCGGAGGCAGCGGTGGCGGTGAAGATGGCTCCGAGGGCCAATCCCCATCCCGGCAGGGTGCCGGAACAGGAATCTAACCCCCGAAACTTGTCGGCGATGGCGGCGGAGCTCTGTATCGTATTTGGGAAAATCCTTCGGGGGTTAGGGTTTTTTGCGTTGGGGATGATTTTATAGGCGTCGGAGGCACCCGAGGGTGTGCCCGAGGGGCAGGGGCGGCCCCCGACTGCGGCCCCCTCTCACCCGCGGGTGGGACCCGCCCCAGGGCTGTGGGTCCCTCCCGGGGTCGCCCTTCTTGCCCCGGTCCTTATTTCTTCAATAAAAATCGTCATAAATTTTCGTCCAATTCCGAAAATGTAACTTTCTGCAATGAAAATAGCACAAAAATAGGGAACTGTCACTGGGCATCTTGTCAATAGGTTAGTCTAATAAAATGCCTTGAAATGATATAATAATGTAGCATAAACATGATATAATGATAGGAATCAAGCATGGCATGATCAAAAATTATAGATACGTTTTACACGTATCAGGATGCCGAGGAAGCCCAAGAGTCAAAGTCTTCCAAGACTTATGCGTGGAAGTGGAGGAGGAAGCGAGAAGGCAAACGCTGGAGAAGTCCTAGCTGTCGGACCGTCCGGCCAAAGCAGCCGGACCATCCGGCGCATGGAGAACACGTCGTCTGCGACCACCCGATGGCTACCGTATGCGTCTGGCAACAATCTGACAACTCTCGGTTACTATTACCGAACCGTCCGGCAAACAACACCAGCCCTTCAGCCGCCTGGGCCAGCGGCGCACGATAAGCTGCCGTCAGACCGTCCGGCGTGACAGGACGGACCGTCCGGCGCCCGAAGAATCCACGAGTTGAGACGCCAGACAGTCCGGCGCCAGAGATGCCAAACGATCCGGCGACCCCTGCCTATGCGCAGTGAAAGAGAATATTCCCCTGTATCCCTGTCCCACCTATCCCTTTGGGCCTTGCCTATAAATACCCCCTACCTGTTTAGATCTAGGGTTAGACTTAGACTAACAACTTGAGCGTTGCTCTTTCTTGTGATGGGCTCCTCCGAGGAGGATGATGTACCTATTCTTGTAGCTACTCTCTCACTGTGGCGATTCTAGTAGAACAAGCCAATCTTTCCCTTGCGGATTCTATTGGATCGGTGCACCGGCCGGTAAGAGAAATCAGTTTCGTTGAGCGTGTGGTTTACTAGGGATTTGGGATCCGGAGGCTACTCCATTGGGGGTTTGTTGCCGGGTGATTTTCCCTCATAGGCTTCACAAGTTATCCCCCTTTTGCGTGTGTTCTTAATGAATAAGCAGAGCGTGTCTCTCTCCCACACAAGAAAGCTAGGATACAACAAGCATATGACCAGCAAACAAACATTTGTAAAGATCGAATTTTAAGCGGCACTTACGTGGCTCAAATCAGAAAACATAAAACTAATTAAAGATAGATAAAAGTATCGGTATTGCTGTCAATCATTTCCAGAAAAAGATCATGTTCTGTGATGTTTTGAGATTTTATATAACAGGCGCACAAAATCTGTTTATGGATAACAAATCAGCACCTTGCACTTTCAATGCATTAGAGGCTAATTCTTGGCACAAAAAACCAAAAGAAAAAGATACGATGAAGTTGCAACAGAGGTAACAACTCCATGAGTCAAGAAAGCAGAAATTAAAATTGGGTTGTCTCCCAACAAGCGCTTTTCTTTAACGCCTTTAGCTAGGCGCAATAATTTCAATGTTGCTCTCATAAAAACTAGAGTTGAAAAAAAGGGAGCATCACGAGGCAAATAGCAACCAAATTAAGTCTATCCCACTTCCTATGCATAGGCATCTTGTAAGAAAATAAATCATTGGAGCACAAAAGTATCAAGCATAGGAAGGTGAAACAAGAGCAACTTTAAGACTTTCAACATAGAGAGAGAGGTGTTTTAGCAGAATTAAAGTTCCTCAAACCATATTTTCCTCTCTCAAAATAATTTTCAGTAGAATTATGAACAAACCCAACAATATAAATATCACATAAAGCATGCTTTTCATGATCTACAAGCAAATAATTTATGTTCATCTCCAAAAAAGTGGAATCAAACCCACTTTCAGCAGCATTATAATTTAGATCATCAAGTAACATAGGACCATCATCAAGAGCATTATCATATAAATTTTCTAAGCACAACTCTTCATTAACATGCATCTCAATGGTAGGAATAAATAAAGGAATATCATAAGATTCATCGATATAGCATAGATTATCATACATAGATAAATCTTTTTTCAAAGTTTCATCAAAAAGGGATATTTCAAAAGAATTCATAGGATCACATCAATCATCAATAATGTATGAGTTAAAGAGTTACTCTCGTTAGAAGGTAGGCACGGGTAGCTACTCCATTCTTCCTCCTTTTGTTCGTCACTCTCCTCCTTTTCATCCAATTGGCTTCTAGTTTCAGCAATTTCTTCTTCCATAGGTTCCTGCAAAGCATCGGTCTCTCCTTTTGGAGGTGAGACTTCCTTAATATATTCAGTAATTTAATAATTATCATTGAAATTCTCAAAGCAATATTTAAGTATAGTAAAATTCGCAGCTTTATAATGAGCATTATCAATTTTCTCAAGCAAAGAAGCAATTTCATAGGCACCCTTAAAAAGCAACAAATTCTTCAATCTGTTCAACATCAAAGAAATCAAAGTTTTCCTTAAGAAGCTACGATTTCATTTTCATTGTCCTGACATTAGAAAGGGAGGTGTGGAGTGTGACTCCCACAAAAACATTTTATATCATAGAGGACACTTATATTTTCAGCAGCAAGTTCACTTTTTTTTAGTAAATCCCAAAGTTGATTCCCTTTTTGAGACAAGTGGTGTTCCTTATAATATTTTTATTGATCTTCTATGAAGCCACAACAAGATCTAGTTTCAAACAAAATAGCCATTGATAACAAGTGAAGAACTAGGCATACTAACACAACGGGAATAAAGACTACACTAATTTTTTTTTGCGTTTTAATTTTTTTAAGAAAGAAAACAAGCAAAACAAGGAATAAAACTAAGCAAGACAAAAGCAAAGTAGAGAGATTGAGAGTATGAGACTCCCCTTCCTGCAGCTCCAAAGTCCCTGGCAACAGCGCCAGAAAACTGCTTGATGTGTTGTGATGATAGCGTTGGTGGTGCCCCAAGCGAAGGCGCGGCTGTAGCAAGTAGCAGGTTTCCCTCAGTGAAGAACCAAGGTTTTATCCAACCAGTAGGACTTTGAAATCAATAACGAGGTGCACGTCGATGATCTCTGGCACTTAACTGTCAACAAGCGTGGACCTGCACACACTCAAATGATTACGTTGCCCCCAACGGCAGGAAGGTTGTCAATCTTCCCGTTCTACTGAAAACAAAGCGGTTAATTGTATAGTGCGGTGGATGAAAATATGGAAACGGACCAGCGAGCAAGTGATTATGAAAAGCAAGTAAACGGTGTTGTAATCAATGGAAAAATGTGGACCGGGGGGCATGGGTTCACTAGTGGTGTCTCTCCATAAAATAAAATAATCATATGACGGGTAAACAAATTACAGCTGGGAAATTGACAAGATTATGACACAAACTTAATCCAGCCAAATCAAAGAGTTCATGGTAATATTAATGTAGGCATCATGACAAATAACAAAGACCATTGAGTCCAACTGCATCTTTGTCTGAAAAGTCCACATAGTGATGGCTATCCAACCTGTCACCCATCGGTATTAAGTTGCAAGCAACAGACAATTGCATTAAGTAAACCGCATGATGTAAGCAATATTTATAAACACGTAGACCTAAACACTGGTGTTTTACCCTTAGTAGCAACATCACACTCTCGTCCTTAGACATTTCTGTGACTCGTGCCCAGGCACAAGAGGGGGCATGAACCTACCATCTAGCATAAAAACTCTCTCTTGGAGATACAAGCAATCACTTGGCCAAAGTAACTACGCACATCGGAGAGCATGCAAGAACATAAATTAACATATAAGAACCATGCACAATCTGGTCATAACTTCATAATCCATCGGATCCTAGCAAACACATCAAATACCATTAGAATAATCGATCTTGATCATGCTAGGCAGCTCACAAGATCATAAACATGGAAGCATAAGGGAGAGAGACAACCATCTAGCTACTGCCATGGACCCGTAGTCCAAGGTGGAACTACTCACATCATCCCGATGGAAGGCATGGCGATGTAGAGCCCTTCAGAATCGACCTGCCCTCCGGCAGGGTACCGGGATCAACTTCACAATCACCCCGAATTAGGTTTTGAGATGGTGGTGGCTTCGGGTGGAGTTTATGGAAAATAATCACCGCCCCAACGAAATTAGGTTTAATGTATATTTATAGGCATCGGAGGGAGCCGAGGAGGTGCCCGAGGGGCAAGGATGGGACCCACCCGTGGGTCCATGTGTGGCCGTGGCCAGGGGTCGCCCCTGGCCCGTAGGTGGCCCCCAGGTCGCCCTTCAGTCTCCAACTTCGTCTTGGCGAATAAAAAAATGTCCGTAAATTTTTGTCTAATTCCGAGAATATTTCTAGAAGAAGATTTTCTGAAATAGAAAACATCAAAAACAAGGAACTGGCACTGGGCATCTTGTCAATAGGTTAGTCCAATAAAATTCCTCAAAATGACATAATATGATAGTAAAAACATGTGACAATAATAATAAACAAGCATGTATCAATGAAAAATTATAGATACGTTTGACATGTATCAGTGGAAAGGAAGCACTCTCACGGGCCCACCTCGTTCAACCACCGCAAGTTCCCCAAACGAGAGATCTAATCTAGAGCCTATGCCGACACCTTGGTAATCTACCTCTAGAGTTGTCTTCATCAATTATGCTGCCACCATTACCATGTGTGAGTATTTCCCATATGGACTATGGGTCCATAGTAGTAGCTAGATTTCACTCTTGCTCCCCATGATTTTGAATATCAATGATATCATGAGCTGCCTAACATGATTGAGATACATCTAGATATAATTCTTGTTGTGTCTATTTGAATATGGTGAATTGCCACTTTATGACCATATCAGTTAATGAATTATTTTGAGATAAATCACATGTGTTCAGATGACAGTAAGTGACGTGGCTTGCAATGTGTGTTTGCCACCAGGGATAAACGATGGTTTCTTTGTCACATTTGGATGGTGTTTTAACTATCTACATCATGTCACCTTGCTAATTGCAATACTTTTTTGTTTGGACGTAATACCTTGAAATACATGCTGGATAATGGTTAGGGAGATTATTGATGATTGGTGATAGTAGAGTTGGGTGGTGCCCCAAGCGAAGGCGTGCATAGAGCAAGTAGCAGTTTTCCCTCAATTAAGAACTAAGGTTTATCGAACCAGTAGGACTTTGAAATCAACAACAAGGTGCACGTCAAAGATCTCTGGCGCTTAACCATCGACGAACATGGACCTGCACACACTCAAACAATTATTTTGCCCCCAATATTCTCGGAATTGCACGAAAATTTACTGGTAATTTTTATACGCCAAGAAAAAGTTCTCAGACGCCAGAGGGCAGCCTCGGGGGCACCCCACAGGCCAGGGGAGGCCTGTGGCCGCGGCCCCGGGGTCACCCGCGGGTGGGATCCGCCCCTGCCCGTGGTTGGACCTTCGGCCCCCTCCGACACCTATGAAATCACTTTAACCCTAAAAACATCGGGGCGACGGTTATTTTCCACGAACTCCATCCCGAAGCTGCCACCACCTCGAAACCTAATTCGGGAAGATTCTGAAGCTGTTGCCAGCATGCTGTCGGAGGGGAGATCCATCCTGGAGGGCTCTACATCGCCATGCCTTCCGCCGGGATGATGCGTGAGTAGTTCCACCTTGGACTACGGGTCCATGGCAGTAGCTATATTGTTGTCTCTCTCCCTTGTGCTTCATGTTTATGATCTTGTGAGCTTCCCTACATGATCAAGATTGACTATTTGTAATGCTAGATGATGTGTTTGTTGGGATCTGATGGATTATGAAGTTATGATCAGATTGTGCATGGTTCTTATAAGTTAATTTATGTTCTTGCATGCTCTCCAATGTGTGTAGTTACTTTGGCCAAGTGATTGCTTATATCTCCAAGAGAGAGTATTTATGCTAGATGGTTGGTTCATGCCCCCTCTTGTGCCTAGGCACGAGTGAAAGAAACGTCTAAGGACGAGGCTGTGCTATTGTGACTAGGGGTAAAACAGCGGTGTTTATGTCTACTTGATTATAAATATTGCTTACATCACACACTTTACTTAATGCAAATGTTTGTTGCTTGCAACTTAATACCGATGGGTGACAGGCTGGATAGCGATCTTTAGGTCGACTTTTTAGAGAAAGATGCAGTTGGATGACGGTCTTTGTTATTTGTTGTGATGCCTACATGAATATTACCATGAACACTTTGATATAGCTAGATTAAGTTTGTGTCATAATCTTGTCAATTGCTCAACTGTAATTTGTTTACCCATCATATGAGTATTTTATTTATTAGAGAGACACCACTAGTGAACCCATGGCCCCCGGTCCATCTTTTTACATTGTTTACAACCTCGTTTACTTGCTTTTCATATGCACTTGCTCGTTGGTCCGTTCCATATTTTCATTCACTACACTAAACGTTTAACCACTTTGTTTTCAGCAGACCGGGAAGATTGACAACCTTCCTGCCGTTCCAGAAGTAGATTTTCTGAAATAGAAAACAGCAAAAACCGGGAACTGGCACTTGGCATCTTGTCAATAGGTTAGTCCAATAAAATGCCTAAAAATGATATAATAATATGATAAAAAATGTAACAATGACATAAAACAAGCATGGATCAATGAAAAATTATAGATATGTTTGACACGTATCAGCATCCCCAAGCTTAACTCCTACTCGTCCTCGAGTAGGTAAGTGATAAAAAAGATAATTTTTTATGAGACATGCTACCAAAATGATCTTGATCAAGATAGTAATGTACGTCACATGATGTGAATAAAATGATCCAAAACAATTGTTTATAGTGGATATTAGGCAAACAATGATTAACATACGCTAGCTAACAATGCTAGAAACTTTTCATGAATAGGTGTGTTGGAGACATGGAATCATACATAAGTTTTAGAAAGAAGAATCGCAAATTATGTTTCCAAAGTAAAGTATCAATCATTCTACAAAGCATCAAGTAGCTATTCATGAAATAGTCAAGATCCAGTCAACTGATCTAATTCACTTCCTTCCCACATCAACTGTTTCGAAGTCTACTCAACTCATGCAAGTAAGAAGTGGCTTTGGCACCAAAAGGTTATGGCAAAGAGAATAATGATGGGGGTTTGGAAGGTAAAAAATAAAGGCTCAAACAGTGGAGAGGGTAACCACAAGACAAGAGGAAGTCTCGTAGTAGACACTGAATGAGGAGTAGTGATTGCCATGCAACGGATGCACATGGAGCTATAAGTATATGAAGCTCTCCAATGGAACTAGTGGGGGTGCATCAAACTTGCTTGCTCATGAAGACCTAGAGCTCACTTGAGGAGGCTTATCCTTGGACTATGCAAGCCAAGTTCTATATCGTTAAAATCCCCACATAGTTATACCACTAAAAATGACATGAGAACTATCTAAAATGAAGTGTAGGGCTAACATAGCACAAGTGTGGTAAAAAGGATAGTAGTGCTGCTCCCTCTCTCTTTTTCTATTATTTTTTATTTTGGTGGCCTCAATGGCTCTTTTAAATGCTCTCTCATTTGGCCTCTTTTGGGCTCTTTTTAATTTTTTTCTCTTTTTTTCTTTTTCTATTTTTCACTTTTATTTTTATTTTTTACCTCACTGTAGGAGCAACACTCTATATTACAAATGGATCATCACACTTTTTGGTACTCATAATTCAAAACACTATTACATGATGTATAAAAGAAAGAATGCATGACCGAGCGTAGTGTGGAAAAAATGAAGAACATGTGGCAAGCCACGCATCACACTAACTCCATGATCAAGCAAACTATATGACAATGAACGGATGACATCAAGTCATGCAATGTAATGATGGATGTTGCATGGCAATGTATCTCTGAACGGCTATGGAAATGCCGTGCTAGGTAGGTATGGTGGCTGTTTTGAGGAAGATAATTGGCTTATGTGTAGGAGAACAAGAGGAAGTTCTCCCACGGGGTTGGATGTACTGGCGAAATATGCACCAATCTCAATGTGAGAGAGGGCATTGCACAGCACCGAAGAGGCTAGCAAAATATGGAGTTGGAAGTGCCAAAAACCAAAACTCAACAATGCATTCATATATTACAAACAACTAGCAGTTTCAATGTTCCACAAGTGATTAAAACACTCCAAGAGGGATCGTGGCGGCGACACAAGTGCCCCATTGGCTCCCCGATCTTAGCAGTAACTACCCACTTGGAAATACTTTTCAGCTGAGCAAAATACATCATACAATAGCATTATTGACTTAGGTTGTTTTCAGTTAAGAAAGGTACGGCTCCACACTCTACTAACACTTCTCCACTAATCAGTTTTAGTAAAGTTAACCAACACATTCTAACCATTAGTTATTTTAATGCCTCAAAACAATTGGAAAGTATCAAATTATCTGCATAGTGATCTACAAGAGTATGCAGGTTTCTTTTTATTTCATACCATTACCACATGCATAACATTTTACCGCTCTAACACATCAACCAAGCAACCAAAACAACTCTCTAATAAATATAATTGAAGAACAAGAGAGTCTAACAACAACTAACAGCTCTCAAAAAAAGATATATGCAAAGCACAAGAGCTAATAAGAAAAACAACTAAGAATACTGAATAAAGTATAAGCAAAGCACAGGAGTATTCTAATCAAACAGCGGAGCGTGTCTTTCTCCCACACAAGATAGCTAGGATCCAACAAAGTATATGAACAGCAAAGAAAACAAAACAAAACAAACTTAAAGCAAAATAAAATGACGCTCCAAGAACAACACATAATATGTAAAGTGATAAAAACGTAGTTTCAACGGAGACGACCTGATTGTTGTCGATGAAGAAGAGGGATGCCCAAGGCATCCCCAAGCGTAGAAGCTTAAGTCTTCTTGAATGTCCAGGGGGGTGCCATGGGGGCATCCCCAAACTTGTGATTTTATCCATCCTTCAATTTCTTTCATCATCCTCTCTCGTGGAACCTAAAAACTTACTTCGCACAAAACTTCTCATAAACTGATTAGAGGGTTAGTTCCCATAAAATAAAATCGACTTGGGCTCCACCAAGACAAATTGCACAAACTTTATTTAGCATTAGCTACTGTCTACTAAGCCTCAAAGTGGCACTCCTTCCACAAAGTACCGCAAACGATGCTAATAAAAGAGACAAATACAAATAAAGGCAGAATCTATCAAAAACTGGACAGTCTGTAAAGATCGAATTTTTAGAGGCACTTACGTACCTCAAATCAGAAACCTTAAAACTAATGAAAGATAGATAAAAGTACCAGGATTGCTGTAAAAATGGTCAGAAAAAGATCACGTTCTGGGATATTTCGAGGTTTTCTGTAACAGGCGCACAGAATCTGTTTCTGGATAGCAAAATCAACACCTCGCACTTGCGATGCATGAGTGCCTAACTCTTGGCACAAAAAACCAAAAGAAAAAGATACAATGAAGTTGCTATAGAGGCAACAATTTCATGACTCAAGAAAGCAAAAATAAATAAAGGAGAAATCTACTCAGAAGCGCCGCACGCGCGTCTTTTCCGTGCGGCGTCCACACCACGCGTTCGATCACGTTTAGACATGTCAGGTTTGCTTCAGTACCACGCTATAGGCTTAGCGAGAGAATCTGTTCCTCTTGTGCGCAGTGTGCGAGTACTACTATGCACTACCAGCTGCATGTGCAGCTACAGTACCGCATGCTTTTTTTTAATTTACACCTCTCGATTGGCCTAGGCCCTAGTGTTAAGATCAAACCTTTTTATACTAAATTTTTACATTTAACGTGTGAGAGATGATAGGTTATATTTTGGATTTTTGTATCAATTTTTTTACCCGGTTGTAAAAGTATTTTTACTTATTTTGTAACAACTTAAGCCTAGACCTTTTATCGTGAGCTCATATGCATATGTATTTTCTACAAATCGGGGTAGCATTTAAAAATAAGATAATTCATCTGGTAATTGGACTGAACCTTTTACCTTTTACCGTGGAGCTGATAAGTGTGTCAAATCAATTTGGTAGCTACGTTTGAAAATCTGGCAATTCAATAACCTGATAGGTGTATTAAATTAATTTGGTAGGTGTATTTAAAAATCTGGCAATTGATCTTAATAACCTAATAGGTGCGTCAAAATCAATTCGGTAGCAACATTTAAAAATCTAGCAATCAACCTTAATAATCTGATAGGTGTGTCAAATTAATTTGGTATGTGTATTTAAAAAATCTGGCAGTTGATCTTAATAACCTAATAGGTGTGTCAAATCAATTTGGTAGTTGCATTTAAAAATCTGGCAATCGGCCTTAATAACCTGATAGGTGTGTGCCAAATTAATTTGGTAGCTGTATTTTAAAAATCTGGCAATTGATCTCAGTCGCCAAGTCGATTTGGTTGCTACAATATACAATCTGGCAACTGATCTTAATAATCTGATAGGTGTGTCAAATTAATTTGGTAGCTTCATTAAAAACAATAATTGATCTTAATAATCTAATAGATGTGTCAAATCATTCTGCTAACTATTATTCAAAAAATACACATAAAAAAGTCAACTTCATGATATCGTGGAAACGCTATTTCCTATTAATACTTTTGACGATACTAGTACTCAGCTTAAAAAACTAATACAATTGCCTAGCACTAGATATCTAGTGAGGTCGATGCTTAGCACTAGTCTGCCGTAGCTAGCGTGCAGCCTTTTTGTTGCTCGCATGCATGTCGTGGCATTCGGCTTAAAAAACAGTTAGTACCACTACCTAGCCGTTGCATCAATACAGGACGGCTCGCATGCATGCCAGTTTGGTTGGAGTGAAGCGGCCGCCGCAAGGAAGACCATATATGCGGCGCCGCTGTCTAGTCCAGCCCCTAAATAAATTGGGTTGCCTCCCAACAAACTCTTTTCTTTAACGCCTTTTAGCTAGGCGCAATGTCAAATATCAAGTCTTTTCGGAGGTCTTACCAACGTCTTGCCCATCAAACTCTCCCATGAGTACGTCATTCTCCTTAATTGCGAATTTAAACCTGCGGTTAATTGGAGAGGAAAAGTGTATGAAACCGTGCTTAGCATTAATAAAAGCTCCTGCATATTTGAGAAAAGATCTACCAAGCACTATATTCCGTTGAGGGCTTGATTCCAAGACTAAGAAATTAGTTGTGATGGTTTTATTTCGAAGTTTGACTTGCACATCAACGACTCTTTTCATAATTTTTGTAATACTATCGTTAGCATGAGAATGATAAAAGGGTAATCAAATAAATCTTCAAAGTTTAAAGAGTAAAAAACCATTTTCGGCACAGTAGACATCATTGAACCAACATCACAATACGCAAGGAAAGTTTTTTCTTTAATTTCAATTTTAACCTAAGGCTCCCAATCACCTTCTATCTCAAGAAATTGGTCACTTTTAAAAGTCTTCTCTTCTTCTTTAACATATAGGTTACTTAAGATATTTTCTATCTTACCCAACCTATCAGTTATTCCATCAATTTTAGTATTCATAGGGAAAGTAAACAATCCATCAATAATGTGAAGAGATTTTATTTCATCGTATTCAACAAAGTTTCCTCCTACCATTATGTTTAAAGCATGTTTACACTCCTCGGAAACACCAAAGTAAAAACATCTTAGCAGAACATAAACAACTAGCATGGGTTGTATCTTTTGATGTAATTCTATCCAAAGCTTCTATAATACTTTCACCACTCTTTTGTTTGAAAGTGATGATCTCAAGCAACAGTGACATAACGAGTGAAAAAGAACTAGACATAGTAGCAAACCGAAAAACACAACAATAAGAAAAGACAGTAATAAAGACTACACTATTTTTTTTGGTTTTAAATTTTTTAAACAAGTAAATAAGCAAAACAAGAAATAAACTAAGCAAGACAAAAACAAAATAAAGTCCCGGCAACGGCGCCAGAAAACTGCTTGATGATTGGTGATAGTAGAGTTGGGTGGTGCCCCAAGCGAAAGCGTGGATGTAGCAAGTAGCGGTTTTCCCTCAATTAAGAACCGAGGCTCGTCGAACCAATAGGACTTTGAAATCAACAACGAGGTGCACGTCAACGATCTCTGGCGCTTAACCGTCGATGAACGTGGACCTGCACACACTCAAACAATTACTTTGCCCCCAACGACAGGAAGGTTGTTGATGAGGACATCTCTAGTCCTTTACCATCTTTTCTTGATGATGATGTTGCTGCACAAGATAAACCTAATGAAGTGAGGATTGGACCAATAACAAGAGCTCGAGCCAAGCTACTTGAGCAACATGTGAACTCACTCTTAATTGAATCTGATGTTTGTGTCGATGAAAACTTTATACTGCCTAAGTCTATGCACTTATGTATGATCAGGTTTGTTGATAACACAAGCATTGGAGGAGAAGAGCATTGCACCAAGAACTGATTCCAATATCAGTGCGCGAGGGAGGAGAGATAGGCAGGCGCACAAGTCATTGGAGGGAATTACCAAGGCCACGCAAGTACATCAAGTGCTGCACAAAGACTTCACAAGTATTTGGGTCCAACCCACGTTGGGCCTGCATGCGACATAGTTGGACCGAATCCTATTGGGTCGGTTTGTATCGTAGAAGTCCAAGTCCAAGTCGAGTCAGACTTTGTTTTGCTGCTGGTTGTGCCGCACCCCTCCTCTCCTTAAATAGATGAGGGCTGCGACATAGATAGGTTAGACTATGTTAAAACATAAACCCTAGAGTTTTAGACCGAATTGCTCCAAGCATTCATCTAAAATTATCATGACCAATTCGCAACGATCTGGTGATTCTTCTACTGCAAAGTTTGCGTGTTATCTGCGGTTCCATTGGGAATAAGGAGGTACAAGACCGCTTCATAGTCGACGGCTGCGTTGCGCTAGTGTGTAAGGCTGCGAATATCCATAGGGTTTGGATCTGTTGCATTGGCAACGGGGACTAGACAAAGAGAGATCACAGTGTTCCACAAGTTATCAATCGTCCACCATCAAGCTCACGAGAAGATCGGGCCGCCCCTTATCATCTTGGTATCAGATTTTCGGGTTTCCTCGGTGAGCAATTCATCCCATAGTTTAGTTTTACTGTTTTTCATCCTATCCAGAAAAAGCCTCACAAAAAGATTAGGGTTAGAATTTTTTCCATAGCCTAGATAGCACCGAATTTATTTTTCTAGTTGTTGATCGTTTTCTCTTTGTGTTGCCTTTCGCTCGTGTTTAGGAGTCTAGGTTTTTGCTTCCGTGTTCATCATATAGTTCGAGTCGGAGTCCAACTATCAAAAATCCAAAAAAAAAATTAGTCAATTCGAGTTCAAGTTGGAGTGTATATCAGTTTCTGCGGGCGACACGATTTTTCCTTCTTTTCTCTGCCGCGGCACAAACCCTAGTTCGAGTTGATCTCGGACTCTGCCGCGACACGGTTTTTCCTAATTTTCTCTGCCGCTGCACAAACCCTAGTTCGATTTGACCTCGGACGCTGCCGCGACACGGTTTTTCCTTGTTTTCTCTGCCGCGGCAACGTTTCTAGTCAGAGTCATTTTCTTCTTTTTGTTTTTGCTTCAATCCGAGTCCACCTAGTTTTTCTTTCTTTCTCCGTCTGTAAACCTTAGCCATAGCCTTTCTATACATATTTGTGGTTGGAACTTACCCACGAGACTAGCATTTTCGTGCTCAAGGGCTGCTCACATAGGCAAGTTTGGTGTTCACGTTTTCTACCGTGTTGGAAATTTTTTCTTCGTGGTGCGATGTTGGTTGACAGAATGACGAGGAGAGAGGAAAAATTCACTGTAGCAACAGTGCTGAGAAATATATATATAAAAAAGAAAGAAAAACAGAATAGAAGGAGTATAAAAAAAAGAGAGCGAAAAAGAGAAAGGAGCTGAAAGTTTGTTCATATCTATAGCAGTTTGGAGCTGTTGTTAACGTGTTGTTTACACCTTTTTAGATTGAGCAATCTTGTGCCCTTATACTTGGAGCTTTGCTAGTGTCTCTCTTGTGCATTGCAACACGAGCTTTTTCTGACGTCCATCATTTTTCTGAGCTCAATCTTTCAGAGTTGTTTTGCCCCATTTATCTCCACCGTGTGCATTTCCAGTGTGTCATACGATCAGCACTAGGACTTGTAATTTGGTGTTGTTAGGTATCCAAACCAAGCTCCACCATATACCCTTGCTTGTCGTGTGATAATTTGGACCCTCGTTATTCGCTTTGTTACATTCGTGCACGCACTGTTTTCTTCCAGATTGCTAAGTACTTTCTATTCACTTTGGAACGGTAAGATTCACCTTTCTTTCAGTTTGGAGTGAGTTGTGAGAGTATCCACCAAATCCTATTTTTGTTTGCACTAACCCACTAATCATGTCTATTGAGGATGTTAATGTGCAGGCAAAGAAGGATCTTACAGCTGTTGTGCATTGGAACGAGTATGAGGCACTTTGTGACACTTTGCAGCGTAAAATTACAACTGAAATTGACCCAATAAATGAGGATCTGCAAAATCTTAGTGTGCAAGTTGATGGAGTTGCAGCCACGGCAGAGGCAACACAAGCTCAAGTCACAACTATACAGACTTCCATTGATGCTTTGACACAGCAATTCACGGAGCTGCGTACATTTTTTCAACAATACCGAGCTGCAGGTGATGATCATAGTGTCAATGGTGAAGATGAACATGCTACTGATGGCCAGGGCGACAACCAAGAATAGCTCGGCCGTGGAGATGGTCGAGCTGCTCGAGGACGTGGTGGTCGCGGTGATGCTGGACTAGGACGAGGTTTTTCTCCTATTGGTGCACGACGGCACCTCGATTTTCCTGCTGCACCACAGAATAGAGAGGATGACGGGCTGCGCAAGCCTAAATTCTCTATCTCACAATTTACGGGGTCTCCTGATGTTGAAGAGTATCTCATTTGGGAGCTGAAGATAGAAAAATTGTGGAGGTTACATGACTATAGAGAGGATAAAAAATCAAGTTGGCATCCTCAGAATTTGATGGTTATGCATTGCGTTGGTGGGATCACCTTGTTCGTACCAGGGAAGAAGATGGAGAGCTGCCTATTGTTACATGGAGAACTATGAAAGCAGTGATGAGGGACAGATTTGTTCCACGCAATTACATTCGTTCTCTTTGTGATAAGCTGCAGCAATTGAGGCAAGGTACCAAGACCGTGACAGAATACTTCCAAGAGATGGAGGTGATCATGCAACGTGCTCGTGTTCATGAACAGCCAGAGCAGACCATGCAGCGGTTCCTCACAGGTTTGCAATTTAAAATCAAGAGCATCGTTAGACATCACCAATACCATGATATGAATGACTTACTACATCATGCACTTGAGACTGAGGCACAGCTAGCCGAAGAAGCATAATTTTCAGCACGTGCTACAGCTCGTAGTAGGTTTACTCAACCTACTACAAGCACGCCACAACAGTCCAATAATTCCAATTTTCGTGGCAATTCTTCAAGCAAGCAAGATTCCGGTGTTTCAAGAGCAAAGACAGCTGCACAACCTGCTGCTAGTGCTGCTGGTTCCTCAATTTCTACAGGCCGAAACAGGGACATGAAGTGTCACACTTGTGGAGGCAAAGGGCACTTCAAGAAAGAGTGTCCGAACAAGAAAGTTATGATCATCAATGAGGACAATGAGTATGAAACCGGTGATGATGCTGATCCAGATTCTGCGGATTTGGATGATGATGGATACTCAAGTGATGGTGCCCTTGATGCCTATCTCACACATTTGCCCACTATTGTTTGTTCTCAAAACACTCTACATGTGAAGCAAATTTCTGCAGATCAACGTTGTAATCTGTTTCAAACCAAGGCTGTAGTTGGTCCTCAGATGGCTTGCAAGGTTATAGTGGATGGTGGCAGCTGCAGAAATTTGGCAAGCAAGGATCTTTGCGCTAAACTGAAACTCAAGTATATACCGCACCCAAATCCATATTATATTCAGTGGTTGAGCGACAAAGGGGAGATGAAGGTCAGCTATATGGTGCGCGTGGAGTTTCAAATTGGACCGTATAAAGACACCATTGAGTGTGATGTGGTGCCCATGTCGGTGTGTCATCTTTTGTTGGGTCGTCCATGGCAGTTTGATCGCAATGTTCAGCACAATGGGCGAGCCAACACATATCACTTCAATTGGCATGGGAGAGATATTACTATGAGGCCTATGACACCGCAGCAAATTGTAAATGAATCTCGTCAAAAAATAGAAGTGAATTTAGAAAAAGAGAGTGAGAGAGTAGATAGACGAGAGCATACTACTTCGGTGAGTGAGACCCACAAGCCACATATGAGTGAACAGAAAAATGAGGGAAAGAGTCTTCTAGTCATGTTAGCCACCAAATCAGATTTGAGAGAGTTTCGTGAATATCCCACTCAAGTCCCAATTGTGCTTATGTGCAAGGGCAAAATTCTAGTTTCTAACGACATGACCCCTCTTCCTCTTGATGTTTCTCATGTGTTACAGGAATTTGGCGATGTGTTTCCGGAGGAGGTACCCGCTGGTTTGCCACCATTGAGGGGTATTGAGCATCAAATTGACTTGATTCCAGGAGCATCTTTGCCAAAACGAGCCCCCTACCGCACCAACCCCGATGAAACAAAGGAGATACAGCGACAAGTACAAGAACTTCTTGATAAAGGTTATGTGAGAGTACGCCTAAGCCCTTGTGTTGTTCCTGTTATTTTGGTTCCTAAGAAAGATGGTACTTGGCGCATGTGTGTAGATTGTAGAGCAATTAACAATATCACTATAAGATATCGTCATCCAATTCCACGTTTAGATGACATGCTTGATGAATTAAGTGGTGCTGCTTTGTTCTCTAAAATTGACTTGCGTAGTGGATATCATCAAATTAGGATGAAAGAAGGGGATGAGTGGAAAACTGCCTTTAAAAAGAAATTTGGTTTATATGAGTGGTTAGTCATGCCTTTTGGGTTAACTAATGCACCTAGCATGTTCATGAGATTAAGGAATCCTGTTTTAAGGCAATTCATTGGCAAGTTTGTGGTTGTGTACTTTGATGACATATTAATCTACAGCCACAATGAATCTGAGCATAGTGATCATATTAGACAAGTTTTGCAAGTGTTGCGTGGTAATAAACTATATGGTAATCTTGCTAAGTGCACATTTTGCAAAGGCAAGGTCATTTTTCTGGGATTTGTTGTTTCTAAGCATGGAGTAGAGGTAGATGAATCCAAAATTGAAGCTATTAAAAATTGGACTACTCCCATGAATATTAGTCAGATTCGAAGCATTCTTGGTCTTGCTGGTTTTTATCAACGATTTGTGAAAGACTTCAGTTCCATTGCTGCACCTTTGAATGATCTTACAAAAAAAGGTGTTGAGTTTGCTTGGGGCGCAGCCCAAGATGCTGCTTTTGATGAGCTTAAACGCCGTTTGATTTCTGCACCTTTGCTTGTACTTCCTGATTTCCATAAGCAATTTGATATTGAATGTGATGCTAGTGGCATTGGAATAGGAGGTGTGTTGATGCAAGAGGGTAAACCGGTTGCCTTTTTCTCTAAAAAATTAAATGGTGCACAATTGAAATATCCTGTTTATGACAAAGAATTGTATGCGCTTGTTAGAGTTCTTGAGGTTTGGCAACATTATTTGTGGCCAAAAGAATTTATCATACATTCTGATCATGAGGCTTTGAAATTTTTAAAGAGCCAATCAAATCTGAATAAACATCATGCTAAGTGGGTTGAATTCATTGAATCTTTCCCATACATTATTAAGTACAAGAAAGGAAAAGACAATGTTTTTTGCTGATGCTCTCTCTCGGAAAAATATTTTATTGAGACATTTGAATGTAAAAGTTCCTGGTTTAGAGAGTTTGCGTAATTTATATGCTAATGATGCTGATTTTTCCACGCCTTTTGCTAAGTGTTCTGCTGTCAAAGCGTGGGAAAAATACCATATACATGATGGATATTTGTTTCGAGCTAACAAGTTGTCTGTGCCAGAATCATCTATACGTTTGCTATTATTGCAGGAATCACATAGTGGCGGTTTGATGGGACACTTTGGACGTGAGAAGACGTTGTTGATGTTGTCTGATCACTTCTATTGGCCACGCATGAGGCGAGATGTGGACAGGTTTGTAAAACGTTGCATCACTTGCAATAAGGCAAAGTCCAAGCTGAAGCCTCATGGCTTGTATACTCCTCTTCCTGCACCTACTTCTCCATGGGAAGACATTAGCATGGATTTTGTGTTAGGATTGCCTAGAACCAGGAGAGGACATGATTCTATTTTTGTGGTAGTTGACAGGTTTTCTAAAATGTCACATTTTATTGCCTGCCACAAAAGTGACGATGCGTCGCATATTGCTAATATGTTTTTCAGGGACATAGTGCGTTTGCATGGAGTACCAAGGACTATTGTTTCTGATCGAGACGTTAAGTTTATGAGCTATTTTTGGAAGACATTGTGGGGGAAGATGGGAACGAAGCTGCTATTCAGTACAACTTGTCACCCCCAATCAGATGGGCAAACGGAGGTGGTTAATCGCACGCTCTCCACATTGCTGCGAACCATGATCAAGAAAAATTTGAAGGAGTGGGAAGAGTGTCTACCACATGTGGAGTTTGCATATAGCAGGGCTATACACTCAACCACGCAGCTATGCCCATTTGAGGTGGTGTATGGTTTCAAATCCATTACGCCACTTGATTTGCTGCCACTTCCATCGCAAGAGAGGGTCAATATGGAGGCTTCAAAACGTGCTGATTTTGTGAAGAAGATTCATGACAAAACCAGAGAAGCAATTGAGAAGAAGGGCAAGCCAATAGCTCAGCGTGTCAACAAGAAGCGCAAGGAGGTGTTGTTCCAGCCGGTTGACATGGTGTGGGTGCACTTCCGCAAGGATATGTTCCCCAATCTGCGCAAGTCTAAACTGATGCCGCGAGGAGCTGGACCTTATAAAGTGCTAGCGAAAATCAATGATAATGCGTACAAGATTCATCTTCCTGCTGATGAGTTCGGTGTTAGCAATTCCTTCAATGTTGCTGATTTGACACCATATACCGGAGATGATCTTGACGCGTCGAGGACGACGCCTTTTCAAGGGGGGAGCATGATGAGGACATCTCTAGTCCTTTACCATCTTTTCCTGATGATGATGTTGCTGCACAAGATAAACCTAATGAAGTGAGGATTGGACCAATAACAAGAGCTCGAGCCAAGCTACTTGAGCAGCAGGTGAACTCACTCTTAATTGAATCTGATGTTCGTGTCGATGAGAACTTTATACTGCCTAAGTCTATGCACTTATGTATGATCAGGTTTGTTGATAACACAAGCATTGGAGGAGAAGATCATTGCACCAAGAACTGATTCCAATATCAGTGCACGAGGGAGGAGAGGGAGGCAGGCGCACAAGTCATTGGAGGGAATTACCAAGGCCACGCAAGTACACCAGGTGCTGCACAAAGACTTCACAAGTATTTGGGTGCAACCCACGTTGGGCCTGCGTGCCACATAGTTGGACCGAATCCTATTGGGTCGGTTTGTATCATAGAAGTCCAAGTCCAAGTCGAGTCAGAGTTTGTTTTGCTGCTGGTTGTGCCGCACCCCTCCTCTCCTTAAATAGATGAGGGCTGCGACATAGATAGGTTAGACTACGTTAAAACATAAACCCTAGAGTTTTGGACCGAATTGCTCCAAGCATTCATCTGAAATTATCATCACCAATTCGCATCGATTTGGTGATTCTTCTACTGCAAAGTTTGTGTGTTATCTACTGTTCCATTGGGAATAAGGAGGTACAGGACCGTTTCTTAGTCGACGGCTGCGTTGCGCAAGTGTGTAAGGCTGTGAATATCCATAGGGTTTGGATCTGTTGCATTGGCAACGGGGACTAGCCAAGGAGAGATCACAGTGTTCCACAAGTTATCAATCATCCACCATCAAGCTCACGAGAAGATCGGGCCGCCCCTTATCAGTTGTCAATCTTCCCGATCGGCTAAAAGCAAAGCGGTTAAATGTATAGTGTAGTGAATGAAATATGGAAACGGACCAACGAGGAAGTGAATATGAAAACAAGTAAATGAGGTTGTAAACAATGTAAAAAGATGGACCGGGGGCCATGGGTTCACTAGTGGTGTCTCTCCAACAAATAAAATACTCATATGACGGGTAAACAAATTACAGTTGATCAATTGACAAGATTATGACACAAACTTAATCTAGCTATATCAAAGTGTTCATCGTAATATTCATGTAGGCATCACAACAAATAACAAAGACTTTCATCCAACTGCATCTTTGTCTAAAAAGTCCACCTAGGGATCGCTATCCAGCCTGTCACCCATCGGAATTTAGTTACAAGCAACAGACATTTGCATTAAGTAAAGTGATGATGTAAGCAATATTTATAATCAAGTAGACATAAACACCGTTGATTTACCCCTAGTCGCAACAACACACCCTCGTCCTTAGACATTTCTGTCACTCGTGCCAAGGCACAAGAGGGTCATGAACCAACCATCTAGCATAAATTTTCCCTCTTGGAGATACAAGCAATCAATTGGCCAATGTAACTACACACATCGGAGAGCTTGCAAGAACATAAATTAACATATAAGAACCATGCACAATCTTATCATAACATCGTAATCCATTGGATCCCAACAAACACATCATATAGCATTACAAATAGTCGATGTTGATCATGTTAGACAGCTCACAAGATCATAAACATGAAGCACAAGGGAGAGAGACAGCCATCTAGCTACTGCCATGGACCCGTATTCCAAGATGGAACTACTCACGCATCATCCCGGCGGAAGGCATGGCGATGTAGAGCCCTCCGGGATCGATCTCCCCTCCGGCAGCGTGCTGGGGCCAGCCTTGGAATCTCCCTGAATTAGGTTTCGAGGTGGCGGCGGCTTGGGGATGGAGTTCGTGGAAAATAATCGTAGCCCCGACGTTTTTAGGGTGAAACTGATTTTATAGGCGTCGGAGGCAGCCGAGGGGACCCACCACGGGTAGGGGCGGGTCCCACCCGCAGATAGCACTGGGGCCACGGACACAGGCCTCCCCTGGCTCGTGGGGTGCCCCCAAGGCAGCCCTTTGGCGTCTGGCTTTGTCTTGGCGTATAAAACTTCACTGTAATTTTCATGGAATTCCAAGGATATTTCCAGAAGTAGATTTTCTGAAATACTCCCTCCGTTCCTGAATGTAGTGCGTATAGTTTTCTGGCATGAATATTAAGAAATGTGAATTTTATACATGGTGCAATCATTTCACATGGAGAGAATCGGAGAGAGAGGTGTTACTAACAGCTACAAATTAAAAAAAGTCTGTCAAATATCTCAGTGGAAGTATTTAACTCATCTTTGGAGTAGTGAAATTGTCTAAAAATCATAATACACCTTATATTTTGGAATTTTTCTCAAAAAACTATACGCCTTACATCAAGGAACGGAGGGAGTAGAAAACAGCGAAAACAGGGAACTGGCACTGGGCATCTTGTCAATAGGTTAGTACAATAAAATGCCTAAAATGATATAATAAGATGATAAAACATGTAACAATGACATAAAACAAGCATGGATCAATCAAGAATTATAGATACGTTTGACACGTATAAATTATTAGTTACAGATGTTCTTAGATTAACGTTCTATATATTTTGGACGTAATGCCTAATATGACTGATTCCATGAATAATCATAATCAGGAAAGTACAACAAGTACAATTTAAATACTACATCCCAACTGTAATTTATTCAACCAACAATACTATCTTGTGTGGAGAGTTGCTTGTAGTGAACGATATGATCCCCATTCCATCTTCATACATTGTAGTTCCTATTTACTTACTTGTTTCTATACCACCTACATCTTGATTCTATAACTCTTGGTTCTTAATCGAAGGAAATACTCTGCTCTGGACTATATCATCCCTTCCGCTACGGGCTTCTCAACAACTTCTCTAGATGAAGCAGCACGCTCGCGCTCTAACCTGAACATTCCGGAAGGGCTACACAGACAAAGTAAGTGTAATCTTATGCAACTTTTCGAGACGATTTTTTGATAGGTCGAACGTCTCAAACGGAGTTCGTATGCAAAAAAATTATGTATGTTTTACTAAAACTGTTTTTTCGCTGAGCTCCCAGTTTTTTTCTCTGTTTTTTTAATCGCCGGGAAGCCCAAACCGATAAAAACTATAATGAAGGGAACATGGTCGCGTGGATCACAAAAGAAAAAACACCGAAACCCTAACCCTAACTTGATGGGTGGTGGCGGAAGAAAACTGGTGGATGGTGGTGGCGGTACGTATAGAGGCGACGGAAGGTTGGTGGGTGGTAGCGGCAGCGAAAGGCAAGAGAAGAGTTTATGCAACGGCGGCGTGATACTAATGTGCAAAGAACTCGAAACTCTACGAGACTAGACTCTAAGACCAGCACTCGACACGACGATGCAGACGAAAACTCAACTATGCAATGCACTGAAATGAAGATGCAACAGGCCCAGACTAGTTATAGGACAGGGTGATCTAATCCTAAAAGTGTTTTTGGCTTTTTTATGGATTGTAGTTATGAAGAACAGATGTAATCTTTACTAGTAAAACTGTAAATCTCACCGATCAACCTGAAATCTGATACCACTTGATAGAGGCTGAGGTGTTCGATCTTTCGGTGAGAGGGTAACTTCGATTTGGGGTGGAGATCAATGTTGACGATCCGACTACAAATGTGTGAGGACGCTGCACCTTGACAATCGCTATACCAACTTCCGGAGGTTTATGACAGCGCCGTAGTAAAATCGACCAAACCAACTAAGGTCTACTAGTCATCAACCCGTGCACCTGCACATGCTAGGGATTTTGAATTTACGGAGTAGATTTTTTCGAATAACGTTCGTTTCCCCATTGAAAAGTTTACGCATCGTCTCTACTTTTGTTAAACTCGAAAGAAGATACATAATCAAGGATTCTAAAACTGACAATTGGCATACTCCCGCATGGAAGGGACAAAATCATGTTATTCGAGGCAATTGCTAAATTAACATTTTACGTATGTGAGTTCATGAACATATAAACTAATGGAGTGATTATCTAACCAAAGGATCAGTATATCGTCATGGGTGTGTTTAAATTTTAAATATATCGCATAATGGAAATCACACCCTTATAAAACTTGACTGAAAGCTGATGCGCACACATTCGCATCAGGCTGCACAATTAGGGCCTACTGTGTGAGATACTGATTGCATTTGATGTTTGGTATCCGGATTTATGAGATACAATTTGCCATTATCATACTGACTTCATAGTCCAGTGATCTTGCATGATTACAGTGAATCATAAGTAATTGAGTTTGTGCGACTTGTGGTATAGTATTCTAACAATGTCACATGTAGCCTGAATTAGGTATATAGGTGCAAGCTAACCTGATTCATAATATGAAACATGAATGAAATAAATCAAACATGATACAAATAAATGGCTTAACACATGAACAAATAGTTCCTTATTCATCCGAGCAAAACTAATTACAGAGTCGACTCAAGGCTGAGAGAGATCAAAATAAAATATAGCTAAATAGATGGAAAATGTTAAACTGACATCCTTCACCAAGAGAGTACGTGGAAATGTTATGTGGACAGTGGATAATAAATGGGTAAATTCCTCACTCATGGCAGCAAGAATGGACATGTGAGACGGCTTACTTCAGAGACTTATGTAGGTCAACGCCATGGAGAATCCCTTACAGATTTTTTTTTTTTGAAATGGGAATCCCTTATAGATAGCCACACGAATCAATTCCAACGAAGTACGGTGGGCAAACCCAATGGAGTATATGAAATTCTGCAGTGGTTAGTCAGAAGAGTGTCTTCCTTGCAGTCCAGCTTTTTGTGTTATTTATGCAGAAAGCACAGACGAAATGATGACATTGAAGAACTTACCTCATGATAATTAAACTTTGCGTTAAGCCCTAGGTTGCTCATTTTTTTTCATGAGTAGTGGAATAAAATTGCTAATCACATATAGCTGAAGGTGCTCAATTAGTATTAGACTGCAAGCTCAATAATTCCTTATCCTTACGGGATTTGGGAACACAACTTTTGGGAATTGGAATCACCCAAAATGACGGGTCTTTACATAATGCAGCAGATACCCGGACTACTTATATATCGCTTTTATCAACTTAGGTATGATACCATTTTGGATATCACACATCTGATGAGTTGTACAACATTTAAGGGCAGAAGTTATGAGTACCTTGAAATTGAAGTACTTGTCATCAAACTTCAATAGTAAGCTTTATTTTCATCAAACTTCAGTCGTTGAGCTCAGCGATTGTCCATCAGGTGATGGGGGCATTTTGTCAAAGTACAGACTATTCATGGAAGAACTCCTTACTGTTTCTGGCACTTTCTCGTGAAGGCAATGCACTTGCAAATAATTCAGCTTCACGGATTTGTAGATGCAATACTATCAGCGGCACAACCTATAATCCACCTATAGTATTTGGCCATGAATAAAGAAAACTATATGTGAGAATTCATCGAGTATTTATTTAACCCTTGCATATATATTTACCTACGATTCTTAAATGTGATATAAAAATCCAGCACATTAGAAAATTAAACTATGCAGCCATAATGCGGTTAAAAAGTTTAGAACTAACGTTCGAAAATATAATATCTTACAAAACACATGTCTTGATAAATACCAAGGAGCCCAATACACTTGAGTAGTTCTGAAACAAATTATTTTACGGAATAAAATTAATAACGTATATATAATGAGAATGGAGTAGATCGACATTAGTATAACTCTGATAGATATATACTATTTTGAAGGAGGCTTTACCTAGGGTGGACAACTCTGATATATACTGATCAGTAATTACACCTTGTAATCTAATATAGTGGGACTTTTATTGTAGAGGAACTATTTGATTTATTTTATCTTAGTACTATCCGCATCATGTAGCAGGAGGCAACAATCAATTAACTACCATAATTCCAAGAGCCTTAAGTTCATATATAGTCTGTTTAATCCATATGATTGATTATTACGGATGGGTACATATCTTCCACGGTTCCACCTTTGACGTTACCCCAACCTATAGTACTGGATACAAAATAAGAAGGAAACTAAAACGTCATATTTGTGTAGATATACAAATAGTAATTCACCAAGCTACAATAATAAAATGAATTTGAAACATGAAAGCCAACTTTATCGTGTTTGCGAAACTTATCTGCACTATGGCCTTCATCAGGTCATCCTCTTTTACCCTCCAACCTGAAGGAGAAAAAACGAAGTGCCTAAAATTATAATCAAAGTGAATTGGTTTCTTAGGATTTAGGTGGAATTGTTGCTGAACTGAAGAAGAACAAAATAAATTCAGGAAGCATAAATCAGATGGAATCGCTGCTGTCCAGAAGAAGAAAATAAACAGTGGAATAATAAGATTAAAACGGATGAAGGAAGTTCTTGTTCTGTACAGGAATAAGGATAGTGAGACTGCTGGGGTCACGTAATCCTAGTCCCATGAACATATCAGAACACTAAAATCCTAGTAACCTGATTCCCTGAACATATCTAAATGTTACATGATTTGCTAGCATCAGCCAGGCCCAGCTGCACCTTACTGCTACCATCCTTGCATACCTCCGCGACAACATCAACATGATCTTCTAATTTATGACCCAGTCGCTGCCACCATATCATGTTGCCTACACCATGGAACGATCTGATAGTCAGCATGGTCAATGCAAACTGGAGACCACGGGCCTGACATGGAGAACTTGAATTCGTCCATGTTTTGTTCAGGCATGCTCAGAAACTACCGAAGATGCAGCTTGCTCTGAAATTTTGTATACCGGCAGCAAAAACAGGGCAGGAAGAAAGCGATTGGTGTTGTGTGGGGGAAATATATATGCCGGTGGAGATGAGTATCGGACGACAGGAAGGGTTTAGAACCACGGCGGCGCCGCAGAGGAGAGTTTGAGCTTCCGGCCGAGCGAACGATTCAAGGGATGAGTTTTTCTTCCCTGACTGCTAGGAGAGTTCCCGAGAAACCGTGCACGTGGGACAGCGTGGAAGGACTCTTCAGGTTTCATCTGACGGCTACTAATACATAATAGTAAGATCAGACGGATATTTAGTTTAACTTGCGAGGATTAACGTGGAGGCTCCTACGGTGCCTTCAATTAGTAAATATAAGATTCCCTCAAGCAATCGAAGAACAAGAAAGAACTAAGAATTCACAATCTGAATATTGCAAATATGAATGATTATAGATAAAAGTGGGGTTCCGAAGAGCGGTCTTTGTCTGGCCGATCTGGCACAAATGAACTACGGTGGAGTTGCAGCGACGACTAGCTAACTTTTGATTAAATAAAACCCAAACCCTAAAGTGACGACATAGGGGGGTATTATAGGTAAATTTAGTGGAATTTCGTGCAGACTTGGAAAAGGGGGCCGAAATCCTTCCTAAGTCATTTTCCCTATCAATACGTTCTCTAAAAATAGTCTACGAAAAGGTATCTCGAAAATAAATGGGTCTGGCCCAAAAATATAGGTGACGCAGCACCATATATGACTATGGACGAAAATATGAAGTGTGATCTTGTTATATTTCATCCAAGTCTTCATGCATCATTATGGTGGCTTCAAAGTCCTGAAATCTCCACATGTAGCGTCATCTCCAATCTCGCATGCTTGATGCCTTCTCCATGGGCGAACATACTCCAATACTTGTCCATCTCCTCCTCGCTAGGTCCATTATTCCTAAGTATAACAAACATATCGGTTTTACCCAGCAGCATATTCTCATGTATGTTTGGAAGAGTTCCAAGAAACGAAAGTACCTGATAATTTAGTTGATGTGCACGAGCTCGAGTAACATGTCCTTGTATTTGTGTAGTAGTAGGACTAGTGGTTGTAACTGTAGTTGGGATGTCCTCATCACGCGGTGTGATAAAGGAGGAGCCCGACCTCTAGATAAGAATCCCCTTTATTGGGGCGGCCGGTGACAGGGGACTACGTGGGGCACCTCCGATGTTTTAGGCTGAAGTCAGCCACGATAGAGCGACAACATGATGGGCAAAAGCTAGGGTGGCAGCCAGAGGTGTTTGCCATTAGAGACCGCAGGAGTGAGTGAAGCTTTCTTTGTTGGGAGAGACTCGGAGTGTTGGGAGTGGGATATAGAGTGTGTGGGTAGGGTTAGGAGAGACTTAGCGAGAGCAACAAGAGTGGGGGATCTAATAGGCCCCACCTTGTGGGACAAATTGGCTTTTGAAACTTGGCAAGAAAACATAAGAAATTTCCGTTTGCGATGGGCCCATATCGGCAATGGAGATTTGTATGGAACCCTTGTCAAATATGTGCGAAACAGACATTTTAAACTAGCCGTTGGTGGAATGTGCTCTTTATTTAACGCATTACAACATTCACTGTTCTAGTGCTTCACAAAGTGTTCACAAGAAAGCAACAATTACCTTGAGCTTCACCAAAATACACGAAGCTATATCTCTTCATAATAGCATTTTTAAAGGCTCAACACTAGTTCTTATCAAGCCGCAACCAGATATACATTGTGTTCAGCCTAGTTCTTCATGTCTTTTATGAGTGTTGACCCCTTAGAGATTACCAAACATATTGCAAGACGATGTATGAGCGTAGTTGAGCATGAGTATCAATATCTTCCTTGGAAGTTCACACCCTGTTATAGTATTCTTTTCCTACGACTACGGGAACTAGAACCACTGAAGAACTACCTACGTCTTCAGTTTCCACTTTTATTAACGCTCTGCATCTTCATTGCTTGGTTGCTACTTCTTCACTTCATTTTGAGGGGTTGCCATTCTAGTGATTAAACCAAGTTTTCTTGGGACTAGTCAGATGCATACACTAAACATCAAATTAGTCCCTTAATCATTTGTCATTAATGATTTAAATCCACAAGGAGGGCACTACATGCACTGTCACATCTGCATCTGAAATAATAAGGGCTAGTGACCTTCCCCTTCACCTTTGCGTCAAAAAAAAAAGTGGTGACCTCTACACAACCAAGGCAAACAGTACATTTCTTCCATTCTCTCTATTATGAGCGAGTATGTAGGTAGCAGTCACATATTTTTCTGAGTTAATATCTCATAGTTCTTTCCCCATAGCAGCGAGCGGGCTACTCGGATCAAGCTTCAGGGACGCGTCCTTAAACATCTTGCGACTCAGGGTGTTGAAAATTGCTCTCGAGTACTGCCGTGAGGTGTTCCTCCAGTCCACTCCGGCTTTCATCATCAGCTCAAACTCCTCGTAGCTTATCTTACCATCCTAGAGAACACATACATTACATCAGTTAGCTATTGTACCTACTATACTTATCCTTTAGCCTATTGCTCTCTTATGATTTCAGTGTTTCTATTCGGTCTGCAGGTGGCAGTGGCCTTGCTAACCTTGTCAATATCAACGTCGAAGATGATGTCGTCAATGGCTTTCTGATCGCCTCTTGGGGAGAGCGCTTCCCTGAGCTCTTCGATCTCTATGAACCCACTCATGTTCTTGTCGAAGTAGTTGAACACCCTAGGGAGATGTTCCTCGCTCCGGATCTTTTTCAGGTGAATAGAGACTGTCACAAACTCCTTGCAATCTAAGGTGCCGTTTCCATCTAAGTCAGCCTAAAGAGTGAAAACATGAGGGAATTAGTCTCTCTACATCCAAAGATGTATAAGAAAATATTGACGTAAAAATTGGGAATGCAGGATCTCACTGCTTCCATTAGCATATCCACATCTGTGTCATGGACATTGTTCCCTATCATCTGCAGCCCTTTCTTGAGCTCGTCGATTGTTAGGTGCCCATCCTTATTGGTGTCTAGCATGTGGAACAACTCCGTGATTGCCTCCAGCTCTTCGGCCGGCAAGTACTCCGCCACCACCTAGCCAATGAACACAAAGTTTAGCATAAGTAAGTAAATCAACATCCATAGTCCCAGCAAATCACAGTTTGGAGAAAAGATTAATTGTGAGTTCACCAGGAGGGCCTTCTTTTTGAACTTGTTCATGACAGTGAATTGCTTCAGCCTGGACCTTACTGCTTCCCCAAGAGGAATGTTTGGAGCGGCGCTGGCATTCTGTATCCAAGGATGCTCTACACTCTCAAATAGGTGAAACCATTGTTAGATTCAGGCCGACGATCGAGCACCAAGCAGTGGAAGGAATTGTAACAAACTACTGACCTAAAACTTGTTGGGCGGTCAGCCTGGCATAAGGGTTGTTGTCAAGCATCTTGCTAACAAGATCCTTGGCATTGTCTGATACCTTTGGCCATGGCTCACGCTCGAAGTCGATGCTTGACCGGATGATGGCATGTGCGATACCTTCGTCGGTCTCTATGACAGGATAAAGAACGAACACGATTAGTTTGTGAGCCCGAACTCAATTCGTTCATAGGAATGAAGTATGAACTTACCAGCCCAAAATGGAGGGACACCGCATAGCAATATGTACAGTATAACCCCTGCACTCCAGATGTCGATTTCATGCCCATAGTTTCTCTTGAGGACTTCAGGCGCCATGTAATAGGGAGATCCGACGATCTCACTAAATCTTTCACCTGAGAAAAAACAAACACACGCACATGATGCTTGCGATATGTTGCAAACGAAACATACATAAGCTCAGGAGCTTATACCTGGATTGAAGCACACGGAGAGACCGAAGTCGATGACCTTGAGAGGGGAAATCTCAGATGTATTGGCATACAAGAAGTTCTCAGGCTTAAGGTCACGGTGCATGACACCGTTCATATGGCAGTGCTGCAAAAAAAGGTTGTGTACTGTAACCCCATTTTCAGTCCGTCGAGTCCGTACATAGTGCTGATAGTACATATCTGTGATCGTAAAACACATCAACTTGCTCCGTATGTGCACACTGGTCACCAAGTAACATTTTTCCCAAAAACAGGGTCACCAATCCACACACACCTCTTAAATGTTTTCGAGTGATCTTTTTGCATTTTAAAATTTGGATGTAAAATAATGATTCGTGCAGAATGTGTGCAATACTACGAACCGGGCTGGTTGTCTACAAATATGTGTTGCACGAAAATTCGTAGACTATCTCAAACCGTTTCCATTGCATTTCCTGTCCTGTACTTGCATGTGCCCGCGAAGGCGAAGCAACCAAGGGAAGCAACGTCTGTACCTGGACAACCTCCATGATAGTGCGCATGACGGCGGCGGCAGCACGCTCGGTGTAGTGTCCGCGCGCCACGATGCGGTCGAACAGCTCGCCCCCCTCGCAGACCTCCATGACGAGGTGCACGGCGTCGCTGTCCTCGAACGCCTCGCGGAGTCGTACCACGTTTGCATGCGAGGGCAGCGAGCGCATGATGGCCACCTCCCGCCGCACGTCCTCGATATCGACGCTGCTCCGGAGCTTCCGCTTGCTGATCAACTTGCATGCAAGCTTCTCCCCCGTGACCGCGTCCGTGCACCGCCGCGTCAAGCCAAACTCGCCGCGCCCGAGCTCCTCGCCGAGCTGGTACCGCCGGAGCAACTCCTCGGCGCTCTCTGCCGCGGCGAGGCCCTTGCCCAGCACGGTCACCGGCGTCCAGCGCTGGGGCTCGGCGCGCGGGGTGTCGGTGACTGAGGAGACCGTGGAGAAGCACCGGATGTTGGCGCCTCCGAGCCGGCCGCCGCGGTGCCGGGGAGAGCCGCCGCCACGCCGCTTGAAGGACGGCCGGGCAACGCAGCAGTTGCCCATGGCCACGTGCGCGGCGTCACGCCACGTACGTCGTTGGGGCGGAGAGGTTGGCGCGAGGTTCCGGCCGGGAACTCCTGGCTACCGTGGACGGACGACGCGCTGTGGCCCGGATCTCTCTCTTCCTCTCCCTCTAGCTAGGCAAGGAGAGGAGGAGAGAGATGGAGGGGAAATGGCGCTCCAGGGTGGTTGGCTTCCCGAGAGAGGAGCCCCTCTTTTTCTCCTGACTGCTCCGTTCCGGTCCTGCCATTTTTGGGCTTGGTTGATCAATTTACTCCTCTTCTCCTTTCAAGAGTGACTGAATGAGCATCTAAAAAAAGAAAATGGACTATCTCAAAAAAAAAAAGGACAAAATAATGGCCTGCTCGAGTTTATCTCTATCTCACTCTCGACTGTTTGATATACTTTTTTCGAGAACCCGCAGGAGATCTGCGCGTCATTGTCTGTTTGATATACTAGATCATGGCGCGTTTTGTCAGGCCGTCCATTTTTTTACAATAGAATGACATGATCTTACAAAATATAGAGAAACAAAATTTCAAAATTATTTTTGCACCAACCTAAGTGGAAGGAAATAGGGTGGTCACTGGAGTCAGCCATTAGTAGAAATAAGCAACGCTCATGTTGTAGTGACAAGAATGAGAGGTAAGTAGATCGTGCATTTGGCTATTTTGAGCCTTCGAACATCGTCCTTTCATTGAAAAAATGACAGAGATGAAAGGAACAATTGGGACGGTGAGCTGCTTGACTTATATCTAGCAGGGTGGCCCGCGCATTTGCGCGGCTAGACTATTTGTTGATATTATATCTTGTTGTCACATTTAAAAAAGCAAGATCATCCAATTTATATAAAATTAGTACTTAAAGAATAGTTAATAATTTTGGAAAGAATAGATTTATTTGAGGTTTTGATATGGTCTTAGTTTATTATTGTCTCAATTTAATGTGAACTGTGTACCTTAAACATCTTGTTTAGTTTACTTAGTGTCAATTTTATAATATCAGTGGGTGAAACAAAATATTGCGTCGAGTCGTGAATTATTATTTTTATTTCCTTCCTCCTATTCTTCAATTCTTTCATGTTTACAACTGACAATTCAGAATTGAACTTAAGTCATAATTTTAATTTTTATGTTTTTGGGGATTAGATGCTATTTACTTATAGTCGCACTTGTTGCGCCCATTAGGGAGTATTAGTTGTATTTTATCCAACCATTTTTGTTTCAGTTCATATTGATTTATTGTACTTCCGTTGGTTCTATCTTTTGGCTTCTCTTTCACATGGAGCACCTCAAATGTGTTCTCGGTAGGTTGGCATATTTGCTGTTTTGTACTTGCAATATTTTGCAATACATCGTTGAAGTAAGATATATGTTTTATAAAAACAAATCATATATGGTCAAGTATTCAATCGCCCTTTTAACCAAGCAAGTGTAGCTACTGTTGTGAACACAAAGTTCTTCAAATTTATAGTAAAATTTAGCTCTTCAAAGAATATGGTATAACACAAAAATATCAAAAAACATTTGTAGCTTGTGGAGCGTTGACGCCAATCCTGCAAGGAATTTAAAGTTTCTAGATAAGTAAAAAAAATCCCACCAAAGTAGCACTTAAAACTTTTTATTATTTTATTTTTAAGGAAAAGACAGTGGGTGCATATGGTACAGCCAATACTTGGCACTCCATTAATCAAAAAATAATAATACTTGGCACTCCCTACAAACAGGAGTGCTCTATCTTTACGAATTTACCCAAAAAAGAGTATAGATGTTAGCAATTTGTAGTGCTCTGAGTACTTCAAAAATGAAAAATAGAGAGGATTTGTACCTTTTGTGATTAATATCGGCATCAATTATGCAGGTCACTGCAAGACTGTAACTCATCAAATCCAAAACAAACTTGAGTTTCTATAGGTACATTGGCAACGTTGGCTAGTGAATGAGCCAATTCATTAGGATCTCCTAATTTTCTGGATAGCATGCATCTGAAGAACAAAAGTCGCACCGAGCACTCCTGCTACCAGGACAACATGCACTACTCCGGCTCAAAGATGACCTGCACATTTGTGCATGAATCACCTTCATAAACATCCGCAGTGAAAATTCTAAGCACTAATTGATCTTTTCCAGCTCCAAACTACAAGCCAAGGTCAAAATTTTAGAAACCAAACAGAATTTATTTTATAACATTTACTCCTTGTTAAGTTTCACCTTACAAACATACATGGTTGAGGTACATGAACACCATAGCATCACTACCCATTGCTCTTTTGAGATTGTGACACTCATCTACAGCCAACTTAGTCATGATTCTGCTACATAATATTTTACCTTCAACGTACATGGAGGTAATGTCAAATTCTGCCATAAACTAATGACAACACATTATATTTACAGAAGAGGGGAGGTGGTGCTAGGTGGGATTGCAGGACATTACATATGCCATTGTGGACAACACTTTATATGCAGTACATAATTTCACGCTCAACACCTCTGCATACTATCCATTATTTCCTTAGAGTAACCTTTCTGTACAGAGTTATGATTTAAATGTTGACGTATTTAGACGGAAAAAGTATATCGAAGGGTTGGTAAAGAAACTAAAGATTGATCCATACTTCATATCAGGTGATCTTCGATTCATTATTAAAAGAACCAATAACTTACACTAGTAGAAAACGGCCCATTGGTCCCGGTTTCAAAGGGCCTTTGGTCCCGGTTTTCTAACCGAGACTAAAGGGTCGGGACAAAAGGGGGGGGGGGGGGGCCTTTCGTCCCGGTACCTTAAGAACCGGGACCAATGGGCCTCCACGTGGGCGCGGGGTGGGGGCTCCTAGCCGGAACCCTTTGGTCCCGGTTGGTATGACCAACCGGGACCAAAGAGCTTTCTCCTGGCCGGAACCCTTTGGTCCCGGTTGGTATTTGTAATACCAACCGGGACCAAAGAGCTTTCAGCGTTTTGTTCTTTTTTATTTTTTTTGGGGGGGGGGGGGGTCGATTTTTTTTCCAGTAAATTATTTTTGCGTCGACTGCGTCAGTGGTACTACCATTCACATTTGATTCATATATACATACATAAGTCCACACGTCGAGATCACGTTCAAGTTTATACTACACCGACATAACGTTTCTCACACGTCGAGATCACGTCAATTACATTGGAGGCAAAACATAATTGCTATTGTGATAAAATTCTCCATTTCTCTTCTGGACCTTGGAGTTCAAAAATTCCGCCATTTCCTCTTGAATTTCTTTTAGGCGCTTCGATGGTATGAGCTTTGTCGGCACAGTGGAAACCAGGGTACCACGGGCCGGCCCGCCAGGGCCCAAGGGAATCTTCGGTCTGATTTTCGCTAAGGACCAGGCTTCGGCCTGTAGAGGCTCTCCAAGCCTGTCGAGTCTCGACAGGGGACCTCTCCACAAGAAGGCGCCCCAGGGCGCCACCAGGATTTCGGCTAAGGACTAAGCCTTGAAGCTTACCGAGGCTTTTCGCCTCGGAAGGCTTCCTTCCTCTCGAAGCCAGCTCTGCCTCCGCGGCAGAGCGCACATGGGCTCTGCGCTTCCCGCAGTCACTGGCGTGCCAAAGCGTGATGACGCCAGCGCTCCAGTTGCCGTTCTGATGAATAAAGGGGTCAACAAAGCAGCGCCAAGCAAAGCGGATTACAAGGCTTGCCACTTTGGTGATAAGGAGACAGCCTGCAGCTACGCTCCAAGCGACGACGTCATCGCGGGACCCGTTCCACGCCAGCTGCGCCAGCCCACCGTCCTGGCTGGACGGTGCCTCTTTTCAGCTTTGGTGACGCTGCTCCCCTGCCGTGGACCGCGTCCATGGACTCTACCTTTATGGTGGACTTCACCTTTATGGTGCACCGTGTCTCCTCCTTCGTCGGGATGTGGCAACCCTTCCCGCCCAAATGTTTGGGCGGAAGAGGACCAAGACGACTATAAAAGGAGGGAGGGCACTACCGTGCCAAGGGTTCGATTCCAATTTTCCTTTGGCCAAGGCAGATCTAGGGTTTTAGCCATTGGCAGCCACCTCGAGCTCCACAAGCTCACCCTGTAACAAAAACCTCTACAAGCAATACAGTCTAGCAGGACGTAGGGGTTTTACCTCCACAAGAGGGCCCTGAACCTGGGTAACACCGTGCGTTTCCTCTCTGCAGTGTTCTCCTCCAACGAGCCCGACGAGCACCGTCGCCGTGGAACGTTGAGGATTGTTTGACTCCGTGTTCAGCCCCTTGCTCGATTCTTACCTCGTGAGATACGCCCGGTTCCTGGGCCTATTCTCCGACATTTGGCGCGCCAGGTAGGGGGCTGAGGCGCGTCTTCAACCTCGACACCACCATGGCTGGCTCTCGCGCTGAGCGACTCGCTCGCCGGACGGCCAGCGCTGCCACTGCTCCTCCTGCCGGCAGGCAGCGCGGCCGCCCTCGTGGGAGCACTGCCCCGGAGCGCCACGTCGACCCCGAGCCCCGCGTCGAGCACCCTGACGACGACGACATCGACCACGCTGAGGACGACCTCGGCGAAGAGGAGGCCTCCTCCCTGCCCCCGTCGCGGGACCGTGCTGCTTCCTCGCTGGGCCGCCCTGCGCCCAGCCCGGCGACTGCGCTCCTCATGGCGCAGGAGCTGCTGCAGTACCGCCCCACGCCGGCGGCTCAGGAAGGCTGGCTCAACCGTGTTGCCGAGCTCATCGGCGCCGCCCGCGTCGCCGCTCCCGCGCCGTCTCGCTCGCTGGTCCCCTCTGGTCGTGCGGGAGACGCAGCGCCAGGCGCTCCTCCTGCACCACCTCGCCAACCCGCGCCCGCCCCAGCTCCACCGCAACCTGCTCCGGCGGGGGCTCCTCCCCGCGACAACCGTGCTGCTTCACACGCCTCGTCGCCGCACGACTGCCAAATCGTGCAGCGAGCCCCCGAGGACGCCCGCGTAAACATCGAGCGCGGCCAACAACGCCACAACCGCGCCGTCCAGGAAGTCGCCGCCGCCGGGCGTCACCTCCGCGCCACCCTTGCCGACGGCGTGGTCACCTACGGCACCACGGTTGCGTTCACCCGCAGCCTTCGCCGCGTCGTCTGGCCGACCAAGTTCAGGCCGGACCTCCCTCCACGCTACGACGGCAAGAACAACCCGTTGGAGTTCCTGCAGCTCTACACCCTGGCCATCCAGGCCGCCGGGGGCGACGACAAGGTCATGGCGAACTGGTTCCCCATGGCTCTCAAGGACTCTGCGTCCTCATGGCTCACCAACCTCCCCGCCGAGTCCATCGGCTCCTGGGAGGACCTCTGCAAGTGCTTCATCGCCAACTTCAAGGGCACGTACGAGCGCGGCCTCACGTACAACGATCTCCGCGGCGTGCGCCAGAAGCCTGGCGAAACCCTCCGCAAGTACATCCAGCGCTTCAGCCAGGTGCGGAACAAGATTCCCAACGCCACAGACGCACAGGTCATCTCGGCTTTCCATTCTGGAGTCACGGACGTGCGGATGCTCGAGAAGCTTGGCATCCACGACAACATCACCACCGTCGTCAAGCTCTTTGACTTGGCGGACAAGTGCGCCAAGGCTGAAGAGGGCCGCCTGTTCGTCAAGAACGAGCCTGAGGACCCCACTGAGAGCTCCAAGAAGAAGAAGAAATCCTCCGAGAAGCGCAAGACCACAGCGGTCCTCGCGGCCGAACCCGACGCCAAGCAGCCTCGCGCTGCCACTCCAGCCGCGGGCACCGAGAAGAAGGACGACCGCCCTTTCTGCATCTACCACAACAGGCACTCCCACGCCACCGAGGACTGCTTCGACATCAAGAGGCTTCGCGAGGCTCGCGAGGCTCGCGAGGCAAATGGAGGACGCGGTGGCCGCGGCGGCGGCCGCGGCGGCCGCGGGGGGCGGCGCTGGAACAACAACTACGACAACAACTACCAGCAGAACCCCCAGGCCAACGCCGCTGAACCGGCGAACGACAACCTCCCTGCCGAGACTCCTGAGGGCTACCAGGTGCCTCGCGGCGCTGCTTGCATCCTCGGCGGGGCCCAGGCCCCCAGTTCCAACCGTCACTTCAAGCAACTCGCTCGCGAAGTCGCGGCAGCGCTTCCCGGGGTTGAGGCCTCCAGGCCCCTCAAGTGGTCCCAGTACCCCATCACTTTCGACTCCGGCGACCACCCCAAGTCCACCTCAGCTGTTGGCACCATCCCGCTGGTTTGCACCCCCACCATCAACAACATCGCCGTCTCCAAGACGCTCATCGATGGGGGTGCAGGCCTCAACGTCATCTCTGTCGAGACCTTCGAGAAGCTTCAGGTGCCTTACGAGCGGCTCATGCCCACCAGGCCCTTCTCAGGGGTGACGGAGGGCCTCACGACCCCTCTGGGGCAAGTAAGGCTTGCAGTCACCTTTGGCACGCAGGCCAACTACCGCACCGAGCTGATCGACTTCGACGTCGCGCACATCGGCTTGCCCTACAACGCCATCCTCGGCTACCCCGCGCTCGCCAAGTTTATGGCAGTCACCCACCACGCCTACAACCTCGTCAAGCTCCCTGGCTCGGGCGGCACCATCGTCATCCGCGGCGTGGTCTCTGACGCCCTGTACGCTGCGCAAGCGGCTTACAAGGCTGCCGCGGTGGCGTCCCCTGCCGACGAGGACGAAGAACCCCTCCCGAGGCCCCCCGCGAAGAAGAAGCAGCTGTTCTCTCAGGAGAAGGCCGCGACAAAGCAAGTGTCTCTGGAGGCAAGCGGCTCGGGGGCTAGCGTCACCATCGGCGCCAACCTGCCTCCCAAATAGGAAAGCGCGCTCGTCGCCTTCCTCAGGGCAAACTCTGACATGTTCGCATGGACACCGTCAGATATGTCCGGCGTACCGAGGGAGGTGATCGAGCACCACTTAGCCGTGTGTCCAAACGCACGCCCCGTGAAGCAAAAGGCGCGACGTCAAGCGCCAGAAAAGCAAGATTTCATCGTCAAGGAAGTAGAAAAGCTGAAGAAAGCAAGCATCATCAAGGAAGTTGTCCATCCCACTTGGCTCGCCAACGGTGTTGTCGTTCCCAAGCACACCGGAGGAAGCCGCCTCTGCATCGACTTCACCGACCTCAACAAGGCCTGCCCCAAGGACCCCTATCCCCTCCCGAGGATCGACCAGATCGTGGACTCCACCGCCGGCTGCGCACTCCTCTGTTTTCTGGATGCCTTCTCTGGTTACCACCAGATCAAGATGGCAAAGGAAGACGAGGAGAAGACAGCATTTCTCACCCCTTGTGGTGTGTTTTGCTATGTCTGCATGCCCTTCGGCCTGAAGAATGCTGGCGCCACTTTCCAGCGTCTCATGAGGATCGCCTTGGGGCTCAAATGGGGAGGAATGCAGAGGCCTACGTCGACGACATCGTGGTCAAGACTCGCGAGGAGGACACGCTCATCAAGGACCTCGAGGAGACCTTTGCCAACCTGCGCAAGGTGAACATCAAGCTGAACCCCGCCAAGTGCGTCTTCGGGGTCCCTTCAGGCAAGCTCCTCGGGTTCCTGGTGTCCCATCGCGGCATCGAAGCAAACCCCGACAAGATCAAGGCCATAGAAGAAATGCAGCCTCCTCGTCGCCTCAAGGACATGCAACGCTTGGCGGGATGTATGGCCAGCCTCGGCCGGTTCATCTCCAAGTTCGGCGAGAGGGCGCTGCCATTTTTCAAGATCATGAAGCGGTCTGGTCCTTTCAAGTGGACCCCTGAAGCGGCAAAAGCCTTTGAGGACCTGAAGAAATACCTGGCGAGCCCACCCATCATGGTTGCCCCACGCCCTCGCGAGCCTCTGAAGCTGTATCTTGCAGCCACCCCTCAGACGGCAAGCGCGGTCTTGGTGGCTGAAAGGGAGGAGCCAGCTCTCGTCAAGCAGAGCCACGCCTCGACAAGCCCAGAACTCCACGACAAGGAAGCAGCCTCGACAAGCACCCAGCCTCTACAAGCAGGGCCTCAAGAGACCCTCAACAAGGACTCCAGACGATCCCGCTCTCCTGGCCGTTCGCGGTCTGGGGGCTGGACCTGCTGGGACCCTTCCCGCGAGCGCTCGGGGGCTACCGCTACCTCTAAGTCGCCATCGACAAGTTCACCAAGTGGCCCGAGGTGGAACCCGTGCGCACCATCCCGGCGAAATCAGCGGTGAAATTCATCAGGAGCTTGGTCTGCCGCTTCGGCGTGCCCAACCGCATCATCACCGACAACGGCTCACAGTTCACCAGCGGCGCCTTCAAGTCCTACTGCGGCAGCCTCGGCGCCCAAATCTGCTACGCCTCGGTGGCTCACCCACGCAGCAATGGACAAGCCGAACGAGCAAATGCTGAGGTGCTCAAGGGCCTCAAGACGAGAAGCTTTAACCGCCTCAAGGCCAGCGGCAAGAACTGGATCGACGAGCTCCCCTCGGTGCTCTGGTCCATCCGCACCACGCCAACAAAGCCAACTGGCGAGACGCCATTCTCCCTCGTCTACGGCGCCGAAGCCGTCCTCCCCAGCGAGATCACCCACGGCTCTCCGCGAGTCTTGGCCTTCAAGGAGGCCGAGCTGGATGAGCTCCGCAACGCCGACCTGCTGCTGCTTGAAGGGCTCCGCCGCAATGCGGCCCTGAGAGCGGCAAGGTACCAGCAAGATCTCCGCCGCTACCACAGCCGTCACATCCGCCCGCGCACTCTCGAAGCAGGGGACCTTGTCCTGAGGAGAATCCTCTCCAGGGAAGGTCTCCACAAGCTCTCACCAATGTGGGAAGGGCCCTACAGAGTCGTGCACATCGCCAGGCCTGGCTCTGCGCGGCTCGAGACGGAGGACGGCGTCCCCATCGCCAACCCCTGGAACATCCAGCACCTGCGCAAGTTCTACCCCTGATCGTCCTCGACGAGCAACTTTTTGCAAGCAACTTTTTGCGCCAAGGGAGAATTCAGCACCAACATCCTCCACGAGGAAAAATTTCGGGCTCCCCTCTCTACTATACGTTGCCGCGGGCCGTTCGAGAAGACTCCCAAGCCACCAAGCCTCGGCAAGGTGACTTCTTCAAGCACCATGCCTTGGCGACGTGGACCCCCATGCCCAGACATGGTGGGACGCAGGCTCTACAAGCCACCCCCGCATAGGGGCCCCCTGAGCTCTCTCTACATGCGTCTGCCACGGGCACGCCCTCTCGAGAGTCTCAGCCACAGAATGTGGACCCCATGCCAAGAGCATGGCGGATTTTTTGTAATTCTGGCCACGCCAGTGTAATGAACCTCTGTTTCAGGTCAACTTGAACCTTTTGCGCTTCGCGCCTGCAGTTTGATTTCTGCTTTGGTAAGCATTTATGATATTTGCATCTTGTCCTTGCTCGTATGATCCTCCATGTGCATCTCGCGAGCGGGGGCTAGCATGGTGCCTGTGCCTCGGGAGCATCCCAGCAGCACCTTAAACCCAAGGGATCCGAGCTCTGAACTCGCGGGTCAGCTCTCATGCATGTCAACTCCCAGCGAGCTCTGAACTCATGGGTCAGCTCCCGCGCACGTCAACTCACCAAGGATCACCAAAACCTTGGTGCCTGTTCTCCTCGCAAGACACACATGAAGGAACCTACGAGCGCGCATAAGTTACCTAGCTATGTATTGCTTGTGGGTGCACCTATCTGTCCAAACGCAGGAAAGCAGGCCCAAGCAAGCCTCAGGCAACCACTCGAGAAGAAAATGCCTCGACAGGGAACTAAACACCCTCTACAAGGCCAAAACGCCTCTCCAGGGGACCAACACCCACCTCAAGGCAGACAATGCCTCGCAAAGCTAAGTCCAAGCACTTGGTCATTTTTCCCTTCGCTGGTTTTTGTCCCTCGAACCTCTTTTCTCTCTCCTATGCCTCATGGGCTGCTTGCGCGTTAAAGGGGAACCCCAGGCATCGCGCCTCGCGGGATCTTACTTCTCGAGGCCTCACACACCCCCCGGCCTTGTGGAGCCATGACGCTCGCATACCGAAGCGGCGGTGGTGTAGCGCTAAGAGAGGGTCCTAAAACGTAGAGCAAAAAAGACATGAAAGGGAAGATAAAAGCCTCTCGAGGGGCACACGCCAAGCACATCTAATTAAAGCATTAATAAGTCTTTACAAAAGTTTATACAAGCAAAAGGCTAAGACATTTGGGCGCCTTGTGCACGTCCAGCTGCAGGAAGGAGCTCAGGCCTGTGCGCCCCCTGAGGTGCTCGCGCCGCCCGCGGGGCGCTCCTCTTCTTCTTCAGCGCCCTCCTCGCTGCCGCCATCGCCTTCAAAGACCACGGCCTGGTCAAACTTCTTGGCGTACGCCTCCGCAGCCTCCAGTATCGCTTTCGTGCGGAAGCTGGGGTCGCCGGGCCTTGTCACGGCCGCGAGGTCGATGGAGGCGTCGAGCTGCTTAAGGTTGCAGAAGATGTTGGCGGTGGCGACGACGAGGAGGTCGCGGCTCTCCGCCACGACGCGCGCGTCGAACTCCTTCGCGGTCTTTTCGACCCCTCCGAGGAACTGCTCGAAGAAGAGGTTGTACGCCGCGGAGTCATCGCCCCCTCTTGCGTCGAACGCAGGAAGCTCAATCCTGAAGTTGTCCGCGATGGCGCGCGCGCGCTGCACCAAGCTTTCAAACATGAGCCGGCGCTGACGCTTCATGGCCCGGCCGTGGCTCTCCTTGTCCCGCGCCTGCTCAACAAGGTTGGCAACCGGCCCCACCTGCTGTTGGAGCTCGAGCAGGTCCTCCTCCAGGGCCGTGGCCTTGGATTCGGCGCAGGCTTGGGCCTCCTGGGCGCTCTGGAGGAGAGGAGCCGTCTCCTGCACCTTCTTCTCGAGGACTTCGATGCGGTCCAGGAGCTCCTGGCGCTTGATCATGAAGCGCTCCTCTTGCTTCGCGAGGTTGCCCCTGTACTCTGCGGAGATTTCTTCCCGGGCGGACTGAACCTTGGCAGCGGCGTCGTCCTCCGCCTTCTTCTGTTTCTTGGCGAGGTCGGCGTTGGCTTTATTCATGCGCTCCGAGTAGGTGGCCTCGCCCCGGGCCAGCTTGCTCTCGCGGGCCTTGAGCTGCTCCTCGCGGATGGCCTGGTCCTTCTCGAGCATTTGGACCTGCTCCTCGCGCCGTTGCAGCTCTCCTCCGCGCTGCGTCAGCTCCGCCTCGCGCACTGCCAGGTGGCCCTCGCGAGCCTCCAGCAGCTCGCGCTGCTCCCTCAGGCTGGCCCGTGTGTCCTCGGACTCGGCAGCAAGTTGCTGCCGCGCGGCCGCCAGCTCCTGGTGCACGGAGGCAGCCTCCGCCTCGAGTGCCTCCCGGTCGGCGTCCAGCTGGTCCATGACCTCCTGCGCCTCCCGCTTGACGCTGTCGCGGGTCTCCTTGGCGAAGCGGAGGGCCTCTTGGCGCTCTGCCTGGGCCGCCGCGTCCTGGCGGCGGCAGGCCTCCACCCTCTCTTGGAGGAGAGACCAGGCCTCGCCCAGTCTCGCTCGCTCCGCCGCGATGGCGGCCTCCTCCCTGATGAGCTCGTCCCCCACCTCGCCAAGGGCTTGCAGGGCCCGATTGACGACGACCCGGCGGCGAGCCGCCCGCGGCTCCTGCCGCACCAAGATTCCCGCACCACCGATGGGTGCGGAGGCCTCGATCCTTGTCGAGGCGCCCGAGGCCTCCTGCCTTGGGCTCACCGCCGCTTCTGGAGCGGCCAGGGGGCTTGTGGGGGCGCCTCCCCTGTCGCCCGCTTCAAGGGCTCTCTGGGGGCTGGGCGTTCTCTCGCCCCCAGTTCCGGCGCTTGTGGGCTCCGGAGGCCCCTCTGCCTCTTGCTCCTCAGGGGCACCTCCTGCCCCTTCTGCGGCGGCCGTGTCCGCCGCGTCCTCGGTCGCGTCGGCCCTCCTCGAGGGAGCCTCCTCCTCCTCCTCTGGAGGATGCTCCAGGACGATCTCCTCGTCCACCCTCTCCTCCTCTGTCTCCTGCTGGACAAGAGGAGAGGCCGCCCTGGTTGGTGGCGGCGGCGCCGCTCCTTCAACCTCCTCAACCACGCGGTGCGCCACCGCGGGAAGAGTCACCACCCGAGACGACGATGGCGCCGTCTCTTCAGCCACCTCCTCGGTGCGCTGCTCCACCACGGGAGGAGCCGTTGCCTCCTCCATCACCACCTCCGCGCGGCGCTCGCTCGCGGGAGGAACAGATGCTTGCTGCGGCTCGCCCGCCGCAGGCGTCTCCACAGAGGCGCTGGTGGCCTCTCCAACCTTGTGGAGCCTTCGCCTCTTTGGCGCCGCAGGCTCCCTGAAAGAAAGACAAGTCTGAGGTCCTTCAAGGGGATCTTCAAGAAGTGAAACGACAAAGAAAGAGAAGAATCGAGACTTACCCGTCGGCCATCACCCACACCCTCTTCTTCACCATGGGTGGCTGGGTGTTGCTTGCTCCGGCCTCCTCTGGAGGCACCCTTGCCTCCTCACGAGAAGCGCTCCTCGCTGTCGCGGCGCTTCTGTCGTGGACAGCCTTGGAGCGGGGCTCACTGCGCCCACCCCCGCTGCCGCTCGTCTCCTCAACTCGCTTGGAGCGAGCGACGTAGAAGGCGCCCTCCTCATCGCTGGAGGAGAGCACCTGGAGGTCCACGTCGGCGGGAATGCTCCTCGAGGAGCTGACGGAGCCTCTCGAGGGGTTGGCGCCCCTCGCCGCCTCGTCCTCGCCAACAGGGTTGGCGCCTGTCGACGCCTCGTCTCCACCCGCGGAGCTGGCGCTTCTCGAGGCCTCGTCTTCGCCGGAGGCGTCCTCGCCTCCCGAGACCTCTTCAGCCTCTTCAGCCTCCTCCTGCTCCGGGGGCGCATCCATGTTCTCCGGTTCCGCCGCCAACGGGTTGGGGCGGGGCCCGCGGTGGCCCGCGGGTACTATTCCCCACTCGTCAAACACCGGCATGCCCCGGCGATGCTCCGAGATGCTCTCCTCGGCAAAGGCAATGAGCGGCCATGCGTCGTCTTGGGCAGGCAGCGGGATTTCTGTCTTGGAGACGAAGAGCACCCCCAAGACTTGGCTCAGCACCTCAGGCTGGAGGCTGTCTCGGCTCAGCCTCATCGCGTCCTTCTTGCCCTTGTAGCTCCACATCGGTTCGGAGTGCCGTTGGAGGGGGGCAATCCGGCGCCTCAAGAAGTCTCTGGCCACCATCTGGCCGGTGACCCCCGCCTCGCGGATGTGCTGGATGTAGGTGTACACCGCGTCGAGGTTTCGGCCGGTGAACTCTGCACTCCCCCAGCGCGCCCACTTCGCCGGGGGCCCCTCGGGCACCTCCAGAAGGGGATTCCTCGTCTTGGCGTCGACGAAGAGCCACCGCTCGCGGAAGCCGTCCACCTTCTTCGTCACCATGGTGATGGCGTCCTCACCGCGCCAGGCAATGGGGATGTAGTTCTCGCTTCTGGCGGCGGCGATGCGGAAGGAGACGCAACCGAGGCGTTCGCCGCCGGCGCTGCTCCGGAGGGAGTAGAAGCTGCGGAAGAGCTCCACAGAAGGGCGAATGCCGATGTAGGCCTCGCAAAGGTAGGCAAAGATGGAAAGAATGAGGATGGAGTTGGGGTGAAGATGGAGCAGGTGGATCTGGTACGTCTCCAGAATCGCAAGAAGAAAATCAGAAAATGGCGGCACGAGACCAGCATAGAGAGTGTGGAGGAAGATGGGATAGAACTCGTCGGCGAGCCTGCTGCCGCTTGGCCTCATCTCGGTGGCCCCTTGCTCGTTGGAGCCCGCCGCCACCATGTGACGCACCTTGGCTATCGCCACCGCGGAGACGCGGGTCGGCGGCATCGCCGCCGTGAGGGCCGCACCGCGCAACGCCGCCGCCGACGCGCCGGTCGACGAGCCGGCCTGCACCACGGCCTTGCCCTTCGCGTCGGTGCCCGCTCTCTTGGGTGCCATCGCTCGCCGGAGAGGAAGAAGATGACCGTGGAGAAGGAGCGCTCTGGAGAGAAGGAGTCGTTTGGAGGAAGTGGGCGGCGGAAGTAATGGGAGCAGTGACAGGCGCAGACTGCGCGCCCAGACTTTATTGACCGGGCGCCTGGTCGTGGCGGGTCCCACCACGACGCCCGTTGAAGCCGAGGAGATCGTGGCCGCGGGCGCAACCGTCGCGCTCCACGTGTCGCGGCCCTGGCAGGCTCCGTTGGGCCCTCGACGCTTCGCCTCCATCGGCAACTCCGGCGTGCCCATCGTGGGCCCGGGGGCTACTGTCGGCACAGTGGAAACCAGGGTACCACGGGCCGGCCCGCCAGGGCCCAAGGGAATCTTCGGTCTGATTTTCGCTAAGGACCAGGCTTCGGCCTGTAGAGGCTCTCCAAGCCTGTCGAGTCTCGACAGGGGACCTCTCCACAAGAAGGCGCCCCAGGGCGCCACCAGGATTTCGGCTAAGGACTAAGCCTTGAAGCTTACCGAGGCTTTTCGCCTCGGGAAGGCTTCCTTCCTCTCGAAGCCAGCTCTGCCTCCGCGGCAGAGCGCACATGGGCTCTGCGCTTCCCGCAGTCACTGGCGTGCCAAAGCGTGATGACGCCAGCGCTCCAGTTGCCGTTCTGATGGATAAAGGGGTCAACAAAGCAGCGCCAAGCAAAGCGGATTACAAGGCTTGCCACTTTGGTGATAAGGAGACAGCCTGCAGCTACGCTCCAAGCGACGACGTCATCGCGGGACCCGTTCCACGCCAGCTGCGCCAGCCCACCGTCCTGGCTGGACGGTGCCTCTTTTCAGCTTTGGTGACGCTGCTCCCCTGCCGTGGACCGCGTCCATGGACTCTACCTTTATGGTGGACTTCACCTTTATGGTGCACCGTGTCTCCTCCTTCGTCGGGATGTGGCAACCCTTCCCGCCCAAATGTTTGGGCGGAAGAGGACCAAGACGACTACAAAAGGAGGGAGGGCACTACCGTGCCAAGGGTTCGATTCCAATTTTCCTTTGGCCAAGGCAGATCTAGGGTTTTAGCCATTGGCAGCCACCTCGAGCTCCACAAGCTCACCCTGTAACAAAAACCTCTACAAGCAATACAGTCTAGCAGGACGTAGGGGTTTTACCTCCACAAGAGGGCCCTGAACCTGGGTAACACCGTGCGTTTCCTCTCTGCAGTGTTCTCCTCCAACGAGCCCGACGAGCACCGTCGCCGTGGAACGTTGAGGATTGTTTGACTCCGTGTTCAGCCCCTTGCTCGATTCTTACCTCGTGAGATACGCCCGGTTCCTGGGCCTATTCTCCGACAAGCTTGTCCCGCATTAACTCCATCTAGATCAATATGAATATATGAGTTGTTTATAACTATATATATATGAAATCATAATAAAATAATTTATGGATGGTAGTCAACACAATATGGTAATAAAAAATTGCGAAGAGTGTATACATACATCATATGTTCTTTGTTCTCTATTCCGCTCACTAACAAAAGAGTGTATGTACTCGAAAACGTAGTATGCACATCAATTTGTCCCTGGTTCCTGCCTCAGACACCACTTTACAAAAAATAGAATTTAATCAAATAATAATCAAGCTTGATAATGGTATTGAAACTAGAATTAAAGAGTTGCGCGGACCTATATATAGTACTACTTACCTTGGTGGTATAAAAATACAGCTCCGGTTTCCACTCCCCTCGAACATTCGCGATGAACCGTTTCCAAACACTGCCCGCCAAAAGAAAAATGATTAAAGGAGTTATTGATTAGTTGATATCAGAAAATGAATGAAAGAGGTCGATATAGAGCGATAATGATTGAAATTACCTCTGGAGCATATCTTGAATGCTTTGGTAGTCTTCCATTGGTTTCCTTAACGAGTCCATGACTTGAACGACTCCTTGGTCAACTCTAATGATTAGCAGAATCCAGTGGAAACTGCGCACGTTTATATGTCCATGACTCATCGGTTACACTAAAGATATACAAAGCAAAATAGAATGTGTATAAGGTACAGTAACACTCACTTGAAGACGTAAGTAAAAAGTATTTCTGTGCAGGTATTTTGATTCACTAACCACCGGAGCAAGTTATCCTCTATGTCCTTCCAATGGTATTTTATGGTAAATTCATTAATATAATATGGGTCAATGAACCCAGTGTCATAGATGCGACGTTCCCTGCATTCGACAATCTTCATTCTACAGTACAAAAGAATATAGTGGGATAATTACAGGCAATGAACGTGCAGAGCTGGACACTTAATTAAATTGCAGAAATAAATCACTTACAAACAATAGCAACTGACGAGGGCTTTGTCGAGGGCGTCTTGATTGAATAACTGAAAAATTTCAGAAAACGGAATATACATCGAGTCATCCATGAAGTAATGCTCTTTCTTATATTTCACCCAGAAGACATCATGCCCGGCCGCTGCAGCTTTCTCGTACCAGTGATGCAATCGACGCAATTGTGTTGTTAGAGAATTGACCTCCTCAGGTCTGACCAGGGACTTCCCGAGGACATATGTCCATGCATACTGATACTTCTGGGGCCGCCTATGGTGCCAGTGTCGTGGTGAACTTTCTTATCGGATATCACCTTCAGCGGGGGGATCGACTGTTTTGCCTGTTCTCTGAGCTGGGCCACTTGTTTCCCGCATTTTGCCGCCTTGAACCGCTCCTTCCTTAGGCGATCTGCCGCCTCCTTCTCCTCCTGCATCTGCTGCCTCTTTAGGCGATAGGCAGCCTTCTTCTCCTCTTTCTCTTGACTAATTGTCTTCTCCAAAACACGATCATAGTCATCTCGCAATTTAGGCGGCTCTAGCTGGGGACCCGTTAGATTTTTTATAAATTTCTCAACTTTTTCGGCTGGTATTATCTCTTTAGGCGGGGGCCGTTTCAGAGCTAATTGTCGGGCCACATCGGCATGCACCGACTCCTGGAGTTCCTCTGGAGTTTTGTCGTACGATCTCTTTGGAAGAGGCTTTAGCAACTCGCGTTCCGCTCGAGTTAACTTATCTGCATGCGTCGACATGAAGGATAGTTTCCACTTTGACGAGAAGGTCTTAACAAGGGGCGGAATCGACGGACGGGATGTCGCGGGCGATGGACTCGCGACGGATGGGGCATCGAGGGATGGATCTTGATGTGGGGAGGATGGATCTTGGGGGGATGGATCTTGAGGTGGGGGTGGATCTTTAGGTGGGGGGATGGATCTTTAGGTGGGGGGATGGATCTTAAGGTGGGGGGGATGGATCTTGAGGTGGGGGAGATGGATCTTGAGGTGGGGGTCTGCTACTCGGAGGAGTCAAGTTTGGAAACACGATGTTTTTCTTGTTCCAGAGAGCGATACCCTTCTCGACTTCTCCCAGTGTCTTCTCGCCGTCACCTCCAGGAATGTCAAGTTCCAGATTAGCATATAACGGCACAACTTCATCCACCCCGACACGAGCATACCCAGGTGGAATCCCTCCGAAATGGTAGCTTTCTCCATCTTGATTAAGTAAAGCATAGCCGACCGCTCACAGTCTGTCTTCTCCGTGATATCATCCACGGGGTAGTGAGCCGCCGGTGGTTCGAATTCAGAATTTTGTACATGCGTGGAACCCATGCTGCTTTTCCGCTGATCAGATGGGGCAGCTTCGACATGACCTTCTAGCTGCAGCTGAGATGCCTTTTGCTTACTAATTGAGTCTAGTTGCTCCTGCCGCTGCTGCACCTTGCATTCCAATGCTGATAACCGGTCAGACTCTTGCTTCTTTTTTCTCTGACGGCTTCTATAAGTATGAGCGTCTTCCGGAAAACCTTGCTTCAAGGTGACACCGCCACCATAGCCTCGTAATCGTCCAACGTGTTCAGGATTCCCAAGTGCTAGTGACAGCTCGTCATTCTCTCTATCGACCACGTACACTCCCCTTCGAACTTTATCTATTGCGTCCACAAGTTGTTTGGTTATATACTCAATTTTTTCCTTCCATTTCCCCTGAGCAACAATCAACCCTGTTTGTGGGTCCAACCCTACCCCATGCGCGAACAACCAAAACTTGGACCTCTCGGGCCAGTCCACTGTCTGTGGAATGATCGCGTTATCAAGCAGACTTGCGTCAAAGGCTTCCCACTTAGGCACGGCAGCCTTGTAGCCACCTACCCCCAAATGGTGGTGATATTCCTTCTTCGCAGCATTTAACTTATTTTTTTCCGATCGGGCCAAAGCGACCACCGATTTTCTTTGCTTCACAAATGTGGGCCACTGCTATTGTATCTTCACTAGTGGTCCAGTGAAATCTAGATCTTTCTCCTCCGCCTTTAGATAAGCTTTCCATAAGTTTTTCTTCCAGGTCCGGAATTGTTCGGCCATCTTACTAATAGTCCACTCCTTGACTTTTGTCTTCAAGTGCTCGGGTAGATCTGATGGTAGGTTGACCTTTGTCAAGAGCGTGTCCCAACACAAAAGTTTTAGTTTCTCGTCGACATAAGTAGTTGGCTTGTTTTTGTCCTTCGGCTGAATCCATTCTTCAAGGTTGATCGGGACAATGTCCCTAACAATAACCCCGCATTGATTTATATATTTGCGGCAGCAATCTAAGGGTTCCAAAGGTTCACCACTAGCACTAACTTAGTCGATCACTATCCTACGACCCTCCTTCAACGGCTTCGTCGGGCCTCGTTTCGGCACTGCTATAGATGCGGATGATTTGCTCGATCCGGAGGGCTAAAAGAAAAAATGGTTCGTTAATAACAGCAATAGAACTCAAATAATACATCTAGTGTAATCGATGTACAGAGGCTTAATATACCTCGCCGGAGTTTGTTAAGGGCACTTCCCCCTCTCTACAATTTTCTTCTTCCTCAACCCCCTCACCGGAATCATTCAGAAATTGGGAGCCGTAATCTTCTGTAGTTACGGCATCTTCTTCACCGACAGGCGCGGCCGCACGTCCTACTATAATTTGGAGCATTTGCATTTCGCGCTCCTCGTCTCTGTCGACGACGTCCGGAAAATTTGGATCCATCTAGATACATCCGTGAATAAACAATCAACACATGTCGAGGGCTTAGATACAACAAATATAGAGAGAATATAATGCTATCCGACATGATTTGTGTCCGTGAAAATTGCATCGGTATCAGGAAGGTTTGATCCTCAGGTATAAATAAGAATCTAAATTTGCGTCCGTCGTCGAAAAAATAACTAAAACTACTTCTATTGGATTTTACTTCTATTTGCTCTAACAAATTTACCTAACACTATACATGCATTTAAATTTACCTAACACTAATTTAAATTTACTATACAAATAACTAAAATTCCTATGCCGGGCATATATAGTACTAATTTAAATAACTAAAATTCCTATGCCGGGCATATATAGTACTAAAATTCCTATGCATTTAAATTTACCTAACACTAATTTAAATTTACTATACAAATTTACCTAACACTATACATGCATTTAAATTTACCTAACACTAATTTAAATTTACTATACAAATAACAAATTTCTAATGAATTCAATCTATGCAAATATCAAAATGGTACTGAAAAAATTGCATCTACTAAATTTAAAGCACTAACAAAATTTTCCTAACAATTGGGCTAATATAGCTATGCAGGGGAGGGAAATTACCTCGATCCGGTGGAGGTGGCGGCTGGCGTGGGGAGGGATTCCGGCGACGGCAGACTTCTGGCGCGACACCAGAGCGTGGCGGAGCAGCGCAGCATGGAGAGGCCGGCCGGGGCGCGCGGCCGGGGATGGAGAGGGAGCGCGGCGTCCGTGGGGAGCGACGGCGTGGGGAGGGATTCCGGCGACGACGCTTCTGGCGCGACACCAGAGCGTGGCGGAGCAGCGCAGCGGGGAGAGGCCGGCCGGGGCGCGCGGCCCGGGATGGAGAGGGAGTGCGGCGTCCGTGGGGAGCGACGGCGTGGGGAGGGATTCCGGCGCGAAGGAGTGGTAGCCTGGCGGCAGGAGAGAGGGCGGCGGCGTCGGGGAGAAGAACTTGGAGAGAATGAAAAGAATTTGCAGGAAACCGCTCAAATCCTCGCGGAAAGGACCTTTGGTCCCGGTTCCAGCCACGAACCGGGACCAAAGAACGTTTGGTCGCGGTTGGTAACACCAACCGGGACCAAAGGTCTGTCCGGGCCGCGAAATATTGCGCGCGAAGCCCAGCGGGCCTTTGGTCGAGGTTGGTGTTAAGAACCGGGACCAATGGTCTTTTTTTTTCTTGTTTCTTATTTCTAGTTTTTTTCTGTTTTCTTTTTTGTTTCTTTTATATACTTTGATTTACATGCTTTTGGAATTGTTTTTTCTAGTTTATTTTAAAATGTTCCAATATTTAAAAAATGTTCCAATATTTGAAATTCATTATCTTTTTATTATTTATTTTTCTAGTTTCTTTTTATTATTTAAAAATTCATATATTTTTATAGTTTCATTTAATTATTTGAAAATCATATCTTTTAAAATGTTCCAATATCTATTGATTTAATTATCTACAAAATTGAAACAAAATGCATGTTTGATTGTTTTTCATATAATTTGAATTTCTAAAAATGCTTTTAATATGATTTTTCTTTTTTATGTTTTCTGTTTATCTTTTCTTTCTTATGTTTTCTGTTTATTTTTTCTCTCGTATTTTTTCTATCTATTTGTTTTAGATTAGAGGTTGATTCATTTAATTAAAAATTTGGAATTTGAACTTAATTAAGTCATTAAACTTATAAATTCAATATCTTTTCATATGTTTATCAGAAAAAATGTAATTAAAATATCAAATTGTTGATAAAAAATGTAATTTGGAATTGCTGTTCATTTAATTACAAATTTTGGAATTTGAAATCCATTAAGTCGTTAATTAAACTTATAAATTCAATATCTTTTCATCTGTTTATCAGAAAAATGCAATTAAAATACGGTACAGAATGACAACGGTGGATAAGTTGTCCTAACACACGTTGGATCGGAAGCACACGGATCATGTGTTTCCTTCGAGCGCTCTTGAGCCGTTGGATCGGAAGCACACGGATTGTGTGTTTCCTTCGAGCGCTTTGTGAGCCATTTGATCAGAAGCACACGGATCATGTGTTTCTTTAGAGCGCTTGTGAGCCGTTGGATCAGAAGCACACGGATCGTGTGTTTCCTTCGAGCGATTGTGAGCCGTTGGGTCAGAAGCACACGCATCGTGCGTTTCTTTCGAGCGCTACCAACCGGTACTAAAAAGGTGAAGATAAGGCACACATATCAACGATCCTTTAGTCCCTGTTCCAGCTACCAACCGGGACTAAAAAGGTGAAGAATTGCCAGATATAAATATCCAACCGGAGGGAGCTGAGTCACTCGGAGAGGCATGTCTATAAGAGATGCAGGAGTACACTTCACAACCATCAACACTTTGGGAACCAGCGGCAAGGGCTTGTTTGATGATCTGGTATATCCCCAACACTTGTTGGGACGGTTGCAGATCATCAGAGAAGTCTTGCCGCTGCTTGGATCGAATGCCCATGTGTTTTGTTCTATCTACAAAATACTTCAGTTCATCGACCGAATACAAATCATTCGGATTCCCGTCATACAGCCCAACGGTGCATTTAATATGCAGGCACTTATGAGCCACCGTTGGGCTGTATGATGGGGAATCTGTGTGCATTTGATAAAATGTTTAATACATTATTACACATCACCACCAACATCCCTATCTAGTGTGTGTCCCTTTCTTCTTCGTGTGTGTGTCCCTTTCTTCTGATTGCGCCGCAACCATGGACAATCTTCATCATTCAACGCGATGGTTGGGTCAGTTTTCACCGTGAAGGGGGGAATTTCATGAAAATTATTGTAATCTTCTGACATGTCCGTCTTGTCCTCCACTCCTACGATGTTTCTTTTTCCTGAAAGAACTATGTGGCGCTTTTGCTCATCGTATGATGTATTCGCTTGCTTATCTTTTCTTTTTTTCGGTCTGGAAGACATGTCCTTCACATAGAAAACCTGAGCCACGTCATTGGCTAGGACGAATGGTTCGGTGTCGTACCCAAGATTTTTGAGATCCACCGCAGTCATTCCGTACTTCGGGTCTACATTTACCCCACCTTCCAGGTTGAACCATTTGCACCTGAACAAAGGTACCTTGAAAGAAGGTCCATAGTCAAGTTCCCATATCTGCTCTATGTAACCATAATATGTGTCCTTTTTCCCATTGTTGTTTGTTGCATCAAAGCGGACACCACTGTTTGGGTTGGTGCTCTTTTTATCTTGGTTGGTCGTGTAAAATGTATTCCCATTTATCTCGTACCCTTGAAAAGTCAATATAGTCGACGATGGTGCTTTGGCCAACAAGTATAACTATTCTTCAATAGTGTTGTCATTAATGAGACGTGTTTGCAACCACCCGCTGAAAATATTCATGTGTTCTTTTTCAATCGATTCTTCAGGCTGCTCCGGGCATTTAGAGCGTAAATTATTCATGTGTTCCTGGATATACAGAGCCACCAAGATGGAATTATGTAGAACTGTGTAGTGTGCTTGATTGAAAGATTCCCAGTCCTTACACATTATTGCTTTCTTTGCTAGCGTGCCTATTCCACGCAGTCTCCCCTCATGGCGCGATTGAGGAACACCGATCGGCTTAAGGTCAGGAATAAAGTCAACACAAAACTCAATTACCTCCTCTGTTCCATAGCCCTTGGAGATGCTTCCTTCTGGCCTAGCACGGTTATGAACGTATTTCTTTAAGACTCCCATGAACCTCTCAAATGGGAACATGTTGTGTAGAAATACAGGACCGAGAACGTTAATCTCTTCGACTAGGTGAACTATGAGGTGCGTCATAATATTGAAGAAGGATGGTGGGAACACCAACTCGAAGCTGACAATACATTGGACCACATCCTTCTGTAAACCTGGTAGAGTTAATGGATTGATCACCTTCTGAGAAATTGCATTGAGAAATGCACATAGCTTCATAATGGGTACCCGAACATTTTCCGGTAGAAGCCCCCTCAATGCAATCAGAAGTAATTGTGTCATAATCACGTGGCAATCATGAGACTTTAGGTTCTGGAACTTTTTCTCTGCCATGTTTATTATTCCTTTTATATTCGACGAGAAACCAGACGGGACCTTGATACTGCTCAGGACATCAAAAAAGATCTCCTTCTCTTCTTTGGTAAGAGCGTAGCTGGCAAGACCTTGACACTTATCTGGATTCAGGTGGTCGTCTCGTTCGTGCATACGTTGGTGGTCCTGCCGTGATTCCGGTGTATCTTTTGTTTTCCCATACACACCCAAGAAGCTTAGTAGGTTCATGCACAGATTTTCCAATAGGGTAGCTCCCAAAATATAGAGCACTTCTTCCATATGGGTACGTGTCCATCAGCTTCATTCGAAACAGATAGACTGCCAGGACCCTTTCCAAAGATTACTTTTAAGTCCTTGACCATGTCATATATAACATCACCATTAGGTAATTTAGGATTCGTCCGATGATTTGGCTCACCTTTGAAATGCTTGCCTTTCTTTCTAACGGCATGCCCTTTTGTAAGAAATCGTCGATGCCCCAGGTACATGATAATCCCCAAGAGCAAGGAATCAATGTAGCACAATTCAATGTGGAAGTAAGGTATCGATCCGTAGGAGCAAGAAGGAAAAGTTATCTATTCCCTACAACTAAAGTGTCACAAGTTTTAGTTGATTATGCACTAAACAAGTTTATAGAACAAGGTGGTTGATTTAATGGATGGAAGTTTGATGTAACAAAACAGGAGTGTGAAAGTGTCCCAATCCTCTTTAATGCAAGAGGACAAGACAAGAGAACAAGGGTGTGAAAGTGTCCCAATCCTCTTTAATGCAAGAGGACAAGACAAAGGTGTAAACGGTGCTTTGGAAATAAGGCCTAGGCATCATGCTTTCACTAGTGGACACTCTCAACAATAATAATATAATTGAATACATAGATAATTCCTCCTCATTATGCTACTCTGAATTAATTTCTGGTTGGATAAAGAACACCAATCCATTATGTAGGGCTACAAACAGCACACCTTAAAGTTTGTATTCCACATCTATGGACACTTCATGCGGTCACTATTCGCATCCAAAGATAGTACTAACAAACACCACAATATCATAGAGACACCCAACACAAATAATAACTCATGATAAGTATTCATGTAATATTTAGCCTAAGAGCCACACACGGTGCACGCACTGTCAACTTCACACCATGGGACAAAGGTGACTCCGGCAATCACATCAATAAAACCACTTGAGTAGCATAATTCATAAGATAAAGAAGAGTACCATCTATGGATTCAACTAGATTACAAAGCTCATGATCACATAAAGATCACACCATGGGAGAGAGAGATAAACCACATAGCTACCGGCATGAGCCTTCAGCCCCGAGGGAGACTACTCCCCCTTCATCATGGAGATGAGGAGCTTAATGGAGAGGTTGATGAAGAGTTGCAGCCCGGAGTGGAGGCGATCTTGCTATAGATGTTGATGATGATCACGCCGGAGGGGGGTGGAGCCCTCCGGAGGTGGATTCCGGTGGCGTTTCCCCCCTCCGATCTTCTCCGGCGGCAGCCCTCTGCCTCTCTGGTTTTGCGTTTCTCCGCCGCCTCCCTCTGGAAAACGTCGGGGGATTATTTTTATAGTCGTTTTTAGGTCACGAGGAAGCTTCTGGGCGAAGGATCGATGCAAACGGGGCCACGAGGGCTAAAATAGGTGGGCCCACGCGGCTACAGTACCAGGCCGCGTGGGGCACCCCCTTTTGGCCCTCCAGCCTCCGATCGCTTGCTTCTTTCGCTCCTAGGTCTTCCTCCTTCCAAAATAATGATCCCCGTAAATTTTCAGCTCATTTGGACGTTGTTTGGGTCCCTAAAACATCAAAATATAGAAAATAGGGTTTTCTGTCAGTGCAGGGTTAATTCCAAATAAATGGAGAAACTGTGAATTATCCCCAAAATCATTATAAAGCAATGATATAACCCTTATATGATGCAAATATGATTGAAATATGAGAATTATAATGCAAAGTTCATGTATGCATTTTACATGCATCAGTACACATTCTTGTTTCCCAAATGTATACTTTCAGTCTCACCTAAACAGTGCGTGCATGCATTGTATCCCTTGTTTGACTGTCCTGAAATGTTACTAAGAGCAGGCCAACCATTGATGGTTACAAACAGCAACGCTTGTAGGTCAAATTCCTTTTGTTCGTGCTCATCCCACATAGGTACACCTTCGTCATGCCACAACTGTAAAAGTTCTTCAACCAATGGCCTCAGGTACACATCAATGTCGTTGCCGGGTTGCTTCGGGCCTTGGATGAGCACTGGCATCATAATGAACTTCCGCTTCATGCACAACCAAGGAGGAAGGTTATAGATACACAGAGTCACAGGCCAGGTGCTATGACTGGAGCTTTGCTCCCCGAAAGGATTAAAGCCATTTGTACTTAGCCCAAATCTTAAGTTCCTTGCGTCAGCTGCAAATTCCGGGAACTCCCTGTCGATTTTTCTCCACTGCGACCTATCGGCGGGGTGTCTCAGCATCAGGTCTTTCTTACGGTCTTCTTTGTGCCATCATAACAACTTTGCATGCTGTTTGGTTTGGAACAAACATTTCAACCATGGTATTATAGGAGCATACCACATCACCTTGGCAGGAACCCTCTTCCTGGGGCACGGCTCACCCTCAACATCACCAGGGTCATCTCGCCTTATCTTATACCGCAATGCACCGCATACCGGGCATGCATTCAAATTCTCGTACTCCTCACCACGGTAGAGCATGCAGTCATTGATGCATGCATGTATCTTCTGCACCTCTAATCCTAGAGGGCAGACAACCTTCTTTGCTTCGTACGTACTGGGGGGTAATACATTATCCCTTGGAAGCATCTTCTTTATTATTTTCAGCAATTTTTCAAATCCCTTGTCAGATGTACCATTCTCTGCCTTCCATTGCAGCAATTCCAGTGTGGTACGAAGCTTTTTCTGGCCATCTTCGCAAGTTGGGTACAACAATTTCTTGTGATCCTCTAACATGCTCTCCAACTTCAACCTCTCGTTTTCACTTCCGCTGTTTATCTGTGCATCAAGAATGGCCCGACCAAAATCATCATCGTGCTCATCAACAATGGGCTCATCAACAATGGGCTCTTGTTTAGCTTCGTCTTCCCCCATTGCAGTATCACCGTCTTCGGTGAACGTAGGATAGTTGTCATTATCCTCTTCTTCTTCATTTTCTTCCATTATAACCCCTCTTTCTCCGTGCTTGGTCCAACAATTATAACCGGACATGAAACCATGCTGCAACAGGTGGACGTGAATGGTTTTTGAGGTAGAGTAATCATGCGTATTCTTGCAGACGCTACATGGACAAGAAATAAAACCATTCGACGGCTTGTTTTTCTCAGCCACACGGAGAAAACTATGCATGCCATTAATATAGTCGGGACATCGTCGGTCACTGTACATCCATTACCGGCTCATCTGCATTATATAAATATATCAAAAACTTTTGCACTACATCATGAATATATAATAGTGACCAAATTAACTAATACAAGTTCATCACATTAAAACCAAAGTAAAGTAATTGTAATGCATAGTCCTCATAAAACATACATTAATTGAAACTAACATACAACTATCTAAAGAATTTAAATCCAACACCAAATGCGATCAAAATCGCAACTAAGGTAATTATTGAACCAACAACATAATGATACCAAGCCTCTTGACTAATGGCATATTTTCTAATCTTTTTAATCTTCAAGCGCATTGCATCCATCTTGATCTCGTGAGCATCGACGACATCGGCAAGCTTGAACTCGTGTTCATCGATGATGTCGGCAAGCTTGAACTCCAATTTCATCTTCTCTTCTAGGCATTGGAGACGAAGATCTTCACTTCTTTTCAATTTTGATTTCAAATCATTGTTTTCTTTTACAAAAAACTCAACAATAGGGTCGGTTGGAATTTCCGGTTCAACTACCTCCTAGATAAAAGTGTCTATGTGAAGTTGGTAGGTATAGTTGTCATAAACACGAAATGAAACAAATAGTTATGAAAATATACCACATCCGAATCATAGACCGGACGAGGGCCGACGGGGGCAGATATCAAAACCATGACACTATACATATAAAAAAACATAAGAAAATTATACAAGAAATAAATATGCTTTTAAATCATACAAGTAATTTTTCTTAAAATAAAAGATAAAGAAAAAAGGCTCACCGAGGTGGTGCCGGTGACGGGACGACGCGGGCTATCGACGGCGGGGAGGACGGGACGACACTAAAATCCACAAATAATAAATTAATTTGAGCTCAAAATGCATATAAAAAATAAACTCTCTATCTTAGGCATTTCATCAAACACCTAGCTAGCACTACAAAAATGAAATGAGCTAAACTAGCAATGAAATGAGCTAAAGTTGCAACTTCGGAGGAAAGGATGATGTTGCTAACCCTTGAATAGATGGGGTGCCTTCAATCCTCACAAGTGGTGCAAAAAAATGGGGATTAACTTGAGTGAGGGAGAGGAAATGGAGGAGAAATGAGTGATGAACTCGAGCTCAAAATGGTGGTGGCCTCGGGTGGAAGATGATATATGCAGGAAAGACCTTTGGTCCCGGTTCCAGCCATAAACCGGGACCAAAGGTCCCTTTGGTCCTGGTTCCAGCCACGAACCGGGACCAAAGGGTCCCTGGCAGGGTCCCACGTCTGCGGCAGATGCCTGCCGCATGTGCTAACCCTTTGGTCCCGGTTCCAGCCACGAACCGGGACCAATGCTCCCCGGCGCCCCGGCCGATGGAACCGGGACAAATGACCCCTTTAGTCGCGGTTCTTTATTGATCCGGGACAAATGGTCAAAACCAAAGCCCTATTTTCTACTAGTGTTAAGCTATTCAGCGCTGATGACTCCCAAGTGCAGGAGATCAATTGTAGTACCTTTCAATGAGAAAAGGTTGTCGAACCCACGAGGAGCTGAAGGTATTGGTTAGAAAGAATGATAAATAAAACAATAAAAGATGCAAGTGTTTTTGGGATTTTTGGTTGTATAAATGCAAAAGAATAAAAATGCTTAAAATAAATAGTAGTAAGTAGAAAGCTCTCAAAGAGAGAGAAAGCCCAATCCTCTATGTGGCTAGAGGACAAGCTCAAGTGATGTGTGTCTTATATGTGGAAAACATTCCCGAGGGCGGCATGGATATCACTAGGCATAGAGATTTATTAAACAACACGTTGCATATCTTGTCAAGTTTTAATCTTCTTGGGGCGGAGCCATAACTAGGCATAGCTAAATAATTAAACTACAACCCCTTATGATGGATCATGTGGCCAATTTAATGACTTGCACAAGAATTATTAAGACATAAAGTCCCACCATAGCATTACACTCCAAGGTCCCCGACACTACTACCCACATAATATAACTGCATGACTCTGTCTTGGGCTTAGTTGTCCTCCCAAGTCTTTCTCAATTCATTACACTACGTTGTTCTCCTATGAGCCCTTTAAAGGTGAAGTGTTGTGCAGTCGACGTTCGCACAACACCATCATAGAATCACATAAAAGATAAACTCTTGACAAAATACCAACACATGTTATATATAAATCATTGACAATTCATCCTATGCCCTCAGGAACATATGGGAACTACTCACAACGTGCAAACATGATCATAATCAGTGGCATAAAGGGTACAACACAATCTAAAATAAATATTTCACCACCAAATAATGACAAGTACCCAATCACAAACATGAATAGGAGCACTAGCCAATGATCTAGGGTATAGCAACTCTCAAACTATGAGGGGAACGGAGTGGATCACGGATATGGTGATGGAGATGGTGCTGGTGATGGTGATGATGGTGATGTAGAGGCCTCCTCCCACGCCAAGGAGGAGAGGTGATGATGATGGCGGAGATTTCCCCCCTCTCCGGAGCTCCAGAGCAGCAGGATCTGACCCCCTTCGGAGAGAATCAGGAACTCCGCCGCCGCCACGGCCTCAGATAATTCGGGGAAAATTAGGGCATCCCTTTTCGGCGAAGACGAAGTTGTTGGTTAAAAGCCCCACGCGAGGAGGTGAACGAGGGCCTACTTGGTGGGTCCCACGTGGCCAGGTACATGGGTCGCGTGGGCCCACCCCATTTGTCCCTCGTGGCCCTCCTGTCTTCGATCTTCTTTCCTCCACCCTTCTCCTGATGAAAAACTGGCGTGGTATTTTTCCTTTAATTATTTGAGTCCGCGAAACTCCTGAAACAATAAAAACAAGAAAAGGGGGGTATTCTACCTCCCAGATGTTAAATGCCAAAAATAGGGACTTTGTATGAAAGTCCCATAAAATCATCTAAAACATGCGAAACATTGATATAACAGTGCAAATAACATTCTAATAAGATGATATAAGGTATAAAAATGATGATATAAAATGCACGTATCAACTCCCCCAAGCTTAAACCTTTACTCGTCCTCGAGTAAGTAAGGACATAGATCATTGCATGCATCGATGGACTTATGGTTGATAAATAAATACGGGCATTGTATCATCATCATATTCAATTGCAATGTAAGATTAATGAACTAAAACTCATACACATGAGGGCAACATAAGTAGAAGTTCTAGCAATCACCCTTACTTTTGAAAGCAAATAACCAATGTAACTTGGACAACTGAATCATACTCCTTTTTCCATGCTTTTGCTTTTCATGGCAAGCATTTGTATGATTAGAGTTAAATGTGAAAGCAAATATGAGTAGTGGCCTTGATAAAGTAAAGGTTAGATGTCTCATGCCCCTTGAATACAAGTACCTACACCATGATTACTCAACTTGGGAAACAAAGCAAGTTTAAGTTATCTATCATTGTAAGCAATAATGGTATTACCAAGAGCCTCAACTGGGGTACCTCTTGTCCCATGATATGGATCAAGCCCACATCAAAACAACAAGACAAACAAACATAATGAACAACCTCAACACCCTTTTTATTTACCAATTGATATAGCTTTTTATTGCAGGATGTATCACAGGAAGTTCAAAACAGCATGTAAGTAAATTTCCACCATGAATGATGCATGGCTTAGATTAGCGGCCCAGGTTTCTCTCTAACCATTTATACAAACTCATTTAAACTTACTCTATTTCCACATTATTTCACCATGTTAGGCATCCATAAACAAAAGTACATGATATCAACTAAATAAATGATGGAACATGTTGAAAGCTTTGCATGTGACAGCACATATGGGCCAACTCCCAACCTTAAACATTTATCAAGCCACTACCATCATAAAATTAATCACAATGGTTCATGTTTATTGTTTGATATTTTGATGATATGATTCTACAGTTGTCCAACAAACTCAAATTAATTTAATCCAATGTAAGATGTGATTGAAACCTCTAAATATGCCACGCTCATTTGCATGAGTGTTACCCAGAAATCTCCAAAACAAGAGAACCATGGATGACACCATACTTTAATATTCATTGATAAACCACAAGATAGGGATACATGATTATGCTCTATGAGCTCACACAAGCTTGAACGAAATTGATAACTAAACGATAAAAGCAAAACACACCTTAACTAGACAGATAAAAGAGACTAATAAAGAGAAAGACTAGGTGGAACTCCCCCAAGCTTGACGTTCTTCCAGACTCTCCTTTGCTGCAGCTTCCTCCTTCTCGTATTCTTCCTCCCATTCAGCCATCTTCCATGGGAAGGGTCTTCCATCACGGAAAGATGTAGGTGGATTATTATACCTTGGGGTGGCAGCTGCTGCAATCTTCTTGAAGCGTTCTTCATACTCGCAGTTCTGGTTTTCTACATCCCACATGAAACACTGGATCTTCTCTAACTTGTCGATGACGTACTTGTACCTATCTTCCAGATCTTCAAGTCCCTCCTTGTACTCTTCAACCTTCTTCTCCAACTCCAGGTTCATGAAGTGATGAGCATCAAGGTTGCGGTAAACCACAGTCCCATACCTGAAGGTCTTGTCTTCCAACTCGTCCAGTCTTTCCTCCACGGTACCGGTGGGCTTGGGAGTCTTCACCTCCTCCACGAGCATCACCCCTTCCTTGAAGCACACGGTCTTCTGAGGCGCCATAACGGAGTTGAGGTAGTGGTTCACGACACCCTCCTTGGAAGAGCTCCCCCCTCAAGATTAGATCCGGAGCAAGACATGGCTAAAACCTGGCAGACAGAAACAGCAAGAAACAAAGATCGCTCGAGAACGCTCGGTGCGAGATTAGATCGTCGGAGAGGGGTATATATTGAGGGTTTTTAGGTCAAGACGGAGCGTTGGGATCGAAAACGAGGCGAAAAAGGTCTTCGAGGTGGAAAAGGAGTGGGCCCACGCGGCCCCTGTACTTGGCCGCGTGGGGCCACCTCTTTCCTCCCTCGGGACTCCGTTTCGTCAAGTTTTCTTTCCCCACACTTTTATTTCCATAAAAAATGACTTCCATAAAATTTCATGTAATTCCGAGAAACTTTCCAATACAAAAGTTACCTTTTATTGAAACTGCTCGACCCCCTTTTATTACTTCTTCCGGTGTTTGTAAATTCAATGTTTCCAACGTTCCAACGAAGCTTTTTCCTGCAATATAATGTTTAAGACGTTGTCCATTGACCACATGAGGTTTACCTTTCATATCACCGTAGAGACGGATAGCTCCTGAACGGTACACCTCCTGTATGACTAATGGTCCCTACCATTTCGAGGCTAGCTTCCCTGCAGAAAACTTGAAACGAGAATTGTATAATAAAATTTGATCTCCTACTTTGAATTCTTTTCTCGTAATCTTCTTGTCATGCCAAATCTTAACTTTCTCTTTAAACATTTTAGCATTTTCATAGGCTTCATTCCTCCATTCATCTAGCAGGTTTAAATCAAGGATTCTTTTCTCTCCTGTAGTCTTAAATTCAAAGTTTAATTGTTTAATAGCCCATCTAGCTTTATGTTCTAATTCAACAGGTAAATCACAAGCTTTCCCATAGACCATTTTATAAGGGGACATTCCCATAGGATTTTTAAATGCAGTTCTATAAGCCCATAATGCATCATTAATTTTAAGTGGCCAATCAGATCTAGACTTGTTAACTGTCTTTTCCAGAATGAGTTTAATTTCCCTATTGCTTAATTCAACCTGTCCACTTGTTTGAGGGTGATAAGGAGATGCAATTCTATGGTTAACATCATATTTTGCCAAAGCTTTCCTAAAAACACCATGTATAAAATGAGAGCCACCATCAGTAATTAAGAACCTAGGAACACCAAACCTTGGGAAAATGATGTCCTTAAGCATCTTCATTGCTGTGGCATGATCTGTACTTTTGGTTGGAATTTCCTCCACCCACTTTGTAACATAGTCAACTGCAACCAAAATATGAGTATGCTTTGTCTTTGAAGCTGGGAAAGGTCCCGTAAATCAAAACCCCACACATCAAATGGTTCAAGTGGTAGAGAATAATTCATAGGCATTTCATTTCTCCTACCAATGTTTCCAACTCTTTGACATTTATCACAAGATTTAACATATTCATGGCAATCTTTAAATAAAGTAGGCCAATAGAAACCATATTGTAATACCTTTGCTGGTGTGCGATCTCCTGCATGATGCCCTCCATATGGATTATCATGACAATCTCTTATTATAGCCTGTTGTTCATGCTCAGGTATACAACGTCTAATAATACCATCTACACTTTTCTTATAGAGGAAAGGATCATCCCAAAAATAATGTCTAAGATCATAAAAGAATCTCTTTCTTTGTTGATAAGTAAAGTGTGGAGGTAATACTTTTCCAACAATAAAATTTGCATAATTAGCGAACCAAGGAGAAGCAGCCTTAATACTGGAAACATTAACATTTGCAAGTTGTTCATTAACAAAGCTATCATTAATAGGAATAGGATCATCAGGTATATTTTCCATTCTAGAGAGATGATCAGCTACTTGGTTATCTTCTCCATTTCAAAGGGCAATTTCCAATCAAGAGGTTGAATAATAGGAGCACTTATTAAAGCATTCTTCAAAATATTAAAAGATTCAATGCAATCATCATTAAAAGAGAAAGGAACATCCTTTTGCAAAAGATTGGTTAGAGGCTTTGATATTTTGGAGAAGTCCTTAATGAACCTACGGTAAAAACCTGCATGCCCAAGAAAACTTCTTATACCTTTTATATCCTTTGGGTATGGTAGCTTCTCAATAGCTTCTATCTTGGCTGGATCAACTTCTATTCCATTTCCAGAAATCTTATGTCAACAATTCCTTCGGTAACCATGAAGTGACACTTCTCCCAATTGAGAACTAGATGTTGATCCTCACAACGCTGCAAAACTTTGTTAAGATTGAACAAGCAATTGTCGAAAGAAGTACCATACACAGAAAAATCATCCATAAAGACTTCCATTATCTTCTCAATGTAATCAGCAAATATAGCATTCATGCATCTTTGAAAAGTAGCAGGACCATTGCATAAACCGAATGGCATTCTTCTATAAGCAAAAGTACCAAATGGGCAAGTAAAAGTGGTCTTTTCTTGATCGTCCTTATGGACAGGAATTTGCGAGAAACCTGAATAACCATCTAGATAACAAAAGTGAGAGTGTTTAGATAACCTTTCTAACATTTGATCAATAAATGGCAATGGGTAATGATCTTTTCTAGTTGCTTTGCTTAATTTCCTGTAATCAATGCACATCCTATAACCAACAACAGTACGTTGAGCGACAAGTTCATTCTCATCATTTGGAACTACAGTCATTCCACCCTTTTTAGGAACACAATGGACAGGACTAACCCACTTGCTATCAGCTATAGGATAAATGATACCAGCTTCCATGAGTCTTATTACCTCTTTTCTTACCACTTCTTTCATTTTTGGATGGAGACGGCGTTGATAATCAACAACAGGTTTTGCATCCTCTTCCAAATTAATTTTATGCATACATAGAGCTGGGCTTATACCTTTAAGATCATCAAGAGAGTATCCAATAGCTGGTCGATGAGCTTTTAGTACATCAAGTAGTTTCTCTTCTTCAGCTAAAAGGTTAGCACTAATAATGACAGGATATATATTCTTATCATCTAAATATGCATATTTCAAATTGTCAGGCAAAGGTTTTAATTCAAAACTAGGATCCCCTTTAGGTGGTGGTAACACTCCTAAATTATCAGGTGGAATATGCAATTGTAACTGTGGTGGTTGCTGCCATAGTATTTTTCTAGAGCCTCTTTTTCCTCATCATTAAATGGTTCATCTTGATTAAGCATATGACGTTCTACAACATCTGTTGAAGCTACAGCTATAGGAGTAAGAGTTTCAATTATATCTTCAGAAATTGGCTCTTTCACAACATGTTTATCAGCAAATTTGGAAAAATTGAACTCATGTCTTTCATTATCACATTTAATAAACACTTTCTCTTTAAGCAAATTAATTTCAGCCCCAACAGTACGCAAGAAAGGTCTACCAAAAATGATAGGACAAAAAGAATCTTGAGGGAAACCAAACACAATAAAATCAGCAGGATATTTAATTTTACCAACTAGAACTTCAATATCTCTAACAATTCCAAAAGGGGAGATATATTCTTTATTAGCAAGTTGAATTGTCATACCTGTCCCTTCCATAACAATAGGATCAATATCAGGTTTGATTTCAAGATAGAGAGAATATGGAATGACACTAATGCTTGACCCAATATCACATAGACCATGATAACTTGAAGTCCCAATAGAGCATGATATTATAGGTTTTCCCACCTTGGTCGAATTTTTCTTAGTAACAGTAGTAAGCAAATTTTTCTTAACTTGGTTTGGATATGGGGGTGGCTCAACATACTCCTCAATTCTCACAGATGACACTGGCTCTATCTGTTTAATAACTTTAGGAATAACAATAGACTGTTTAACAGGTTCAACATAAGTTTCAAACCCACTTTTAGGAATACGGACATGCTCAGCAAAAGATTTAGCTATTTCAAGTATAACATAAGGATCAAGATTAAATGTATCACTCATATTTTTAAACAAGATAGAAGTAGAGAAGGTCTCCACACATGAATATCCATAATCAAAATAAGGTTTATTACCTTTATCAAGTTCCCAGTGTCCAGTATTTTCAGAAATAGTTTCCAATAGATTCCATGCTTCTTCTTCAGTATTATTTGTAAAACTCCCACCAGATGAATTGTCCAAAATTTCCTTATGCTTCATAGGTAGCCTCACATAAAAGTTTATCAATATAAGTTTCTTTGTAAGATCATGACAAGGATTCTCACGAAGGAGTGCCTTCAGTCTCCCCCAAGCTTGAGTAATACTCTCTCCCAGATGTGGCCAGAAATTAAATATATAGCAGTGACTCTCATAAGATTCTCTAGGACTAAAATATTTAAGAAAGAAAATCTTACTCAATACACTCCATTCAGTAGTGGCTCCTTCATCCAAAGACCTGAACCAAATTTCGAGCATTACCAGATAAAGACATAAATAATAACTTCCTTTTCACGTAGTCCTCAGAAATACTAGGGATCCTGAATAAGCCACATATTTCTTCAATCATTTCAATGTGTTCACGTGCAGTCTTAGTTCCATCTCCTGAAAATACATTCTTCATAACTCTTTCAACATGCCCAGTGGGAATCTTAAATCCCACTTCAGGTATCTTAGGCACATCAGTTTCAACCACTTTAGCAGTAGTGGTAAAAGCACTTTCAAAAAGAGTAAGGTACAGCGAGGGACGATTCTTAAGTGCCATAGTAGCAATGAGATAAAACAACAAATATAATTCAGATTTCAAGTTTCCTTACCAAACTTCTTACCAATAGCGCTACGCTCCCCGGCAACGGCGCCAGAAAAGTATCTTGATGACTCCCAAGTGCAGGAGATCAATTGTAGTACCTTTCAATGAGAAAAGGTTGTCGAACCCATGAGGAGTTGAAGGTATTGGTTAGAAAGAATGATAAATAAAACAATAAAAGATGCAAGTGTTTTTGGGATTTTTGGTTGTATAAATGCAAAAGAATAAAAATGCTTAAAATAAATAGTAGCAAGTAGAAAGCTCTCAAAGAGAGAGAAAGCCAAATCCTCTATGTGGCTAGAGGACAAGCTCAAGTGATGTGTGTCTTATATGTCGAAAACGTTCCCGAGGGCGGCATGGATATCACTAGGCATAGATATTTATTAAACAACACGTTGCATATCTTGTCAAGTTTTAATCTTCTTGGGGCGGAGCCATAACTAGGCATAGCTAAATAATTAAACTACAACCCCTTATGATGGATCATGTGGCCAATTTAATGACTTGCACAGGAATTATTAAGACATAAAGTCCCACCATAGCATTACACTCTAAGGTCCCCGACACTACTACCCACATAATATAACTGCATGACTCTGTCTTGGGCTTAGTTGTCCTCCCAAGTCTTCCTCAATTCATTACACTACGTTGTTCTCCTATGAGCCCTTTAAAGGTGAAGTGTTGTGCAGTCGACGTTCGCACAACACCATCATAGAATCACATAAAAGATAAACTCTTGACAAAATACCAACACATGTTATATATAAATCATTGCCAATTCATCCTATGCCCTCAGGAACATATGGGAACTACTCACAACATGCAAACATGATCATAATCAGTGGCATAAACGGTACAACACAATCTGAAATAAATACTTCACCACCAAATAATGACAAGTACCCAATCACAAACATGAATAGGAGCACTAGCCAATGATATAGGGTATAGCAACTCTCAAACTATGAGGGGAACGGAGTGGATCGCGGAGATGGTGATGGAGATGGTGCTGGTGATGGTGACGACGGTGATGTAGAGGCCTCCTCCCACGCCAAGGAGGAGAGGTGATGATGATGGCGGTGATTTCCCCCCTCTCCGGAGCTCTGGAGCAGCAGGATCTGACCCCCTTTAGAGAGAATCAGGAGCTCCGCCGCCGCCACGGCCTCAGATAATTCGGGGAAAATTAGGGCATCCCTTTTCGGCGAAGACAAAGGTGTTGGTTAAAAGCCCCACGCGAGGAGGTGAACGAGGGCCTACTTGGTGGGTCCCACGCGGCCAGGTACATGGGCTCCATGGGCCCACCCCATTTGGCCCTCGTGACCCTCCTGTCTTCGGTCTTCTTTCCTCCACCCTTCTCCTGATGAAAAACTGGCGTGGTATTTTTCCTTTAATTAGTTGAGTCCGCGAAACTCCTGAAACAATAAAAAGAAGAAAAGGGGGGGTATATGCCTCCTAGATGTTAAATGCCAAAAATAGGGACTTTGTATGAAAGTCCCATAAATCATCTAAAACATGCAAAACATTGATATAACAGTGCAAATAACATTCTAATAAGATGATATAAGGTATAAAAATGATGATATAAAATGCACGTATCAAGCGGTAGAAAACAATAATTGTTGGAGGTTGCATATTACCTCTGTAGCAAAAGCAGCCACGAACTCGACTCTTCCCTGTTCATCGAGAATGATCCCGATTTTCTGCACATGTCCTGCGANATGTTGTTGCAGGCTCGAAACCCAAACGAAAACCTTACTCCTCGTCAGAAAATTCTGCACCAATTAATAATTTGCAACAGAATGGGTCAGATACCATTAAAATGGATCTGGCAAGTGACACTATGTGGACACTTAGTGGAATAACTCTATAACCTGTATGCATATTTGGCTGGTGGAGTTTCAAGGCTATTTTGCATAAAGCCAATTTTGCCTAACACTTTTGTAAAATCTTTTCCTTAAAATTGAGACATGTATGGCATGACAACCACAATCTCATCTACCCATGTTTACCCATCAAGTTTTACGTAGAGAAATTTGAATGTTGGGAGCCTCCGTTGAATCCTTGATCAGCTGCTTGAATTGTCCATAACCGAGGACACGGCTAAGTACTTAGTTTTTAACTCTGTAGAGGTTGTGCACTTTCACCATTAGACTCAACAAACCCAAACTATCCTCAAGCACTCAATTTGTGTTAAGGAAAAGGAGAGAGTTGAGACGAGACTTTTCAGAAGCATTTTCTCCTTCCCTTACTGGCTTGACCCGTTCCACCTACCTCCTCTACATCTGCTTGTCATGCCGGGAGGAGTCCACGCAACTTAATTCATCTAGCCAGAGCCCATATGACTAATGGCTGCACGGGAAGCATCTTCACTTAGAGAAAACTTTGGTCCCTTTGTTCCTGGGTGGCAATCCACAAGTGAATATCCCATCGGTAAAACCCCTAGGGACAACACTCAACTCATACAACCATTCAAGCCCAAATCCACCCAGGTGATAAATTAACTTAGTAGAATTAAGCTTTTCACTAAAACACTTTTGCATAGCACCAATATATCTACTAAGTTATCCATAGGATTCTAGACACAACTAGTGTAGCGGTATGATGGGTTTAGCACATAGCAATAATACTATCCAACACATGCTTATAAATAAATACACTAGTAATGCATATAAAATACTTAGGAAATTTATGGGGGTGTGCCACTTGCCTTGGCAACAAGCAGAAAAGCAACAACAGCTGCAACAATCCTCGTTTCCCTCCGGAGATTCTAACACATCAAACAATACATAATCAACACACAAGTTCCATAAAACTTCTAAGGAAAATATGCAATGCATGATGTGCAAAATATTTCTAAGGACTAGGGATGCATGCCATGCCATGAAATTATCCTAAGTTATTGCAAGGCAAGTAGGATGGTCCAAAAATGACTAAAGACCAAGGTCATGACACTTTTAACTAAGGACTAAAGCTAACACAAGTCCAAATAATTTCTAAGGAAAAGTGTTGTCAAAATTTTATTATCAAAATTTTCTAAGGAAGAAGTTACTCTATTTGGGAGGCAGAATATTTCTAAGTACATTTATAGCTAGGATGAACAAAAATATGGCTAAGTCAACGAATAAAATTACTTTTACAAAATTACAGAAAATTCCTATGGCCAGAAATTTGTCATATAAAATTATAACAAAAGGAATTAAACAAATATCAATTTTTAAATTAAAGTTATGTCCAAAATACTAATTAAGCCACTTTTTAAGTTAAACAAAATTAATTCGACAAAACCTAAAATTACCAATGCCAAAAGTTTCTACACGTCAGTAGCTATCCAAAAATATAAATTTCAACATTTTCTTATAAAGGGATAAAAATTAATGATAGATTTAATCGCAGGGACTAATCTGTGATGCGCAGGGGCTAAATTGTAAAGGAATACAGAAGAAAGCTTCGCGCTGAAGTCCCTGGCGACGTGTCATTCTCTGATTGGTGCGGAGCTCCCCGTTGCTGAGTTGGCGTTGACTGCTGACGCGGCTTGACGTGGCGCTGACGAAGCGTTGACATGGCTGATGATGGGGCGTCGACGTGGCTTCTCCGGATTCGCTGATACCCCTTCTCGGTACGATCTAATCTACACCGCATAAAATCGATCCAACGGCCTAGATCTATAAGACCAAAAGGTCATTGGCGCTTCCGCCGGAGTTTCGCCGGAACCCTAGTTCCTACGGTGGCGCCATCGCCGGAATCTGCTCCTCTACTCTACGAAGCTTGCGGGGATGGACGGCTCATACCAGAAGAAGCGGAGCATCGAGGCGGAGACGATGGTGTGGTCGAGGATGTCGGGGAAGCTCCGGGTGGTCTTCAGTTGCTTGCCGAAGTTGTTCCCGCGGCGGTGGTCGATGTCGAGGAAGCTCCCGTCGCGCTGAAGCTCGGAGAAAAACAACACGCATCATTAGAGGATGCGCAAGGACGTAGCAAAGAGATTGGGACAGGAGATAGGGCTGGATATCGACTGTGCTCACCGGAATTTGCAAAATATGGCGGCGGCAATGGCGGACGGCGGCGGATCAATGCGCGCAGCCTGGAGGCGAATAGCTAGGTTTTTTTGGGGGTTTTAGAGGAGGGAGTCGTGGACTATTTATGGAGACAGAGGGCACGAGATAGGATCGCTTGAAACGACCGGATTGATCTCGAGTTCGAGCTGGATACGATGCCGTGAAGATCGCGTCGGGAGGTTGGGGATGATACGCCTCAGGGGTGGGTCCCGCGTGGAAGTGAGAGAGAGGGAGGTGGGCTGCTGGGCCGCTACAGGGCGCGCGCGCGGAAGAAAAGGGAAGAGATAGGTGGGCATGGCCCAGTTAGGCCAGGCGTTAGTTTTTTTTTTTCCACGAAAAAGTTTTCCTCTTTTCTTTTTTATTTCAAAAACAAATAACTTTTGAATTATATAACCAAATCAATTCAAACCACTTTCAAATTTTTGTAAAAACATGCCCCACATATTTAGTATGACTTGGGGATATACTTTACAGAAATTTTATATTTTAAAATTCGAAAAGGTTTGGATAGTATTTGTAGAAGCTTTGCAAAATAGGTTTTTGAAAGATTTCTCTAATTTTCGCAATTATAAACTAAACATTAAACAAGGTAAGTATGCAATGACATGATGCATGATGCAATTTGAAAGTTTTAAATTTTTGTGAAAATTGGGATGTTACACTTCTCCACATGCATATTGGATCACAGTATTGTCGGATCAAGAATATGAGTAGATTGATTCAAAGGTCCTCCTGTCCTCACTACATCACATCCTAAAATTAGAGGCGGTTGAAAGTGCCTCTATTTTTTCTAAAAATGCCTGTAAATAGTTTTTGGAGGCACTTTTCAATGTGTTGGATTTGTTTGTGTAGGGAATTCTATTTTAAGGAACTTTTAGATAAGGGCAAATTATCCTTCTGCCATCAGTTGTGTCCACGTGCTCAGTTTTGCCCTCAGATGCGAAACGTCCTCAGTTTTACCCCTAGTCTTTGCGCAAGGATTTATTCCGTGAATCTTGCCGTCTCCGTCTGGTCAAGGTAGTTGACTCGGGCTTGTGGGACCCAGTACATGACCGTTGTAGCCACTTCTTGTGGGACCCCCCTGTCGACCATTCCTGAGGGCAAAACTAAGCAAATGGGCATACACTGATGGCAGCCGTCGACCATTGCCGGCGCCGCGTCTGTGATAAAAGAGATGTACCGCGCCCCCAGAGCTCGCAGCGGAATCAGCGAAGCGGGGTTGGAGGCGGCCACGCGCAGAGGTGGGCGGCGAGCTAGGAGCCGGGCGCAGAGGTTGGCAGGTAGGAGCCGGGCGCGGGCGACCGAGAGGGCGGCGTCGACGGGGAGCGCCGCCAACGGTGGGAGGGCGCGGCTGTGTGCTACAGCTACAGGTGACGTGCGCGGACGCGGTGAGTTCCCCTTCGGCTCCGCGCGTTCGCGAATCGAGCTCCATGTCTTCTTCTAGCTCCCGCGCCCCCTCACGGATGGAGATCCCGGCGCGCACGGAGATGCCGATCTTCGTCTGTCCGGGGTGCCGGATGGACGTTGCTCGGAGGATATCGCAGACACCGAGGAACAGGAATCGTCCATTCTACGTGTGCACCAGCGCGATTGGGGTAAGAATCGGGGTAATTTCACAATTTTCATGGATCGGCATCCTTGAGCAATCCATTTGATCTGTTTGGCGATTTTGCAGTTAAAATGTTTCTTCCTTTGGGAAGATGTTTTGGTCCAGGCGCTGATGAATCCGCTGCTAGTTGAGCACCAAGAATGGCTGCCACAGACGGCAGCGGCGGCAACGCGAGCTCCGGAAGAAGAGACGGAGGGCGGAGCACGCATTGATACAGAGGTTGCTGACGAGCTAAGGAGATTGAACTAGAAGATTAGGAAGCTCGAATATCAAGCACAAATTCCCATTTGCATTTGGGCATTTGTAGGGGGTATGTTAGTCGCAGTGGGTGTAATGTTGAAATTGTATGGAATGGCATGAATTTGGGAGGAATTTGTAGGAGGAATTTTGGAGAAATTGTATGGTAATCGCACTGGCTGGGTGTAGTAGGAGTTTGTAAGCTTGAAATTGTATGAATAAAGGTTGAAAGAACGGAAAAGAAATGGGAAATTCAGAAGATTCAGTGCGTGGCAAATAACTCCTGTGCGATTCTTTCATCGGAATGGTGAAAACTGCGACATCGTTCGAAGAAATAGCTACTGCGCGATGTTTCTGACGGCCAAAATAGCCAGCACATGACATGTTTCATTAAACGGTCGTAACGTTGGATTGATTCCGACAGGTGGATCATAGACTTGTGTGCTCACTTAGTTGTGCTCATAGATTTAGATTTACCAAGGACATGATTTTCTATTTTTATAAGTTGAAAAAGAGGATTAATCAGAGCTCGAAAAAGAAGGCCGTGAGATATCAAGGTTTAAAAAATTAAATGATTTTCAATTCTTTTATAAGTTGAAAAAGAGGATTAACCAGATATTAGTGTCCTATATTTAGGATATAGGACACCAATATTTGTTGATCCATTGGTAGGGGTGCCACATTCGGGGCATATAAACTGCTCGTACACGCTATGAACTAGCGAGGTGGGACTAAACACGCTGTAAATTGCTTTGATGCGACGTAGGCGGTGGCGCGAGCAGAGCTGCGACTGGTCATGCATGCAACGGGTGGCTGCGTCGAGGCGAGCACACACGAAGGACACGAAGTCAGACGCACGTACGCTTGTTCCATGCACCGCGTCATTCTTGGTCGCCGGATCTCATTGAACGGCTTAGATCGAACCAGCGGGCCGATCCAAACCCCATCTATCCAGCCAATCAGCGCATCACATGCCCACAAGCCAATCAAATTGCAGAATGAGCGCACATGTGGATCGACACGTCACCTGCACACATGCGGATCGACGTGTCTGATCCCAACCGTTCACTCACCAGCGATAAACGGTTCAGAAGCGGGAGGGGTTTCGGATGGGGTTTATGGTTAGGGATTTTGGGGTTTAGGGTTAGTGTTTCAGTGAGATAGGGTTGAGCATAACTAATTAAAAAAATCAAGCAAATATAAAACTTTTGCACATTATCGTATTATGCAACTAAGTTGCTATAAAAAATATAAAACTTGGATTTTGAGTTGGTCAACGTTTTTTTGTGAAGTTTGACCAAACATTAAAATGAGCACAAATAATTCAAAAAAATTGTAAAAATGTGAAACCAGCGCACATTGTCGTATTATGTGACATAGTTACGATAAAAAATAATAAACTTGGTCTATGTGTATTTTCATGAGAAAACCTTCACACAAATGACTTACCACGATCGATGTTGCAGAGAGTTCAACTCAAAGTGAGGGGAAGTGGTTTTCGATTTGGAACTTGAAATTTTCTAAAACCTCACCAAAGCTTCATTTTGGAGTGACTAAGAAGGATCCAGGCTTAGTTTTTCATTTTCATGTTTAAATGTTGGTCAAACTTAGGTTTGACCAAATTTGAAATGAGCATAAAAATTCAAAAAAATCAAACAAATGAAAAACCAACGCACATAGTCTTATAATGTCATATACTAACGATTCAAGTTGATAAACAAGGTCTACATACATTCAGACGAAAATTAATGGATCTTGGCTCATATCGCCCAATCTCAAACTCCGTCGCATTGTAATGAGCATAAAAAATTCAAAAAAAATGAAAAACCAATGCACATAGTCTTATAATGCCATATAGTAATGATTCAAGTTGATAAACAAGGTCTACATACATTTAGACGAAAATTAATGCATCTAGGCATCTCAAACTCCGTCGCATTCAAATGAGCATAAAAAATTCAAAAAAAATCAAAAAAATGGAAAATCACCTCACATAGTCTATATATGTGGAATAGATGTGTAACTAAGTTAGTTGGCTGATTTAGACAAGGTCGAAAAAAACCTTGCTCAGAAATGAAGCCATTTACCCTACCTTTGGAGCTATTTTTTAGAACATTTTTCATGAATTTGAGTTTACTTCGCAAAAGGGCTCGGATTGATGACCAAGTTAGAACAAGCAAGTTCACCATAGTTTGGAAAGCATTGCAACATCCAAATAGCATGTCAATTTTTAAGTTTGGATCAAATTTGAAGTTTGGTTCACATATTTCAATCACTCACCCATTTGGCCCTCATTTTGACACGACTTTCTCAAAACATGTACCATCATCATCCAAACACCATTAAAACTGAAGCGATCCTGCCCTTTTAAAAATGGCCAAGATCCCTGTGTTCTGTGCTAGTCCCTGGATCGAATAGCTAGCACCACAGTTCAAGATGTAATATCGTGCAAATGCGTCAAATATCTATTACATCGAAGATCCAGAAAAGTAAAACATTACAAGTTGCATAGCACAAGGCTAGCATATTACAAAACTCAGCAGCGGAAAACATATAATAGCATGGAGTCCTCATCATCTTCATGTGCCACAGGCAGACATGTTGGTTGCAGACTCGAAACCTATAGCGTTCCTTACTCATCGTCAAACGAACCTGCAACGATAAAAGCGTTGCAGCCAAAAATTGGTCAGAACCATTTGAGTGGATCTGGCAAGTGATACTTGTGGACTCATAAAGGCAAACTTCTAACATCTAAATGCATATCTGGCTGGTGGAGTTGACAGGCTCTTGCGCAAAGCAATATTTTATCCTATACTTTCAAAAATCATTTCTTTCTTTCCAAAACTTAGGAGACATTCCTGGGCGCACCAGTGTCTCAAATCCCCCCATGTTCTCCCATCAAATTTTAATTTAGAAATTGGAATGAATGAGATTTTTCCGTCGACCACCTTGCTTAGTTACTCAAATTGTCCATAACCGGGGACACGGCTAAGATCTTAGTTTTATTTTACTCTCGAGAGTTTGTGACACTTTCACCACTTGACTTCATCAACCCATTCTGTCCTTGACCTTCTTGAAGTGAAAAGGAAAGGTGAAGATGAAGACGAGACCTTTGGGAAATGTTCCCCGGTTCCTCTGGGCAGACCCATACAAGACAACATCCGCTGAGAACTGCCGGAATTGGGGCCTATAACTTACTTAGTCAAGGCAGAGCCATAGTACCAAGTGGCTGCACTAGAAGTAAACTAGACATGGAGTGACATGAAATCTCAAAACCCTAGGTGATCTTTCACAAGTGTACGTATTCAGGTTCACCCATGGAAATGGGCCTGAATAGCCACTCAACTTCGCCTCCATCATACGGACCAATACCACCTAGGTAGTTCATTAATTTAGTAGAATTTTTCCTGAACTCAACTACAATAAAACAATTCAGTTTTGCATCAAGCAATTCCACTAAATTAAATAGGTCACTAGCCAACCAGTCATGTGGCTATCCTAACAGGTTTGCATAGCATATAACTTTAATAAAAACAGCCTATCATGCATGCTACTGGAAAATAGTCTACAATGCAATATAGTAAAGTAGTAGATCATTTATGCTGGAGTATCACTTGCCTTTTGAAGGTTGTCGTTGCTCACACACTCTTTTCAACGTAAGTCGTATCTCTCCGTTCAATCTAAACAATATAAACAAACAACAATAAATAACCATCCAACAACAATAAAACAAGCACAACATCAAACATGGACAACAATAAAACAACAAGGTTGATAGTCCAAGTTCATCACATAATTCAATATACAAAAAGAATTATTGTAATGAGGTCCTGGTAGGTCAAAGGTCCAAGGTTTACAATTTGGATATGGTCAAATTGCAAACTAGGTCAAAGTTTGCAACACAAGCCACTAAAAGACTTTAAAGCAATTTCAACATTTTCATGATGAAATGGTTCAACTAAAATGGGATTTGGTTATACTGGACAGAGGGCTAAATTACCAAACATTTTCCCTAAAGAAAACATTTAAAACAATAATAAAATCATTTTCAAACTCCCAAAAAGGGCATAACACAATTTTAAATAAAACAAGGACTCAAAACATTTTATAAATTTTGGGAAAGGTCCTACTAGACAGAGGACAACTATACAAAACTAATCCAATTGGATTTACCCAAAAATCTATTTTTAAACTAAAGTTATGCCAAAATTACTCAAATTACACATTTAAATTTGAATAATTTAAACTAGGGAAAAACTGAAAACTAATATGTCTAAAATAATCTACAGATCCTGAGGTTTTCAAAAAGGTAAAGTTTGTTAAATTTGGCCAAACCAATAAAAAGTTATGAAGGTTCTAAGTTGTAGGGGTTTTTCTGCAAAACTGCCAAATTAAATCAATTCGGCCGAAATTACAGAAAATGGGGCTGACGTGGATGCTGACTGGACTTGACGTGGCGGTGATTGTGCAGCTGACGAGGCTGCCACGCGGCGGTTCTGGATTGGCTGGTACCGGTTCGGTATAGGAAACAAACGGAGCCGTTGGATCGAGATCCAACGATCCAGATCTAAACGGGGTGGCCGGCCGGAGTTAGGGTTCCGGCGGGCGGCGGCGGACGGCGGCGACAGGGCGGCATCTCACGTTCCCGACGAACTACGGCGTTCATAACGGAGCGGAACCCACCTGCGTGATCAGCACGACGAAACGAAGACGTTGGCGAGGTGGTGCGCTTCGGGAACTTCTCCTCCTCCACCGATTGCTCACCGGAGTTGGCTTCGGCGGCGGCTGAAGGATGTTGAGGACGGGGGCGTCGATCTGAGGATGGAAAAATCACCGGACGATGTCACAAAGATGCGCACGCGCAAGAGAAAGCCGAAGGGGTGCAGTAGAGAGGAGGGGATGGCCGGAGTGCACGACGGCGAGCTCTGCTTACCGGCGGCAATGGCGGTGGTGCGGGGTCGAATCTGGGCAGCCTGGCGGCGCTTGGGCTAGGGTTTTTAGGGGCAAACGACGCGGACGTCGAGGGGCTTATAAGGACGCGAGAGAGGGAAACAAATCCCGTGAAAATCGATCGGATTTGGACGATGAACGGCATCGTATCTCGGCCGGTTTCTTGCGCTGGAGCTGTTCGTGCTGACGTCAGCCCTTGCATCATCGTGGTCCCACCGGTCAGAGAGATATAGAAAGGAGAGGAGGGAGGGAGGCCGGTTCAGGATGGTGCTGGGCTGGTCTCGGGCTGGCTCGGTTCCTTTTTTTTTAACAAAACTTAACCTTTGCTTTTCTCTGTTTTCTTTTATAACTTTTGAAATAATGCTCCAAATCAAGTGAAATAACTTTGTAAGAATTTGTAAAATTTAGAATAATCATTTGGGACATTTGGCAACCTTTTCCAAAATATTTTATTTTGAAATAAAAACAAATACTACATAAAGGCATAATTGACATGTTTATGTCTTTTTAAATAAATAGGGTTTTATAAATTCTTTCTGAACTCAAGTAAAATCCAGAAAATTAGTATGAGTATTATCATCCAAAATTATAAACTCAATAAAATAATTTGTGGCAAAACTTTTATTTAACTAGAATTTGATAAATCCTTTTAAATGCAAACACCCATTTAATTCTGGGCTTTGTCAAAATATTTGAAATACTTTGCCAAAAAGGTTTTTAGGATTTTATAGAAATCCAAATTAAGTATTTTATTTACAAAACTTTAAAACTTGAAAATGAAGGATAAAGGAATATTTAAAATAATATCCCTTTAAGAGAATAGAAGTAATCTTCAAAGATGGTTTTTCTTGATTTTTGGAGACTTTATCTATTTAATAATAAAAGTTTTAAATTTTTGTGATTTTTAAAACATTCCAAAATTTGGGATGTTACAAACCTACCACCCTTAAAAGGAATCTCGTCCCGAGATTCAAAGAGGCTAGAAAGAAAGATAGGTTTGGGATCTCTGGGTTTAGTCAAATGGGTGGGCTACCACCCTTAAAAGAAACTTTTGTGGGCAGTCTTGAACTCTGGCCTTTGGACTAGGGCATATGGAAGTTTGTGGATCCTTGTATCATAGGATTTAATTCCAATAGGTGGGTGTCTCCTCATGTAGCTTCGTATACTGTAGGGGCACTCGTTGGGTCCATCAAAAGTCCAAGATGAGAGAGTTTCACCAGATCTTGTCATCCCTCTCTGATTTGTCATTGGCATGTTGTTCCTCCTGGTTCACTTTCTTCAGTGCAGGCGCTACACCATTTCTAACGGAACTCTCATGGTTGGTCAACACTTCCATTTGTAGGATTTCTTCTTCTTCACAAGAGCTGGGGTTTATTCTCACCGTAAAGCTTACGTATAGGCAACACTTGCCTTACATAGGGTTATAATATCCAGTGGCTCAGGTTCATCGTCGGCTCTCTAATAGGTTTGTCACTCAGATTTACCATTCCTCATAGCAAGAGCGAATGATATGAGTATTCGCCATGGGGGCCAATCCATGTCGCACCCACTCATTACCTTGTACTTGGTTTGGTGAATCTCGTAGGCTAACACTCGGTCGATCTCACTTGTCCGACAGAGAGTTTCCAATCTGTAAGACAACCTCAACTAAACTATCGATCCTTTAAAACTATGGGGTTGCGTAAACTCCTGCACACGCTAGCTCACAAGCTATAGCTTCTTTGGTGATCCTTCTCAGTGGGAAGCACGCTTTCCATGTCATCTTAGCTTGTCCATTTTAGCGTCATGTCTTCATCCCTGATATGACGAAGAGGCTTCACAACAATAGCTATTGTTTCGTTTAAGCTTTGGTATAAGATAGTCGATACTAGTTTCATTCATCCTCACATAATATGGTTATTATTTTGACATTACATGACTCTTACATCATAATGCTCATTTCCTCATACATAATTCTAATGAAAAAAATTAGTCGAGCAAGGCATTCACACGACGTCTCTTCCGACTTGGGCAATCATCGGTGAAGTGTCCTGTCTCTCTGCAGCGATGGCAAAATACTGTTGACATATCTCGGGGCTCTTCTGGGCATTCTCTTTCATAATGGACCATTTTCTTGCAATTAAAACATTTCGCATAGTTTTTGTCTTCCATCGGACAATTATTCGCGTAATGCCCCTTGTCCTTGCACTTGTAACATGTCACCTGACTGAGGTCCCTGTTAGTCTCATGGTTGTGGCACTGCTGGCCATTTCCATTGTTGTGACCATTTTGTACTTTTCCTTTGACTCCTCCATTGCTTGATTTGAATCCACCACTATGGCTGATACCGTGATGACGGTGGTCGTCATTAGTTCTGTGATGGTTCACAAGTCCCTTCTTGAGAGAATTTAACTTGTTCTCTTTTTCAGTCTTCCATTCGAGGTAGTCGCTAGAATAGTGTCCCATCTTCTTACACTTATAACACTGTATGTGACTAAGGTCCTTCTTCTTCTTCTTTGGCCTTTCTCTAGAGAACAGGTCTTTGTAATCTTCCTCATCATAATCCACCTCAACGGTGGGGAACCTTGCTGTTCGTTTAAAGGGGCAATCTCGAGAAAAATGACCCTCTTCTTCACATGAATAACAACACTTGGTGGTGACCATAGATGAGTTAGGATGAGTACTAATTATAGCTTCACCTTCCATCTTGTCATGAATAACAAGTCCCTCCTCATACTGTTTTGGCTTGATCTCATCACCAACCTCCTTCTCTGGGCAGTCATTTGCAAAATGGCCCGCCTCACTGCAATTGAAGCACACCACTTGGTTTCTATCTTGCTTACTTTTCCCTTTCTGATCTTGTTCTTCTAAAGTCTTCTGGAGAATTTGGTGCATTCCACCTTTGACCTGTTGACTGACTTCTTGCACTATGGGATAAAGCTGACACTGAGCTGGGACGTGAGTTGTCCCTTCACACAAAAAGCAGGTAACCTCGGTTTTGGGATATCCTTCATCTAGATAGTTTGCCTCACAATGGGGCCACTCATCATGACATTCTTTGGATGAATGACCTATCTCTTCACAGATTTTGCAGGCTCTAGGTCCTGTCATAACATTCTCCTTGTTATCTTTGTGTCCATCTTCCATCTGTGGTAAGTTGTTGTTGTTTCTTGCCATATACTGAGATATCATCTGCACTAATTGAGTCTGGTTATCTAACATTTGTTGCATTCCTGTGGGTAACTCATTCTTGGGGTTGTTGGCTTGACTTTCTTTCATCACTTGAGTCATCTGAGTCTGGGCTGCTACCAGCAACTGAACTGCATAGGGCACCTTGAGGTGGCTATCTTTTTCATCATGGTTGGTATGTGGGTGAGACATCTGGTTTGGTTTAGCAGAGATGAGTAGATATAGAAAGATACTAAGGGAAGCATTAATACCCATACACCGCATATCAAGACAAATCATCTTGCAAGCAACATATAGCAAGCATCAATCAGCAGTAAAACAACCAATAGAGATAAAAACAACTCCTCCTACTTAATTTTCGAAATTATAGTTTGGATAACAAACAAACACAACAAGGTTTTTCAAAATAGACACGATAGTACTGCCATACCACAATTTGGTAAGTCAATACAATATTACGATAACGCTATTCGGGTAAAATGGTGGTCTAGTCTATCTCTTCCTTTAGTGATTCAGCATTCTCTTCTATTTCTCCGAGTTCGTCAAGGTACTTCTGGTGTTATGAATTCTAATTTGAAGTCTTCTATCAAGGCACTTGATGGCTTCTCATACTTGTCATGTTTATCTTCAACGCCTCCGGAAACATTTCTAAGTTATGGTCATCTATAAATAAGATAAGATAACTTAGATAGCAATTAGGTGAGAAGGTTACAAGAAGATATTAGGAAAGTTTTTGGATGAATAGAAAATAACTTTATGCCTATGGTCTTTCTTATTTCTAATCCAATCCTAGGGTTTCGAACCTACAGGCAACACAATGCTCTGATACCATCTGAAGCGATCCTGCCCTTTTAAAAATGGCCAAGATCCCTGTGTTCTGTGCTAGTCCCTGGATCGAATAGCTAGCACCACAGTTCAAGATGTAATATCGTGCAAACGCGTCAAATATCTATTACATCGAAGATCCAGAAAAGTAAAACATTACAAGTTGCATAGCACAAGGCTAGCATATTACAAAACTCAGCAGCGGAAAACATATAATAGCATGGAGTCCTCATCATCTTCATGTGCCACAGGCAGACATGTTGGTTGCAGACTCGAAACCTATAGCGTTCCTTACTCATCGTCAAACGAACCTGCAACGATAAAAGCGTTGCAGCCAAAAATTGGTCAGAACCATTTGAGTGGATCTGGCAAGTGATACTTGTGGACTCATAAAGGCAAACTTCTAACATCTAAATGCATATCTGGCTGGTGGAGTTGACAGGCTCTTGCGCAAAGCAATATTTTATCCTATACTTTCAAAAATCATTTCTTTCTTTCCAAAACTTAGGAGACATTCCTGGGCGCACCAGTGTCTCAAATCCCCCCATGTTCTCCCATCAAATTTTAATTTAGAAATTGGAATGAATGAGATTTTTCCGTCGACCACCTTGCTTAGTTACTCAAATTGTCCATAACCGGGGACACGGCTAAGATCTTAGTTTTATTTTACTCTCGAGAGTTTGTGACACTTTCACCACTTGACTTCATCAACCCATTCTGTCCTTGACCTTCTTGAAGTGAAAAGGAAAGGTGAAGATGAAGACGAGACCTTTGGGAAATGTTCCCCGGTTCCTCTGGGCAGACCCATACAAGACAACATCCGCTGAGAACTGCCGGAATCGGGGCCTATAACTTACTTAGTCAAGGCAGAGCTGCACTGGAAGTAAACTAGACACGGAGTGACATGAAATCTCAAAACCCTAGGTGATCTTTCACAAGTGTACGTATTCAGGTTCACCCATGGAAATGGGCCTGAATAGCCACTCAACTTCGCCTCCATCATACGGACCAATACCACCTAGGTAGTTCATTAATTTAGTAGAATTTTTCCTGAACTCAACTACAATAAAACAATTCAGTTTTGCATCAAGCAATTCCACTAAATTAAATAGGTCACTAGCCAACCAGTCATGTGGCTATCCTAACAGGTTTGCATAGCATATAACTTTAATAAAAACAGCCTATCATGCATGCTACTGGAAAATAGTCTACAATGCAATATAGTAAAGTAGTAGATCATTTATGCTGGAGTATCACTTGCCTTTTGAAGGTTGTCGTTGCTCACACACTCTTTTCAACGTAAGTCGTATCTCTCCGTTCAATCTAAACAATATAAACAAACAACAATAAATAACCATCCAACAACAATAAAACAAGCACAACATCAAACATGGACAACAATAAAACAACAAGGTTGATAGTCCAAGTTCATCACATAATTCAATATACAAAAATAATTATTGTAATGAGGTCCTGGTAGGTCAAAGGTCCAAGGTTTACAATTTGGATATGGTCAAATTGCAAACTAGGTCAAAGTTTGCAACACAAGCCACTAAAAGACTTTAAAGCAATTTCAACATTTTCATGATGAAATGGTTCAGCTAAAATGGGATTTGGTTATACTGGACAGAGGGCTAAATTACCAAACATTTTCCCTAAAGAAAACATTTAAAACAATAATAAAATCATTTTCAAACTCCCAAAAAGGGCATAACACAATTTTAAATAAAACAAGGACTCAAAACATTTTATAAATTTTGGGAAAGGTCCTACTGGACAGAGGACAACTATACAAAACTAATCCAATTGGATTTACCCAAAAATCTATTTTTAAACTAAAGTTATGCCAAAATTACTCAAATTACACATTTGAAATTTGAATAATTTAAACTAGGGCAAAACTGAAAACTAATATGTCTAAAATAATCTACAGATCCTGAGGTTTTCAAAAAGGTAAAGTTTGTTAAATTTGGCCAAACCAATAAAAAGTTATGAAGGTTCTAAGTTGTAGGGGTTTTTCTGCAAAACTGCCAAATTAAATCAATTCGGCCGAAATTACAGAAAATGGGGCTGACGTGGATGCTGACTGGACTTGACGTGGCGGTGATTGTGCAGCTGACGAGGCTGCCACGCGGCGGTTCTGGATTGGCTGGTACCGGTTCGGTATAGGAAACAAACGGAGCCGTTGGATCGAGATCCAACGATCCAGATCTAAACGGGGTGGCCGGCCGGAGTTAGGGTTCCGGCGGGCGGCGGCGGACGGCGGCGACAGGGCGGCATCTCACGTTCCCGACGAACTACGGCGTTCATAACGGAGCGGAACCCACCTGCGTGATCAGCACGACGAGACGAAGACGTTGGCGAGGTGGTGCGCTTCGGGAACTTCTCCTCCTCCACCGATTGCTCACCGGAGTTGGCTTCGGCGGCGGCTGAAGGATGTCGAGGACGGGGGCGTCGATCTGAGGATGGAAAAATCACCGGACGATGTCACAAAGATGCGCACATGCAAGAGAAAGCCGAAGGGGTGCAGTAGAGAGGAGGGGATGGCCGGAGTGCGCGACGGCGAGCTCTGCTTATCGGCGGCAATGGCGGTGGTGCGGGGTCGAATCTGGGCAGCCTGGCGGCGCTTGGGCTAGGGTTTTTAGGGGCAAACGACGCGGACGTCGAGGGGCTTATAAGGACGCGAGAGAGGGAAACAAATCCCGTGAAAATCGATCGGATTTGGATGATGAACGGCATCGTATCTCGGCCGGTTTCTTGCGCTAGAGCTGTTCGTGCTGACGTCAGCCCTTGCATCATCGTGGTCCCACCGGTCAGAGAGATATAGAAAGGAGAGGAGGGAGGGAGGCCGGTTCAGGATGGTGTTGGGCTGGTCTCGGGCCGGCAGCGAGCTGGCTCGGGCTGGCTCGGTTCCTTTTTTTTTAACAAAACTTAACCTTTGCTTTTCTCTGTTTTCTTTTATAACTTTTGAAATAATGCTCCAAATCAAGTGAAATAACTTTGTAAGAATTTGTAAAATTTAGAATAATCATTTGGGGCATTTGGCAACCTTTTCCAAAATATTTTATTTTGAAATAAAAACAAATACTACATAAAGGCATAATTGACATGTTTATGTCTTTTTAAATAAATAGGGTTTTATAAATTCTTTCTGAACTCAAGTAAAATCCAGAAAATTAGTATGAGTATTATCATCCAAAATTATAAACTCAATAAAATAATTTGTGGCAAAACTTTTATTTAAATAGAATTTGATAAATCCTTTTAAATGCAAACACCCATTTAATTCTGGGCTTTGTCAAAATATTTGAAATACTTTGCCAAAAAGGTTTTTAGGATTTTATAGAAATCCAAATTAAGTATTTTATTTACAAAACTTTAAAACTTGAAAATGAAGGATAAAGGAATATTTAAAATAATATCCCTTTAAGAGAATAGAAGTAATCTTCAAAGATGGTTTTTCTTGATTTTTTGGAGACTTTATCTATTTAATAATAAAAGTTTTAAATTTTTGTGATTTTTAAAACATTCCAAAATTTGGGATGTTACAAAAACATAGTTGTAGCATAGGTCCAACATCATTCAACATACTCCCTCCATCATGGTTGTGCGGGACATGCGCAATTACCATTAATGATCTCCTAGAAATGCACCTAACCACTTCCTCTCCCCAATCTACATGCGATTTAGCCAATGGTCTATTTAATTAGGTCAATGCATACGATTCCGATTAGACCTTATTGGTCTTTCCTAATTAATTACCATATTTAGGAGTGATTAACTCGACCAATCGTCACTTGCCTAAGGTCTCAGAGTAATACAACATCATTCATAATGTTTCATTAATTCTACTTGGTTCCAACTCAATCACTGTGCTCTTTGTGCTTCATGCCACCATTGTGCTCCTCGCGGAACCGCTTCTCCTCTTCTATCGCCGCACCTATCAATTCATGTGGATTGTGGTATGGATTGACCACATGGCAGAACGAGCGGCACCTATCCATTCATTTCTATCAGGAAAGTACGTCCAGAATCCGAACCATATCGTCGATTCTGATCAATTTGAGATATATTTCTCTTTATGACCAGACGAGACAAACCTGAGAGCCTTCCAGCGCGTGCATGGCGCTGCGTGCATATTGAATGCATGCGTGGGATGCCGATTGTAGTCCACCCTGCGTCTATGTGGCATGCACGGATGGACATGGCCATTGAACGCGTCGCATAACTTTTGCCTCACCGCTAGCCTAGCCTAGCCTATCCGTCACGTCCAGTTACCGTATTAAATGTACAACAAACGATCAGAGAAACAATTTACATAGCAATGGTACGATTAATTCGATTAACTTGATAAAACCCTACAATTGTTCAAAAGAAAAAATATACAAACCCTGGAAAACATTAACTAAAACAACTTCTTCTTCACGGCGCCTTCAGGACGTGACTTCGGAGGCGTCAGAGCCCTCGTCGGAGTCGTCGGAGTCGGAGTCGGCGTCATTGGCGTCCTCGGCGTCATCGGAGTCAGAGTCGTCCTGGTGGCCGGAGTCGTCCTCGTTGACGACATTGGCCTCGGCCATCTCGATGTCGACGGCCGCGGGTGGTTGGTCGATGACAGAAGGCCCACGCTCCTCGGACGAGTAGGGCTCGTCCGAGGACTCCGATGCCCCGTACTCGTAGACCGGCGATTGCGGCGGAAGATCTTCTTGCGCCGCCTCACGATGGCCGTCTTTCTTCTCTGCCTTCATCTTCGCCTTCATCTTGCGCAACTGCTTCTTTGCCGCAATCTCGCCGGGCAGGACGGAATACCCGTGCTCCTCGCGGAACCGCTTCTCCGCCGCAATCGCCGCCTCCATCTCGGCCACCTCCTCCTCCATGTCGGCATTCATGGAATAAGGTGAGTGCATATCGGAGTCCGACAGCAGCGAGACCGGGCTCTCCGGGCTGGGCGGGCTTCACATTTTGAAAGGAGAAGAGAGAAAGAAAGAAGGAATGGGTTGTGTTCTTCGAGCGCAGGTTAGGCCCTATTTTATTTAGAGGCGGCGGGGGCCCCACTTGTAGGGTAGAACCCATTTTATTTAGAGGCGGCGGGGGAGAGAAACCGCCGCGGGGGTCCCACTTGGATGATGCGGACCCACTTCACTAACGCCTCCAGACGGAATCCGCTTCAGACTGGCCGTTTGGCCTCGCCATAGCAGCTGCGACAGAAGTAGTGGCAAAACTGAGCACCATTTGGAACTAGTGGCAAAACTGAGTAGTACTAAGCCTCTAAGGGTAATCTATTAAATGACCCTTTAAATAATGCCTCCATTTATAATTGCCATCAGTTTGAATAGTGCCTCCATTTGTAATTGTCAACACATTCATTAGTGCCACCAATTGCAATTTGAGGCACTATTGGATAGTGCCACCAATTTCAATTTGAGGCACTATCCAATAGTGCCTCCAATAGTAACCATTTGAGGCACTATCTGATAGTGCCACCAATTTGAATTTGAGGCGCTATTGGATAGTGCCTCCAATAGTAACCATCTGAGGCACTATGCAATAGTGCCTCTAATTCAAATTTAAGGCACTGTGAGGTAGATAATTACACAATACTACATGTAGATAAATGCACATATAGACGCACATATGGTTAAACAATCTTGATGCGCAGCAGTACAACAATCTTGCATTACAACCAACGAAAACTATGTAGCATGACCATCACATAACAGCAGTACAGCAGGTTTGTCTTTTTCAAAGCAACAACTGTATGAACAATGTCACAGTACCAAATAATTTGAAGAATACAACAACCTACACATACTATGGATACAAAGTAATAATGGATGATGATAGGGTCAATCGCTACATCGAACACAGCAGCATCAGTGACGACCATGATAGGAGTGATTCAAGCCAGACTTGAAGGATCTCAATGCAATCTCTCTCTCCTTCAGATAACAAGCATATACATATCAGTCTATGGCAAGGCAGGTAAAATGCTTAAAAAATGCCAAAGGAATGAATCTAGGCCAGTAAAAACCATATATATACTAAATGTTTTTCTGCCAAATAACTAGTGTGTTCTAAGTTAACAATCATATACACAAGCATGTAAGAAGATGCTAATAAAATGAATAAGGCTAGCTACAGAAGCTCTGAACTTCAGGTTGGTTGCGATTGTATGTTCATATGGGGTGAAGTTAACCAGTCATCAGTCAAAGATAAATCCCCACACGCAAATAAGGACCACAACCCAATACCAATTTTTACTATCATATCCCCTTAAGTGAAAAGACAAACAGGGGAAAACATCACAAAATTGGAAAATATTTGGAAACTTGGCATGGCACTGTCTTAAATCCCCACACGCAAATAAAGACCACAACCCAATACCTATTTTATTATCATATCCCTTTAAGTCAAAAGACAAACAGGGAAAACATCACAAAATTGGAAAATATTTGGAAACTTGCCATGGACAAAATTATAAATACCTTATTAGAAAACTACATATTAACTATTATGAACATTATATATTAGCTATCTGCCATAATCATGTTATACAGGAAAAAGGTAGAGTGATATGGGCACGTCGGAGGAGGTGCAGCCTAATTTCAGGACTCCACCAAGCTAGAGTTGTCAATTGTAATTTTATTTATGTCTTTGCTATTTTTAATAAGTGTTCGGTTTGGTCCTGTCCAACCGAACTAGCTAGGCCCATTAGTGGGGCGCCCCAACTAGGTCGGTACTGTAGCTACAGTATGACGCTACAGTACGTAGCTACAGTGCGCCCCACCTCGTCCATATAAGGGGCTGGGGGCGTATTAGGTTAAGGGAGTCCAGTTTAGTCTAAAAACAGATTGCTTTGTGTCGCTCTTGGTGAAGCATCCCTCCGGGGACGGCGATGCCGTTTATCGAATAAAGATTGTTGCGGAGGTTCTTGTGTTCATCAAGGATTGTCGGGATTTTGGTTTGAGGCGTGGTGATTTTTATCTCCACGTTGCTTGCTAGATTCGTTCCTCATCTTCAGGTGACGATCATCATCGTTATTGGGAGATTCCTATCGGTGGATTCGCTGTGAAAGATCGGGACAACAACTCTAGGATCATTGGCTTGATCCTTATCATGTGGTATCAGATTTCTGGGTTGCTCACGGCGAGTTCTTGTGGATTGATCTGCTGATCTCTTGATTAGATGATCTGTTGGAGGTTTTTTTGCTGCCGAGATTGGTTCGCTGGTGTTGCCGCGGACTTGAAGATCTGCTCGTTCTGTTTGTGCTTGGCGGCGCTAAGGTATCCTGACGATCCAAGTCGTATCTCTGGTGGCTAGGGAATTTCTTTCCAAGTTGATCTGCGTTGGCCTGGGGTTGTACTACTGCGGGACTCTCTGTCCGAGTTGGGACTTCACGATCTACTCACGTTTCTATTGTTGATTGATAAAGCACAAGAGGAGTTGCACTTGGTCACGTTTTCTTTTGATTGGAGTGCTGAATTAATTATTGAAGAGGCCACGTGATCTTGTTTCTTCCATTGGATAGAGAAAAGGAAAGGAAACAAATTGGCTCAATCAGATCCGAATTTAGTGGAGAGCAGATTGCAACGGATCTGTTTAACTGATTGGATTAAAAAAAACAGTTCCTTGATTGGTGGAGGTCGTTTGGTTTCCATACGTAGGGCCAAATTCGCGATTACTGTAGCTACAGTACCGCGAGGGGCACAATATTCAGAGATACACAGTTTTTAGAGATGGATTCATCAATGCATGATCGTGTAATGGCGCGGTCTGACAACGTGTACCATGACTACACTACTGTTGTCATCGGTTTGGCGCTTGATTCCGCAAACATAAAAATGGAGGTTGGAGAGTTCTGCCACATACATAGAGTTTCAATCTTGGGAATCTGACATGGACCTTGGTTTCGCAAGATGTCGCACACTTGATAGCACGTTTGGTGGCCATACGGAATATGTCCTTGCCTACCGGCGTGTGGATGAGACTTTGGCTAGTTTATGGCGTGAAGCGAGGTCCGCGATGGACATAACTTCTAGTTGGAAAGATTTCAAACAATTTCTGCGTGCTAGATTTTTGGAGAAGTCCACGGAGATGGACAAGTTGGTTATTCCTGAGGATGTTGTACCATTGAGAGGGCTGAATATGCAACTGAAAAGAGTACAAGATGATACTTGCATGACAGCGGATAGAGGCCAGCGATGGAATTTATTTCAGGCGCAGTGTATGATCAAAGGCAAAGCATGCAAGTTGATGATTCACAGCGGTAGTTACTGTAATGGCATTAGCAAGGCGGTAGTGGAAACTTTGGGGTTGTCCACATGGCGTATTCCTGAACCGAAGCATGTTGAGTGGTTGAATAGCTGCGGTATGCTGAAGGTTACACATAAGGTACGTGTGTCATTTACAGTTGGTGACTATGTTGATGAGGTTGAGTGCGATGTGTTGCCATTGGAGGTGTGTGGGCTGTTACTTGGACGTCCATGGCAGTATGATCGCAATGCTATGCATGCTGGAAGAGCAAATACATATTCGTTTGTGCATGATGGCAAACAGCGGACTTTGAAGCCTATGCAAGATGATCAAATCAAGTCCGATGTGGTGCTGGTGGTGCGCAAGGAGAAGTTGCATAAAGCTAAGCCAAAGCCAAGGCTAGCTAAGTTGCAGCAAGAGGAGCATGATGCAAGGAGCGTTGGTACTGAAACTGATTCAGCCGTGCATGTAGATGACGAGCCAGTTGTTCTTGTTGGTGACAAGCCGGTTGAAGAAAGGAGTGATATTGCAGCATGTGTTCCAGTTTGTGTTGACAAAGGTGTTCAAACCGATGATGATTGTGCCGATTGTGTTTTGGTGCGTGTGGTACCGCGAGTAGACGGTCACAGCTATGTCAGCACACATATGAGGCGTTTTGTTGGAGCAGCAGTGCGGATGCATAAAGGCAAGGATGGACGTGTTCGTCAGTTGTGTGGTCCAGGCATTACTATTTTGCAGGGTCGTGCAAAGAAGATTCATGTTCCACAAAGGGCTCCATCCAGATTTGAGAAGAAGAAGGTAGTGGCGCCAAAGTCCAAGCTCATGTGGAGAACAAAAGAGGCGCCAAGTGCTGTATCAAGTCACGTAGGCCGAGAGGGAGGATGTGGCGTGGAAGGCAAGCAAGACTTGAAGACGGCGAACAAGCGTGATGCTCTTGTTTATATACCTCCACCTTTTCGAGCAGACCCACACGCGTTGGGGACAACGCTTTTTGAAGGGGGGGAGGATGATATGGGCACGACGGAGGAGGTGCAGCCTAATTTCAGGACTCCACCAAGCTAGAGTTGTCAATTGTAATTTTATTTATGTCTTTGCTATTTTTAATAAGTGTTCGGTTTGGTCCTGTCCAACCGAACTAGCTAGGCCCATTAGTGGGGCGCCCCAACTAGGTCGGTACTGTAGCTACAGTACGACGCTACAGTACGTAGCTACAGTGCGCCCCACCTCGTCCTTATAAGGGTCTGGGGGCGTATTAGGTTAAGGGATTTCAGTTTAGTCTAAAAACAGATTGCTTTGTGTTGCTCTTGGTGAAGCATCCCTCCGGGCACGGCGATGCCGTTTATCGAATAAAGATTGCTGCGGAGGTTCTTGTGTTCATCAAGGATTGTCGGGCTTTTGTTTTGAGGCGTGGTGATCTTTATCTCCATGTTGCTTGCTGGATTCGTTCCTCATCTTCAGGTGACGATCATCATCGTTATTGGGAGATTCCTATCGGTGGATTCGCTGTGAAAGATCGGGACAACAACTCTAGGATCATTGGCTTGATCCTTATCATAGAGTATGATGTTAAAATATTATATACTTGGGTAACATGCTAAGCATAAAATTTGGTACCAGTCCGTTGCAACCCAAATACCCAATCATTACGGTCTCGTCGCGCCATGTGTAATTGTGTCTTTCTTTGCATGTCTAGTTAACAGTCTGGTCATCATACATCACCCAATGCTCATCCTCAAAAGCAAAACAATGATAATGCTGCCCATAGTAACAAACCTGCATACGCAAGTAAAACTTGTGGTCAGACGCTTTAACCGACCGGTTTCAATACTCACGGATTGCTGGTTTTAGTACAACAAGCAGAAGTACAGTGAAAAGTAATACTATGATTTAAAGATAATCAAGCAAATCCGCGGTTTCCATTCAAAAATCTATGCTAGATTGTAATATTATCATATGTTTTTACTGTCATTTATATCATTTTTATGCATTTTGTCGGACTAACCTATGGACAAGATGCCAAGTGCCAATTCCCTGTTTTTGCTGTCTTTTTGTTTCAGAAATTTACTTCTAGAAATATTCTCGGAATTGGACGAAAATTTACGGGGAATTTTTATTTGCCACGACAAAGTACCATTCCGAAGGAGAGCCGGAGGGGAGGCCCACAGGGCAGAGGCGCCCCCCTGCCGTGGCCTGGGGGTCACCCGCGGGTGGGGCCTGCCCCCGCTCGTGGGACCTCACCTCGGCCCCCTCCGATGCCCATAAATTGCCTTTTACCCTAAAAACGTTGAGGCGGCCATTATTTTCCAAAAAATCGACCCCGACGCACCGTCACCGAAAACCCTAGTTTAGGGTCCAATCTGAAGCTGATCCCGGCACTCTGCCGAAGGGGAGATCGATCCCGGAGGGCTCTTCATCGTCATGCCTTCTTCCGGGATGATTTGTGAGTAGTCTCACCTTGGACTACAGGTCCATGGCAGTAGCTAGTTGGTAGTCTCTCTCTATTGTGCTTCATGTCTTATGATCTTGTGAGCTGCCTAACATGATCAAGATCGATTATTGTAATGCTATGTGATGTGTTTCCTGGGATCGGATGGATTATGAAGTTATGTTCAGATTGTGCATGATTCTTATATGAGTAATTTATGTTCTTGCATGCTCTCCGATGTGCATAGTTACTTTGGCCAAGTGATTGTGTGTATCTCCAAGAGAGGGTATTTATGCTAGATAGTGGGTTTATGCCCCCTTTTGTTCCTGGGCACGAGTGACAGAAACGTGTAAGGGCGAGGGTGTGCTGTTGCTACTAAGGGTAAAACAGCGGTGTTAATGTCTCTTTTGATATTAGTATTGCTTACTTCATGCACTTTACTTAATGCAATTGTCTGTTGCTTTCAACTTAATACCGTTGGGTGACAGGCTGGATAGCGATCCCACGGTGGACTTTTTAGACAAAGACATAGTTGGACTCAACGGTCTTTGTTCCTTGTCGTGATGCCTCCATAAATATTATCACGTCCTTTTTGTCATAGCTAAATTGTGTTTGTGTCATGATCTTGTCAATTGCCTAGCTGTAATTCGTTCACCCATCACATGCATATTTTATTTACTTGAGAGACTCCACTAGTGAACCCATGGCCCCCGGTCCATCTTTTTACATTGTTTACAACCTCATTTACTTGCTTTTAATCATCATTACTCCTCTGGTCACTTTTCATATTTCATCTATTTCATCATACAATTAACCGATTTGTTTTCTGCGAGACCGGAAAGATTGACAACCTTTCTGCCATTGGGGGCAAAGTATTTTGGTTGAGTGTGTGCAGGTCCACGTCTGTTGAAAGTCAAGCGCCAGAGATCTTCAACATTCACCTCGTTGTTGATTTCAAAGTCCTACTGGTTCGATAAACCTCTGATATGGCTAAGGTAGTCCGATCTTTCGATGAGATAGAGATACGTCGATTCTGGTGGAGTTCGACCTTGGCGATCCGACTTCCACGTACAAGTACGCAGCGCCAATGCAATCGCTAAACCAATCTCCGAGAGTTACCGATCCTACAGCAGCACGATCAGCCTGACCAATCGGTCTAGTTCTACCTGCGATCGAGGAACAAGTAAGAACCAAAGATGCAATCACGTAATTGCGGATGAAGTATGAGCTTTATTGAAAAGGCGGGATTCCGTAAGCGGTCTTGATATGGTCGTTGGACACAAACCGAGTACACGAAGTTGCAGCAGTTAGCTAACTTTTAACTAAACAAAATCCGAGTCTAAAGGATGACCTAACGGGGTATATAAGGAGGAGAGGTGTGGGATTTCATCCAGCCATGGGGTGGCGGCCGAATCCTACCCTAGGAAGGCTTTCCTCCTTAGATACAGACTCTAAAACTGCCTATTAAAAGGTATCTCGAAAATACATGGGCCTGGCCCAAAAACGAGGTGGTGCAGCACCTATGAAAAGCCTTGGACGAAATTCATTAATTGATATCTTCTAAAATTCGTCCAAGCCTTCAAGCATCTTTATGGTGGCTTCAAATCACGGTAGTCTCCATTGGTAGCGTCATCATCTCTGTTGGTTGCACTCCTGCTGCCATCTCCTCCAACGTACATGCTCCATAGCTTGTCCCTCTCATCCATGCTTGGTCCATCATTCCTAAGAGAGACAAACACATTTGATTTAGGCAGCATCATATTCTCATGAATATTAGGAGTAGCTTGTAAGAACGAAAGTACCTGTTGATTAAGTTGACGTGCACGAGCTCTAGTCATAGGTCCTTGTAATGTAGGTGCTGTAGTAGTGGCGGTTGCATCTATAGCAGGGATGTCCTCATCATCCTCCCCTTCTTGAATTGAAGTCGTCCTCGACGCCATCTCATCATTCTCTCCCAAATATGGCTTCAAATCTGCAATGTTAAATGCGGGACTAACCCCAAAATCTGCAGGCAACTCAAGTTTATATGCATTATCATTTATTTTCTCTAACACCCTAAAAGGACCATCAGCTCGTGGCATTAACTTGGACTTGCGCAAATCAGGAAAACGATCTTTGCGCAAATGTAACCAAACAAGATCTCCAGGTTCAAACACAATTTTCTTTCTCCCCTTATCCCCATACATTTTATAGTTTGCTTTCATGCGTTCAATATTTTCTTTAACAGTGGCATGCAACTTTAACACCAAATCAGCACGTTGTGTAGCATCAAGATCATTTGGCACCGATGATGGAAGAGGCAATAAATCAATAGGTGCACGAGGAACAAAACCATACACAACCTCAAAAGGACACATTTTAGTAGTAGAATGCATGGAACAATTATAAGCAAATTCGATATGAGGCAAGCATTCTTCCCACTTTTTTAAATTCTGTTTTAAAACAGCCCTTAACATAGTAGACAAAGTTCTATTAACCACTTCAGTTTGCCCATCAGTTTGGGGATGACATGTAGTACTAAATAGCAACTTAGTTCCCAACTTTGCCCATAAGAATCTCCAAAAATGGCTAAGAAATTTAGTGTCACGATCTGAAACTAGAGTATTTGGCACACCATGCAAACGAACAATTTCATGAAAGAACAAATTAGCAACATGTGTGGCATCATCAGTTTTGTGACAGGGAATAAAGTGTGCCATTTTCGAAAATCTATCCACAACAACAAAAATACTATCCCTCCCCTTCTGTATGCGAGGCAATCCCAAAACAAAGTCCATAGAAATATCCTCCCAAGGCACACTAGGGACAGGAAGAGGCATATATAAACCATGTGGATTAAGACGTGACTTAGCTTTTTGACATGTTGTGCAGCGGCCAACAAATCTCTCAACGTCCCGACGCATCCGTGGCCAAAAGAAGTGTGCAGCAAGGACGTCCTCCGTCTTCTTCACAACAAAATGACCCATCAATCCTCCTCCATGTGCTTCCTGCAACAACAAAAGACGAACGGAACTATCTGGAATGCAAAGTTTGTTAGCGCGGAACACAAATCCATCATTGAGGACGAATTTGTTCCAAGTTCTCCCTTCTTTACAATTCTGCAACACATCTTTGAAATCAACATCATGTATATATTGTTCTTTAATGGTTTCCAATCCAAAATTTTGAATTCAAGCTGAGACAACATAGTATAGCGTCGTGATAAAGCATCAGCAATAACATTGTCTTTACCCTTTTTGTGTTTAATGACATAAGGAAAAGACTCAATAAATTCAACCCACTTAGCATGACGATGGTTCAGTTTTGCTTGACTACGAATATGCTTTAAAGATTCATGATCAAAATGTATAACAAATTCTTTAGGCCATAAATAATGTTGCCAAGTTTCTAAAGTCCGAACAAGAGCATATAATTCCTTATCATAAGTTGAATAGTTCAGACTAGGCCCACTCAATTTTTCACTAAAATATGCAACAGGTTTTCCATCTTGTAATAACACACCTCCCAACCCAATTCCACTAGCATCACATTCAAGCTCAAAAGTCTTATTAAAATTAGGAAGTTGGAGCAAAGGAGCATGTGTTAACTTATCTTTGAATAGCATGAAAGCCTCCTGTTGTGCATTGCCCCAAACAAAGGGCACGTCCTTCTTTGTGAGCTCATTCAGCGGCGCTGCAATAGACCCAAAGTCTTTGACAAAACGCCGGTAGAACCCAGCGAGGCCAAGGAAACTCCTCACTTGGGTGACCGTTAGCGGAGTCGGCCAACTCGAAATCGCCTCAATCTTTGCGGGATCCACTTCAATGCCCTGCGCGGTAACAACATAGCCAAGAAACACAACTCGATCGGTGCAAAAGGTGCACTTCTCAAGGTTACGAAATAAACGTGCAGCACGCAAAGCATCAAAAACAGCACGCAAATGAGCCAGATGATCCTCTAAAGATTTGCTGTAAATCAATATATCGTCAAAATAGACCACCACAAAACGTCCAATGAAAGCACGCAAAACTTCATGCATTAATCTCATGAAAGTACTAGGAGCATTAGTTAAACCAAAAGGCATCACTAACCACTCATAGAGACCAAATTTTGTTTTGAATGCTGTTTTCCATTCATCTTCTAATTTCATACGAATTTGGTGGTAACCACTACGCAAATCAACTTTAGAGAACATGGTAGAGCCACTCAATTCATCAAGCATATCATCCAAACGTGGTATAGGGTGTCTATAACGAATTGTGATATTATTAATAGCCCTACAATCAGTACACATGCGAGAACAACCATCTTTCTTTGGTACCAAAAGAATAGGAACATCACATGGACTAAGAGACTCACGAACATAACCTTTGTCGAGTAGTTCTTGAATTTGTCGTTCAATCTCTTTCGTCTCCTCAGGGTTGGTACGGTAGGCTGCACGGTTTGGAAGCGAAGCACCCGGTATGAGATCAATTTGGTGCTCTATTCCTCGAATAGGTGGCAGCCCCGATGGCATCTCCTTGGAAAAACGTCCGCATACTCCTGCAAAATGTTAGCAACAGCGGGTGGCAAAGAGGAAGGCATATCCTCAAAAGAAAACAGGACCTCTTTGCATATGATTGCATAACAAACAGAAGTATTCACATCCAAGTCAGAAATATCAGATTTGGTAGCAAGTAAAGTTGGATGCTTCAAACGAATTTCATTAGGTAATTTGGAACCAGATTTTGTAGTATTCTTATGTGGCATCACTTCATTAGCAACAATCTGGTTTTCACTCTTTTGTTTCTCCTGATTTTTTGCTCTAGTAGCTCTAGCAAGATCATCTTTCAAAATATGTTCAGGAGTCATAGGTTTAAGACCAATTTTCTTTCCATCATGCATAAGAGTGTAATGATTAGTTCTACCATTATGCACAGATTCTTTATCATATTGCCATGGTCTACCAAGTAACAATGAACAAGCTTGCATGGGCACAACATCACAATCAACAAAATCAGAATATGTCCCAATATTAAAATGCACACGTGTAGTTCGTGTTACCTTTAGTCTACCTGTGCTGTCGAACCATTGAATATGGTATGGGTGGGGGTGCTGCCGTGTAGGGAGAGAAAGCTTCTCCACCATCTCAATGCTTGCTAAATTATTGCAGCTTCCACCATCAATGATGATTCGAATAGCACGGTCCTTCACAACACCGCGTGTGTGAAACAAGTTGTGGCGCTGATTCTGTTCTTGACTAAGCTGCACACTCAAAGCGCGATGTGCAACCAAGCTCCTATAATTATCAGCATCCTCAGCGCCCATGACCTCTATGTCCTGCTCAGAATCTTCATTATCTTCTTGTTGTGCAGAAATAAGTGCGAGAGTCTCTTCATCATAATCACTTGCAGAATCATAGTCTCCATCTTCACGCACGATCATCACACGCTGTGTCGTGCACTCTCTCTCGATGTGACCATATCCCCAACAACGGCGGCATTGCACATCCCTTGTTCTTCCCGTGGACACCGAACTCCGAGCTGGCCCATTAGATGTTGATGGAGGACTCGGTGCCGGTGTGCGTGAAGGTGGCATGCTAGACTTGTTGGTCGAAGGAGGAGGTGCAGAACCACGGGAGCTGGCCTCCAGTTGGCGTGGCGTCCATGAAGACGTACGACCTGTAGAAAAATTAGGCCTTGTCCGCGGTTGATGATCCTGCACTTCACGTTCAGCTTTGCAAGCAAGATGAAATAAACGGGTGATAGTATTGTACTCCTTATATTCAAGAATTGTTTGAATCTCCCTATTCAACCCACCCAAAAAGCGTGCAAACATAGCTTCATTATCCTCAATAATACCACAACGAATCAAACCTGTTTGCAATTCTTGATAATACTCTTCTACAGATTTTTTACCTTGTTGTAAACGGGTGAGTTTTTGTAACATTTCACACTGATAATAAGGAGGTACAAAACGAGTACGCATACCATCTTTTAAAGCAGCCCAAGTAGTAGGAATATTATCATGATAAAGACGACAATGTTCAGACCACCAAACAGAAGCAAAGCCAGTAAATTCACAAGTGGCGGCACAAACACGTCTATCCTCGGGATACTGTAAACATGCAAAACGTTGTTCTACTTCTAGTTCCCATGTAAGATAAGCATCAGGATTATAGCGACCCTCAAAAGGTGGAATAACTAATTTCAGTTTAGCAACATGGTCGTCTTCACGTACCTGCGCTTGCTGCCGGTGTGCAAGGTTGCGTGGATGTACATGTGGACGACCTGGTGGATATTCGGCGTCCACTGCGTATCCGTCACCATGCTCGACGGGATTGACGACATGGCCAGCAGCAGATGCTACCGAAGCTTGAGGGTCCTGGAGAGGTACACGACCTGCCCGTGGAACTGCGGCGCCTTGCACCACGGGAGGCGGTATGGGGGGTGGCTGCAACTGTCCCAACAAGCGATCAAACTTGCCGGACAATTCAGCCAAGGTGGTGTTGATGTCGTCGAACTTCGCATTGAAAGCAACCTCCAAGCCATCGACCTTGTCCATAGCACCACGGATCTGGTCCTCGATGTCCAAAGCATGGTCCGTAACCATCTTTTCAAAGTGCTCGTGCAGCTCCTTGTTGGTCATTTCGATCTTCTCGTCCCCTGACATGATTAGTAGAATACAAGAAACAAATACAAGTATATGTTCCTATCGACTACTAGGGTGTGTTAGAAAACACGCAATCTGTTAAGCAAAATATAAAGCTCTTACAAGTTCCTTACCAAGCAGGAGAGCGTCACGGCAACCACAAAGATCAGCACTCCGAAGATTGGACAAAGCGATCACCAGGCGAGGTACAAAGTACGTAGGAGAAATCTGTGGAGCTTTAGGACGGCTTTATATATGGTATAGCAATAATCAAAACAGGAATGCAAGTTGAAACAACGCTCAACGACGGTACCGTGCTGGTCCTAGGCTAGACCGTACTAGAGACGCGAGCCGAGGGCACCGACGAAGTCACGACGCGGCACAATGAGGCCACACAAAAACAACTCTCAATAGCAAGATATAAGTGAAGATCACAGAAAAGTAACAGGTACGTCCGTAAGATACCCACAACAATATGCACTGAAAGCGAGATGGTATGCTCTGTGAAGCGTGCGACGCGCTGAAAACGCGAAAAAGTCGCAAAAATATCACTATGATGACAACTGTCTCAAAAGAATCCCCGTACTGAAAAACGAGGGTAGGCTCAAATTTTTTCCCGAAAGTGCTCTGCAAAGCGTGCCAGACTGAAAAACGAGGGTAGGCTCAAAAAATCACACAGTGCTCTGAAAAGCGTGCGAAATTTGTTTTTTGATTTTTTTTATGGATGAGTGGGGCGACGCGAGCAAGGATTAACCGAGTTGAACTCTACCTCGTTACGTAGAATTGGCGGATAAGTAAACAAGCGGAAAAGTACTCTCCCAAAACCCTAACCCTAATTGATCTGGCGGCGCAACAAGGGGTGTGGCGGCGAGAAAGAGGATATGGGGGCGAGGGTACGATGGAGTAGGGGTGGTCGGTGTTGGCGGCGGAAGGTTGTGGCGGATGGTGGTGGCAGACAGGTGGTGGCGGAAGTTGAGCTGCGACGTGCAAAAGGTGCGGCGGCGGTGACTAGATGTGACACGAACTCGAAACTCTAAAGGAAGTAGACGCTACGACCAGCACTTTGACACGACGATGCAGACGAAGATTCAACAATGCAATACACTGAAAAGATTATGCAACAGGCCCGGACTGGTTCTTAGGACGGAATGATCTAACCCTAATATTTTTTTGGCTTTTTTCGTGGACTGTAGGTATGAAGAAACAGATGCAATCTATACTAGTAAAACTGTAAATCTCACCGATCAACCTGAAATCTGATACCACTTGATATGGCTAAGGTAGTCCGATCTTTCGATGAGATAGAGATACGTCGATTCTGGTGGAGTTCGACCTTGGCGATCTGACTTCCACGTACAAGTACGCAGCGCCAATGCAATCGCTAAACCAATCTCCGGGAGTTACCGATCCTGCAGCAGCACGATCAGCCTGACCAATCGGTCTAGTTCTACCTGCGATCGAGGAACAAGTAAGAACCAAAGACATAGACATAGTTGGACTCAACGGTCTTTGTTCCTTGTCGTGATGCCTCCATAAATATTATCACATCCTTTTTGTCATAGCTAAATTGTGTTTGTGTCATGATCTTGTCAATTGCCTAGCTGTAATTCGTTCACCCATCACATGCATATTTTATTTACTTGAGAGACTCCACTAGTGAACCCATGGCCCCCGGTCCATCTTTTTACATTGTTTACAACCTCATTTACTTGCTTTTAATCATCATTACTCCTCTGATCACTTTTCATATTTCATCTATTTCATCATACAATTAACCGCTTTGTTTTCTGCGAGACCGGAAAGATTGACAACCTTTCCGCCATTGGGGGCAAAGTATTTTGGTTGAGTGTGTGCAGGTCCACGTCTGTTGAAGGTCAAGCGCCAGAGATCTTCAACATTCACCTCGTTGTTGATTTCAAAGTCCTACTGGTTCGATAAACCTCTGATATGGCTAAGGTAGTCCGATCTTTCGATGAGATAGAGATACGTCGATTCTGGTGGAGTTAGACCTTGGCGATCCGACTTCCATGTACAAGTACGCAGCGCCAATGCAATCACTAAACCAATCTCCGGGAGTTACCGATCCTGCAGCAGCACGATCAGCCTGACCAATCGGTCTAGTTCTACCTGCGATCGAGGAACAAGTAAGAACCAAAGATGCAATCACGTAATTGCGGATGAAGTATGAGCTTTATTGAAAAGGCGGGATTCCGTAAGTGGTCTTGATCTGGTCGTTGGACACAAACGGAGTACACGAAGTTGCAGCAGTTGGCTAACTTTTAACTAAACAAAATCCGAGTCTAAAGGATGACCTAACGGGGTATATAAGGAGGAGAGGTGTGGGATTTCGTCCAGCCATGGGGTGGCGGCCGAATCCTACCCTAGGAAGGCTTTCCTCCTTAGATACGGACTCTAAAACTGCCTATTAAAAGGTATCTCGAAAATACATGGGCCTGGCCCAAAAACGAGGTGGCGCAGCACCTATGAAAAGCCTTGGACGAAATTCATTAATTGATACCTTCTAAAATTCGTCCAAGCCTTCAAGCATCTTTATGGTGGCTTCAAATCACGGTAGTCTCCATTGGTAGCGTCATCATCTCCGTTGGTTGCACTCCTGCTGCCATCTCCTCCAACGTACATGCTCCATAGCTTGTCCCTCTCATCCATGCTTGGTCCATCATTCCTAAGAGAGACAAACACATTTGATTTAGGCAGCATCATATTCTCATGAATATTAGGAGTAGCTTGTAAGAACGAAAGTACCTGTTGAATAAGTTGACGTGCACGAGCTCTAGTCATAGGTCCTTGTAATGTAGGTGCTGTAGTAGTGGCGGTTGCATCTATAGTAGGGATGTCCTCATCAACCTTGGTTCGTTAAACGAGGGAAAACTGCTACTATCTGCAATTCCGCCTTCGCTTGGGGCACCACCCAACTTATTTTAATACAGCAGCAATGCGCAGCTTCAAGTAGGCGTGGCGGTCCAGCCTGTTCTCCTCGGGCTATGGGCACAAACCCACTTTTCAGCACCGCCTACCACCCTCAAACAAGTGGACAAGTGGAAAGAGTCAATCAGATTCTCGATGATATGCTCAGAGCATGTGTCATCTCTTTTGGCATGAAATGGGAGGATCGCCTTCCGTATGCTGAGTTCTCCTACAACAACAGCTATCAAGCAAGTTTGGGCATGGCTCCCTTTGAAGTTCTCTATGGTCGCAAATGTCGGACTCCTCTCAACTAGTCTGAAACCGGTGAACGTCAACTCTTTGGTCCTGACATAATCCAAGAGGCCGAAGAAAAGGTCCGCATAATTCGCAAAAACTTGAAGATTGCTCAGTCACATCAGAAAATCTATTATGATGGCAAGCACAGGGACATGGTCTATGCTCCTGGTGGTCTGGCATACCTTCGTGTCACTCCCATGAGAGGCAGACATCGCTTCGGTATCAAGGGCAAGCTGGCTCCACGATACATTGGTCCTTTCAAGGTTCTTGCAAGATGTGGAGAACTTGCCTACCGGTTGGAACTTCCGAAAAATCTCTCCAAGGTGCACGATGTTTTTCACATGTCTCAGCTCAAGAAGTGCTTCAAAGATCCAGGCCGTGCTGTTCATCACGAGTTGATTGATCTCCAAGAAGAGCTCACCTACCACGAGCATCCTGTTCTCATTCTCGATGGGGCTGAATGTCGCACACGCAACAAGAGAGTCAAGTTCTTCAAGGTGCAGTGGTCTCATCATTCCGACAAAGAGGCAACATGGGAACGCGAAGATCATCTTCGATCCAAGTATCCCGACCTTTTCACTTCTGCATAGGAATCTCGGGGCGCGATTCCTTTGACGGGGGGCGAGTTGTAACATCCCAAAAGTAATCCCCTTTTAATTTAATTGCTTGTAATAATTTTTGTTGCACAATCATGGCATCATCAAAAAAATTTGTTGCATTTCTTGTTTTTGCAAAATTTCAAAAATAAATAAAATGGGTTAACATTGTCACCATCTTTTGTGTTACTAATTAATTTTGCAACCAAACAAATGAAACCAACTTTAATTTCTTGACAAACCATTAAATCGGTTTACAAATTATATGTTGACAATATATTTTTGTGGTAAAAATAAAATCTGTCCTTTTATTTTGTTTTCCCTCCTTTTCTCTTCTTCTAAAATTCTGTGGAAAAGGAATTTTGCAAAGGAAGGAAAAAAATAGCAAAAAGGCCGCAGCCCTTGTTCTCCCTCTTCCCTCTCTCCCGAACCGGCCCGTTATCATCCTTGCCGTCGTCTCCCTCGTACGGAGGCGCGCCCGTCGCTCCACTCCAAGCCACGCCATGCCACCTGCGCACCCTGCTCCCCTCTATAAAGCCACAATTGGGTGCCTATCCCCCAACCAAAACCCTAGTCCCTTCCCTCGCGCCGCCGCCATCTCTCGCCTCTTCCTCTCTATTTCTCCCTCTTCCCGAGCCCACCAAGAATTCAGCCGGAGGAGAACCACGCCGTCGACGCCATGGACGCTGCGCCGGGCTAGATGCGGAGGAGGAGAACGTCTACGACATCCACGAGCTGGAGCTGGACGTGCCAGGGTCTGCTTGCCCTTCTTCCTCTTCTACGCCTACGGACACTGTCGGTCACCTCTGCCTGCACGTTGCCGTCGTCTTCCCGTCCGATCCACGACACCGATGTCCTCGGTGAGCACACCTCCGCCGGGTGATACGTCGCAAACGTATCTCCTTTCCAAACACTTTGCTATTGTTTTGCCTCTGATTATTAATGAATTTGTTTGGAACTAACCCGAACTGACGCTGTTCTCAGCAGAATTGCATTTGGTGTCTTTCTTTTGTGCAGGGTTCAGAAGTTCGCGAAAAATTCCAGAAAATTTATAAAAAGGATTTTTGAAGAAGAATAAGCCTCGGAAGCGGAAGACCCCGAAGGGGGGCCACCCCAGGAGCAGGGGCGGGCCCCACCCGCGGGTGGCCCCTAGGCCACGGCAGGGGGCGCCCCTGCCCCTGGGACCTCCTCTGGCGATCCCCCTTCGCTTATAAGCTCCCTCTCGACCTAAAACGACGAGCCCCCGAACACTTTTTCCAGAAACCTTACGGAGCTCCGCCGCCATCACGAACCCTAAATTCGGGGTCCAGGATCGCTGTTCCGGCACCCTGCCGGAGTGGAGATCGCCGCCATCATCACCGCCAACGCCTCTCCATCAACCATCCATGTCGTCCCCCTCCATGTGTGAGTAGTTCCCTGCTGTAGGCAAGGGAATGGAAGGGATTGAATAAGATTGCTCATGTAATTCGATGCCAAATTGTTAGGGCACGATGCCTAGTATCCTCTATTTGTGTTAATCATCGTTGGTGCAACTAGTTAAGCTTAATGCTTGTCACTTTGGGCCCGAGTGCCATGTTTTCAGATCTGAACACTTATGTTTGCATGAGTATAATTGTTGTTTGGATCCTATCTACTAGTTGTATACACTTGTTGTCAACCGGAACCAGAGACCCCGAGTGACAGAAACGGGGACATCGATGGGAATGGTTGGCAACTCGAGGGTTACATGTATTCATTGTGTGTTAATGCTTTGATCCGGTGTTCTATTAAAAGGAACACCTTAATTGCCATTTGTTCCTTAATTGGCCTGGCTGAAACCGGATGGCAGGACAAAAGATGCCGTGCAAGTTCTTATTGTAAGCACGTACGGCTAAATTAGGAATACATGCCTATGACTGTTTGATACTTGGATGCTATTTATATATTTATTTGCTTCGTGCTTATTTATGTTCATTTCATGAGCTATCTTATTCATGCAACACCCGTCTATCTGTCCCTATGCCTACGGTGTTTTAATCCCGCTGTTTACAATCGTTACTTTTACGGTCATCATTGCTGTCTTTATTTTATTACCGCTGTTACTATTCTACTGCTGCCATCAAATCACTGTTACTACTGATAAATTGCTTCGAGAGAAATCCTTTTCAGGTGTGGTTGAATTGACAACTCAACTGCTAAGGCTTATAAATATTCTTTGGCTCCCCTTGTGTCGAATCAATAAATTAGGGTCAAACTACCCGCGAAGACTGTTGCGATCCCCTACACTTGTGGGTCATCAAGACTATTTTCTGGCGCCGTTGCCGGGGAGCTATAGCGATACTTAGAAGTTCACTTGGAAGTTACAACCGACGCTACTCTTCCCATCAACACGACATCAGACTATTTTTTGGCGCCGTTGCCGGGGAGCATAGCTCTATTTATAAGTTCACCTGGGAGTTTTTTTGTCTGTTGTAATTTACTCTTCATCATGAAGGGTAAGCGAGATCCTAAGTTTCGAATACTACCTTCCACCACAAGGAAAGGTACTGCTCTGAACTCTAAAGCTACTCTTGATTCACCTACTGTTTTAAGTCAACTTCTTACACCTCCTGTGAACGCTCGTCCTACTGTTGATGCTTTGCTTTCTGAGTCTGCTACTGCTTCTGATGAATTTGATGATGCTTCTGATGTGCTTGATGATGCTGGTTCTTTAAGCCCCTTTTTAGAATCTCTTGTCACTAGGTCTAAAGAAATTACAATGCTCAATGAAAATCTTACTACACCTGTTAGCTCTCCTAATCTATATAATTATGAGAGTAGGTATCCTGATGATTCCTACATTGATGTTAATGATGAGTTTATTAGACAATATATGGATTGTTCTGCTTGTAAAGATCCTGATGCTTTGAGGAAATTGCTTGAAAAGCATGCTGTTAAGAATTATTTTACACCTCATCCTGAGTTTGCTACCTCTCCCATATGCATTAAAGATGATGATTTTAATTTCTCTGTTGATCTTTCACTCATATCTAATGTTGAATCTGATCCTTTTTGTGGAACTAAGGATGACAATGTTGTAGAACACATGAATAAATTAGCTTCGCTTAGCCTTCTATTTTCTGATGATAAAAAGATACAGCGTTACTATTTAGTAATGTTGTTTCCTTTCTCATTAAAAGATGATGCCAAAGTGTGGTATAATGCTTTACCTTATGGATCCATAAAAAGTTCTCATGAATTGCTTGATGTTTTCTTTGCAAAATATTTTCCTGCTCACATGCAGCATGAGGCTTTGCAGAGAATTTTCAATCTCAGACAATTGGAGGATGAGCATCTCCCTAAAGCTTGGGGGAAATTCTGATCATTACTCAGGGCTCGGTCGGGGCATGATATTCTGAAGAATGAACTCCTTGATATATTTTATAATGGACTAACCGTTGAATCTAGGACATACCTAGATAGCTGTGCTGGTTGTGTTTTCAGGAAAAGGACTGTAGATGAAGCTGAAGAACTAATGGCTAAGATTGCTAAAAGTCATGATGAATGGAGCATTCCTGAACCTCTTCCATTACCAACTCCGAAGAAAAGGGGAGTGCTCTTCCTAAACCCAGAAGATACGCAAGAAGCCAAAAGATCTATTAAGGAAAAAGGTATTAGAGCTGAAGATGTGAAGAATTTACCTCCAATTGAAACTTTATGTGAGCCTACCACTCACCCACCTATGGTAGAGGTACACTCTCTTCATAATTTTACTGTTAATGATATTCCTTATAGTAAACCTCCTAGTCAGTGTTTGGATGAATTTGATAACTTTATTGTTAAACAAACTCATTTTAATATGCAAATTCAAGAACAATTAAATGATAACACCCTGGTTATTAAAAATTTGCATTCTGTGTTGGAGAAAACTGCTAATGATGTCAAAGGTCTTGTTAAGCATTTCCATATGGTCCAAACTCAACTTGAACAAATTACTAAACTTGTGGTGTTTTGACTAGAGGAGGTATCTCTACTCAAGATCCTCTTTATCCTGAGGGACATCCTAAAAGAATTGAACAAGAATCTCAACTGGTTGAAAATAATATTACTAGTTCCCCTAAAAAGAAAAAGAAAAAGAAGAAACATAAAGAATTAGGAGAAGCTAGTAATATGGAACTTGATAAAGAACCCACAAGTAATAGTCCTAATGTTGTCTCTAATTCGGATGCTGAAACTGAAAGTGGTAATGAGCATGATAATGATACTAATGAACCTGAAGAACAGGAGGAGGAGACTGCACCTCCTATTGCAAAAAAACATGGTAAAGAGAGAGAGCCATGGGTGCAAAAACCCATGCCTTTTCCATGTAAATCTCAGAAGCCTAAGGAAGAAGAACACTATAATAAATTCTGTGAATGGATGAAGCCCCTCTTTTTGCAAATTCCTTTGACAGATGCTATTAAGTTGCCTCCTTATTCAAAATATATGAAAGACATTGTTACTAATAAAAGAAAAATCCCTAATGTAGAAATCTCCACTATGCTTTCTAATTACTCTTTCCATGGCAAGATTCCTAAAAAGCTTGGTGATCCAAGTATACCTACTATTCCTTGCTCCATTAAAAATAATTATGTTAGAACGGCTTTATGTGATCTTGGTGCAGGAGTTAGTGTTATGCCATTTTCTCTTTATAAGAGACTTTTATTAGATAAGCTTATTCCTACTGATATTTCCCTACAAATGGCTGATAAGTCCACTGCTGTGCCCATTGTTATCTGTGAAGATGTTCCTGTTAAAGTTGCTAATTGTTTAATCCTAACTGACTTCGTGGTATTGCAAATGCCTGAAGATGATAATATGTCTATTATTCTTGGGAGACCTTTTCTTAATACTGCAGGGGCTGTTATTGATTGCAGTAAAGGAAAAGTTACTTTTAAGGTTGATGATAAAGAACACACGGTGTACTTTCGAAAGAAGATCAATACCAAAATTGGTTTGAACTCCATTAAGAATATTGAATCCATCAAGATTGGAACTATTGATTGTCCTATTCATACACATTCAAGAAAATATGAAACCCTCATGATTGGGACAATTCTTATTCAATATGAGGTAACTTGATTGTCTGTTGAATATTGAATAATTTATGTCAAATAAATTTGGTGTGGTAGCAAGACTTGATCAACCTTGCTAACAAACGAACTTTAGCAACATAAAGATATCAAGATTCATTAAATTTTCTTCTATTGCTCATCTTTAATTTTTTATTTTTATTTCTTGCTTAGTTTGTCCTTTTTAAATACCATTATCCTGTTTTATTAGCTTATTTTGATCTCATTTAAGTTCCTCTGTAAAAGTTTTCGAAAAATTCCAGAAAAATTACATGAATTTTATTATTTTTAAAGAGACACAGGAGTGCTTGGGGCTGACCTGGGGGACACCCCAGGGGCACAGGCGGGCCCTACCCACGGGTGAGACCTTGGCCGCGGCCAAGGGCCGCCTGTGCCCCCTGGAGGGCCCCACCAGGTGAGTTGCCTCCCACACACTCCCTCTCTCTAGAAAAATCACTCCCCATAGCTCAAACCCGAGTTTTTGCTCTTGAGTGCTGCGATTTTTTATCTCTTTGTTCAGCTCATTATTCTTGCTGAAATTTGGAGCAAATCCCTCTCCGGTATGTGACTCGTTCACTCCTCCAATTAGAATTTTGAATGGTTTTGTATAAGTTGAGTATTTTGCTGTTGTTTATGACTTTGAGTATGAACATGCATGCTTGATTTGTGACTTGTTAGATGGATTTGATGCATGTACTAGTTGATATTGAGTTGTAGGAATAGTCTAATGCACTTCCTATATTTTATTTTCAAGTTTTATGAGGTTTGTTGAAAATTTTCAGAAAAGGAAGAACATGCCTAAGTTCAATTTAGGTGGGATCTTTAAGAACAAGGAGCCCTCTTCTCGTCGAGAAACGAGAGGGTCAAGTTCTAATGCACCAATGAGGCCTTCATATAATGAAGATTTGGAGCCACTTGGTGTTATTGTGCTTGCTCGAGACACGGATGTGTGTTCATCGGTATATCCATGTTATTAATTTCTACAAGCTGCAGGTATACGCAATGAATTTACTAGTCTTGTCAGTAATGCATCGTTGACAAATATTTTATTAGTGGAGAGGCCCCAATATCTTAAGCTCACTAACATCTTTGTGCAAAGCTTTAATTTCAATGATGATCCATATCACCCTAGTGTGGAGTTCATGCTATATGAGCGACCTTGTAGAATGCCTTTGTCTGAGTTTTGCAGCGCTTTAGGAGTGAGGAACTCGAGGCTCACAGGCAAGATGAACACGCAGCCCCAGTACCTCAAGGAGCTCTATGCCAGAATCTATCATGATGATTAGAGAGACTCTATGCATGCAAAATTTGGGAGCATTCAGTTTATAGCTGTGAGGTATTTGGGCTATGTCATTGGTCGTTGTATCCTTCCCCGGGATAACACGAGTAACATGACTAGTCTTGATCTTGCTATTCTTGCCGCCGCTATTAATTGTGATGAAACTCATAACATTGGCGCTCTCATTGCTCGTCGTCTTAGCACTAACAAGGTTAGAGGGCCTATTTATGGAGGCATTATTGATTCGATCATGCTTGCTACTGCCATGCTTCCTCCTAGAGAGGATGATCGAGAATTGGATTTTATTAGGCTTAATCTTGCTGCAATGAAAACTCACCACTATGTCACTTATGATTCCACTTTGGAGAATTTGCAGTACAGGTTATTATTTTGTTTTGATCTGGATAACCCTCGCTTTGTGAGATTACCTGCTCCTGCTTTGTTTGACACTATTGCTAGGGACGGATATTCATTTCCCGAGGAGGTGCTGGATGAGTACCTCGCATCATTAGTCCCTGAGGAGGAACCGGAGGAGGAGCCACAGGATATGCAGTGGCAGCCACAGACGGGCGCTAACTGGGGCGTGCCACCACCATGGTAGATGTGCCCCACTTAGGCCAAAAGCCTAAGCTTGGGGGGAGTACGTATCTCTCACTGGCACCTTTTTACTATGTTCACTTAAATGCTTTATGTCGGTGTGTTCATCATTCCTTTGTGTATCCGTTAGCGTGTTCCTTTTGGTTTCTTTTCGCTCTTTTCAATTTGCTCAGTCGCCTTAGTTGTTCTTTTTGTTTATTAATCAAAAACCCAAAAAGATTTCCTCTTTGTTTGCCTCTTCTTTCTCATAATTAAAAAGACCAAAAATATTTTCTTTCGTTTCTTGTTCGTTTGTTTTCTACTTTGTTTTTAGTCGCTTCTTTCCAAATTGAAATCAGCAAAAAGATTTCTCTTCTAGTTCTGCGCTACACCTTTCGCTATTCGAAAAACACAAAAAAAAATTCTCGTCTTCTTTGTTTTGTAGTTATTTCAGAGTTCAACCAGTGTTTATGACGACACTTTCACATTTTTATTATTTCCATATCTTTCGGTTGTGCAAGCGTCTATGCAATAATGATGATATTTCGCGACGGGGATTTGATGAGGAAATTCGGTATGAACTCTATTTGTTTTCATTTTTGTACAGATGCTTATCCTCATGCTCATGTTTTAGTTTGCTATGGTAGAATGTTACGTAGATGATATTACTTAGTTTTTATGGATTCCTATGCTTAGCCTCAACTTGTTAAGAGTTGATAATTTGTCATGTAGACGTGAGCATGTTTTGCATTGTTTATAATATGGTATGGTGAAGTGAGATCCTCCTCCAAAAGATTTATTTGGATTGACTTGACACATGTTCACACATGTAAAAGACTAAAAATAAAATCTGTTAATCCTTGACGGTTTATTGTGCTTAGAATTGTAGTATCACTCTTATGCTTTATTCATTGATTGATTTTTTCGCAAAGCATGATTATGACAGTAGTGCTCTTGATCGGTCGCTCCCGAGTCTTTTACTAGCCTCCATTTGCACTGGGTGTAATTGTCCATCCGTGAATCCATTTTCCTTAAGCCAAAGTATTCCATTTGAGTCCACTATATCTTCCTACATATGGTATTTCACCGCCATTCCAAGTAAATTTGTCATGTGCTACCTTTAAATCATTCAAATGCTTCTTTTTATGTCTCTGTTTTTTAGCTCATGAGGAAGCAGTAGAGGGCTAGATATAACTTGTGACAAGCAAGGTCATTTTCCCCTTTTTCACCCGGTGTTGATGGATTACGTCTTCACTTGAATCAACCCGAGAGCAGCTTAAGCAAAATATAAATATCACTCACCATTCTCCTCCGCGCAATGAAAAATCTGAGAAATCAGCTCAAACATTGAACAGTGGTGAAACCAAGGAGAAAGAGGAGCGTACTCGCTCCTCTAAAGAACCAGCTGCTCTCACAAGTCTAAAAGCCTTGCTTGATATGAGGGACTAGATAGCCTCTCTGTTGTGAAATCGTTGACGAAAGCATGCATCTCTCAAAACTGTTTTACTTCTACTTATAAAAATAAAAACCTCTAGCACATGATTAATCCCTGCTTCCCTCTGGGAAGGGCCTTTCTTTTATATATTAATGTTGAGTCATCACCCTTCTTTGAGCACCATCTTATAGAGCATTGCTGTCATTCTGAGTATAACGTGCTTTGTCCCAAAGTTTTAATGATTGGAGCATGTTTGAGATACTTCTCAATTCTGATAACTTTACATCTAGTCACCGTTTAATGTCTCAAGAGGTGCCCGGCATTTATGTTTTGCCCCACAAAAGGGGCAAGCGAGAGATCACTTTACCATGCCTAGTTATATGCATTGCATCGGTGCTATTTGTTTGCATGTTTAAATTATTACTTGTTAGCATATTGTGAGTTTTGCATAAGTCTCTATGATTGCTTTAGTTCTATTGTTTTTGTAACTTCTCTCTTGTGCTTATTAAAATACTGATCATGGTTTAAACTTCTATGCTCTAAATGAAGCAAATGTGTTTGTCAAAGTTTCTTTTATCGCATCCAGTTTGTCAACTGAATTGCTTGAGGACAAGCAATAAGCTAAGCTTGGGGGAGCTGATACGTCGCAAACATATCTAGTTTTCCAAACACTTTGCTATTGTTTTGCCTCTGATTATTAATGAACTTATTTGGAACTAACCCGAACTGACGATGTTCTCAGCAGAATTGCATTTGGTGTCTTTCTTTTGTGCAGGGTTCAGAAGTTCGCGGAAAATTCCAGAAAAATTATAAAAAGGATTTTTGAAGAAGAATAAGCCTCGGAAGCCGAAGACCTCGAAGGGGGGCCACCCCAGGAGCTGGGGCGGGCCCCACCCGCGGGTGGCCCCGAGGCCACGGCAGGGGGGTGCCCTGCCCCTGGGACCTCCTCTGGTGATTCCCCTTCGCTTATTAGCTCCCTCTCGACCTAAAACGACGAGCCCCCGAACACTTTTTCCAGAAACCTTACGGAGCTCCTCCGCCTTCACGAACCCTAAATTCGGGGTCCAGGATCGCTGTTCCGGCACCCTGCCGGAGTGGAGATCGCCGCCATCGTCACTGCCAATGCCTCTCCATCAACCATCCATGTCGTCCCCCTCCATGTGTGAGTAGTTCCCTGCTGTAGGCAAGGGGATGGAAGGGATTGAATAAGATTGCTCATGTAATTCGATGCCAAATTGTTAGGGCACGATGCCTAGTATCCTCTATTTGTGTTAATCATCGTTGGTGCAACTAGTTATGCTTAATGCTTGTCACTTTGGGCCCGGGTGCCATGTTTTCAGATCTGAACACTTATGTTTGCATGAGTATAATTGTTGATTGGATCCTATCTACTAGTTGTATGCACTTGTTATCAACCGGAACCGGAGACCCCGAGTGAAAGAAACGGGGACATCGATGCGAATGGTTGGCAACTCGAGGGTTACATGTATTCATTGTGTGTTAATGCTTTGATCCGGTTTTCTATTAAAAGGAACACCTTAATTGCCATTTGTTCCTTAATTGGCCCGGCTGAAACCGGATGGCAGGACAAAAGATGCCGTGCAAGTTTTATTGTAAGCACGTACGGCTAAATTAGGAATACATGCATATGATTTTTTGATACTTGGATCCTATTTATATATTTATTTGCTTCGTGCTTAGTTATGTTCATTTCATGAGCTATCTTATTCATGCAACGCCCGTCTATCTGTCCCTATGCCTACAGTGTTTTAATCCCGCTATTTACAATCATTACTTTTACCGTCATCATTGGTGTCTTTATTTTATAACCACTGTTACTATTCTACTGCTGCCATCAAATCACGGTTACTAATGATAAATTGCTTCGAGAGAAATCATTTTCAGTTGTGGTTGAATTGACAACTCAACTGCTAAGGGTTATAAATATTCTTTGGCTCCCCTTGTGTCGAATCAATAAATTAGGGTCAAACTACCCGCGAAGACTGTTGCAATCGCCTACACTTGTGGGTCATCGCGGGGCTACTCCTCTGTCCCTCTCCCCTCTGCTCTGGGTCGCCATCGAGCGCGTGTAGCTGTAGCCGTCGTCGTGTTGCTTCCGAAGAACTCGCACCGCCATGGACGCTTCCGCCGAGCACAAGCTCGAGCCTTTGGGCTCCATCCTTGCCCCTGCACACCACTGAACACCAGCACACCACACCCTGCTCGCACCTGCACGCTGGAACTCCCGAGCCCATGCACGAACCGACAGCCCGCTACAGGTCATCGCCGACGACGTTTCCCTGACGGACAAAGTCTGAACCCAAGTACAGTTAATTTCAGTTTCAATTAACACCAACCGATCTGCTACTTAGATGTCGGGTTCCCTTTTTGAACAAGATCCGAAGCACAGTCCAGATGGTTGTTGTTCCCTGCATCTCCAGTTCGATCACGGGATCGAATCCCCTCTGTGGCAAATAAAGCCCTTTTTTTTCTCCCCTTTGTCCAGACCCTGACATGTGGGTCCAGTGTGATCCACCCCGGTGTAAAAATGTTTACCCAGATCCAGATCTGTCCCTTTTGCAGTTTAGCCCAAATTTTTCGAAATCCTATTTCAACTAGGTCCCTGCTAAAAGTTTCTGTCCTGTTTTTAAAACATTTAATTCTTGGGCTTTTCAAATTCAAAAATGACAAATAAAATATGTTATGAATTCAAAAAATGTAATGTGTTCAAATATAATTTAATTTGATTTTTGGAATTAATTTAAATGGCTAAAAATAAATAAATCTTTTGATAATTATTTAATGTTGCAAATTCATAACTTTTGTTCTATAAATCCAAAAATTATGAATTTTATATCAAATTGTAGCTAAAAATGCAATCTATATGTTTCTTATTTTTCATGCATTTAAGGAACAATTAAAATTTCGGGACAAATAGAAAATCAAATAATTGAACCTTAAAAATGCATTAATTGCCCTAGTTGTTTATAATATTGCAATGAGCTACTTTAACTTTGCCTAATAAAATGTTTAGCACTTTAAATTGCTGCATAATTAAATTTCCATGTCATCATCATTGATTGAAGCATATGTATTGATTTTTTCTTTTGTTATGTTTGGGGTTATCCGTAGACGACGGCATTGCCGAGTACCCCGACACCTCAGAGGAGTTAGCCTAGTACCAGGCTAGTGAGCATCAAGGCAAGCAGCCCCTCCCCCACTTTCTCATGTGATGCCTACGCCTTATCTTGCATGCTTTAGGATTCATTCAGTGGTGTCTACGTTTCCTAATAGAACTGCATAGCCTGTTAGTAGTCCAGATACCCTCATATGCCTGCCTATATCCTTTTGCTTGAGTTACCTGCAGTTACCAACTAGCATGCTTAGGAGTTGATTGTGGTATATCTCATACTCTGTTGATGTTTAGTTGGCATATCTTAATTAATTGAAGACATGCTATGTGGGTATAATTGTTACTATAATAAAGATAAGGCACCGGTGGGAGGCCAGCTATGGTGTTTTGTTCCGCTAGTGTCGCCTAGGACCCGAGTTCTTTTCCACTTATCCAAGACTGAGCACACTACCCACACGTGGTATGACTTATGGAACCCCCTCAACTTAGTACCGGAACCGCGGTATTGCTTAGGGAGCCACAACTAGTTCGGGCGTTTATTTGGACATACGCATGTTACTGAAGATGAGAGGTTACAACTTGGCGGGCGCATATAGGTTTGCGGCACGTGGCGTTTATCGCATGTGGAAGGAGGGCAATCGTATGAGTGTTCCTCCCAAAGCCGTCCACGCAACCTTTGGGCCCGCAACGGAGTTTTGGCCGGGCTCCCGACGTGGACCAGTCTCAGATGGGTGGCTCCCTACTCAATGCTATAGTGAAGGGAAGGGTTGTGTTGAGATATCCTTTGCCTTTGTGGCTTGTGGGTTGATCGAACATGTATGGTTACTATGGTGCACCCCTGTAGGGTGAAATCTTTTCCAAAAGCCGTGTCCGCGGTTATGGACGACTTGGGTAATGTGCTGGCTAAAAAGATCATAGACATCACCGTAATACTAAATAGCTAAATTGCTTAGTAAATAGCTTTACTCGAATAATAATCTGATTAAAACTTGATCAACATGTGAGTGCCCAGACTTCTTCCTTGTGGGCTCCTGATACGAGGGAGTTGTCTTAGGGCGGGTATTGTTTGGTGAGTAGAATAGGTTCTGCGAGTATGCGCTCCCTTTCCTTATTCTAAATAGACGCAAGGTCTAGCGTGTCCTCTTTGATGTTAGGTGCTGCTGCAAGTCCGCATACCATCCTCTTTATCCAATGCATGTGCATAGTTTTTAATTTAACCTTGTGCGTAAGACTTGTTGAGTACCTCCCGTACTCATACCATCGGGGTCCCGGTGCCCGTTTTCACCGATGCAGGAGCGACAGAAGACTACAACGACCCAGCTGGAGGATACTTTGTGGAGTTTGATGCCGACTACGACGAGTAGATAGAGATCCTAGGCGGCAGCCTGAGACCGCGTGGGCGGGTCCCTTTTTCTTTCCGGTCATTAAACCTTTGATGTAGTCTGTACTCAGACAATACTTTGCTTCCGCTGTATTTTTGGGACATGTGTCCGATGTGATGTAATAAATTATATTTGAACTATCACTTGTTTATTCTTTTGTGTCTTAAATGTTCGTGTTGTTGATATTCGAAATGTGGGTCCTCTGGCGAAATGAATGTTTCGCTAAGTGGGGCTTACAATTTGGTATCAGAGCATGGACCACCTGTAGGATCCCTTTTCAACTGGTCGTAGTTGAGTCTAGAATTTATTTTAGTAGCTATTCAGGAAAAATAATACGTGAGAGTAGGAACTCTGTTCTCTTTACTTCTTTCCCCACCCACCCTCCCTCGTTTTCTAGTGAGGAAGCGATACGAATTTTTCTCTCCTTTCCTAATTTTTTTTATCAAAATAGGTTTTCACGTGTTCGGGGTTTCCGTAGTACCTTTAGATTGCAACTGTAAGTTGGTGAAAAGAAATGTTGCTTCTGTCACTTCGTCCTCAGTGTTGAACCTGTCTTGCATCTGCAATTCCACTACTCCTTCACACTTATTAGTTGTTGCTAATTTGTGCTCCTTTGAACCGGCGCCTAATCAATCTGTTGTTTTTCTGTCCAGATGTCTGTCGATTAGGTGGTACGTATGACCAGGTATGAGACGACTGCCGGCCACCCGGCGATGCTTCGTGACGTAGCTTCGTACTTGGGTTTTCTGTGGAGCTCCACCGGGAGTTCAACCAGACCTACTACCGAGTTGTTGTCTCCCTCCTAGACGACTCTGACTACCTCGGGATCGTGATCCACTCCTGTGAGGCGTACGGCTCCACTGTCGAGATGGCAGTCCACCAGGCAGCCTATCAGTTGCTCACCATACTACGGGAGGAGTACACCTGTTTCAGCAACAACAGGTCACCGTACCGTTTCCTGCCGTGTGGGTGCAGAGTCGGAGACCAGACGCCGTACACACGCTACCCAGATCTCCAGGCCCGTGACTTCACACTTCGGACGACAGCAGACTTCGCACACCACCAGGACAGTATCACGCAGCTCCTTGTGGTTGAGTTGGCTCGAGTCCGGGAGCAGCTTCATCAGGCGCTGCTTCACCTTGCCACTTACACCACTGAGTTCTCCTTCGACGAGCGCTACATTGGTGGTCCTCTTCCTGCTTACTGTCGGCTGCCAGACGTGGGAGGCTACGTTCCAGACAGTGGTCCCTTGATCAGCTCTCACCCTCCTCGTTACGGTCGACAGGGAATCGAGGCCATGTACTTCCAGACCGACTATGTCAGGCTTCCCTTCGACCAGCACAGCAGAGGTCGCCGTGCTACTCGTTGGCACAGCTTACGAGCGTAGAGATAGACATCTTCCTGCGTGTTGCATGGAGTTCATGAGAGTTGTCTTTCATCTATGTTGTAGTAGTTGTCATGGATGTACTTGAACCTTTTATGGTGTACCTGATGACTATTCATGTTTATCTGTTGCTATCTGTCTCTTTTAGGCTAATCCTTTCCGTAAATCTTGCCTTCTTTTGTGGTTGTTGCTTATGTTGTCGTTTGTCATTGTCCTCAGGATGACAAGGGGTAACAATAACCCGCCACCACCCCCACCCCCGCCTTTCTCAGAGATGTTGACGCAGTTAACGCAGGTGGTGGCGCAGTTGGTGCAACAACAAGCTAACCAGACGATGCATCAAAACAACCACAATGAAGGCAATGGATGTGTCTCTCTCAGGGACTTCCCCAACCTGAACCATAGAGTCTTCACCTCCTCTGCTGAGCCTCTCGATGCCGATGACTGGCTTCGTGAGATGAACAGGACCCTCGTCACTGCACGCGTGGCACCTGAGGACCATGTGCCCTACGTCACGTTTCTTCTACGCGGCGAATCCGCCTCATGGTGGGAGATTCGCCAGGCGATGAGAGCCCCGGGTGAAGCTACTACTTGGGAGGACTTCAAGGACGCCTTCCTGCACCATCACATCCTCGAGGGGCTGATGTAGCGCAAGCGGGAGGAATTCTGCTCTCTGACGCAAGGCAAGATGGACGTCCTCGGCTACAGTAGGGCTTTCAACAACCTGTCTCGCTATGCTGGAGATGAGGTGTCCACTGATGCCAAGAAGCAAGCTCGCTTCAGCAAGGGCTTCAACCCAGTGCTTAAATACGCGCTCAACCTCATCAAGACCGTGAACTTCGAGGAGCTCGTCGACACCGCCCTCAAGGCCGAGCATGGACGTGCTGTGTTTGAGAAGTCTCGCAAGCACTCTCACAAAGGTGGCTCTTCCTCCTCCAACAACAACAACGGGCGACCTCGGAAGCGCCGAATGTGGGTGCCCAATAGTGCCCTCGCATGCGCCACCTACGTTCCAGGCACTCCAGGTTCTGCTCCACGCCCGCCCGCCCCTGCTTCAAGAACCATCGCGGGACCGCCAAGGCCAACGGGTCCTCGCCCAGGAGTGACTTGCTACAAGTGTGGTCAGGAGGGCCACATCTCGCCACAGTGCCCGCAGAACCTTCTACCTCCACCACTGCAGCCTCGCCCTGCTTCGACTGAGCCGATGGTGCGTGCACCTGCCCCGCAGAGGCCTGTCAACACCAACACCAGGCCTCAGGGACGTGTAGCAAGGGTGAACCACCTCAACGCACATGAAGCTCAGGAAGCTACAGGAGTTGTCCTCGGTACACTTCCTATAAACTCAGTAGATGCTAAAGTCTTGTTCGATACTGGTGCTTCACACTCTTTCGTATCAAGAAGTTTTGCGGACAAACATGAGCTACCCTTAGATTCCTTATCTACCTCGTTAAGAGTTCTTTCCCCCGGAGCAGCCATGAGAACTTCCAAGATAAGCCACATGAACGAAATTCTTATCGAAGGTCACATCTTCCTCGCATCTCTCATAGTTCTCGGCGATTCGGACATCGACGTCATTCTAGGCATGAATTGGCTGAAGGCCAACAAAGCTAAAATCGACTGTGCTATGAAGACAGTCACTGTTTCTCACCCTTCAGGCCAGATACTCTATTCTCCAAAGTCTACACCTTCTGCCCAGCTCTTTGCTCTAAATGTCGATCCTCTCCAAGCTATCCAAGCTGTTCCAGTCGTATGTGACTTTCCTGATGTCTTTCCGGAGGAGCTCCCAGGTATGCCACCTGACAGAGCTGTCGAATTCGTCATCGAGCTTGAACCAGGCACAGCTCCTATCTCCAAACGACCTTACAAGATGGGTCCACCCGAACTGGTTGAGCTTAAGAAACAGCTTGAGGAGCTAGAAAGCAAAGGCTACATCCAACCTAGTTCGTCTCCTTGGGGATGCCCCACTATCTTGGTGAAGAAGAAGGACAAGACTAGTCGTGATTATCGTCATGTTAATCTTCGCACAATCAAGAACAAATATCCTCTTCCTCGCATCAATGATCACTTCGATCAACTTGCCGGCGCAAAAGTCTTCTCTAAGATGGACTTAAGGATGCGCTACAACCAGATAAAAATCAGGAAGGAAGACATTCCAAGACAGCCTTCACCACTCGCTACGGTCTCTACGAGTACACCGTCATGCCTTTCGGTCTCACCAATGCTCCGGCGACTTTCTCTCGTCTCATGAATTCTGTCTTCATGGAGTACCTCGACAATTTCGTTGTGGTCTATCTTGATGACATCCTTATCTACTCCAAATCCGATTAAGAGCATGCGGAACATCTGCGTCTCGTTCTCACCAAGCTTCGCGAACATCGACTCTATGCGAAGTTCTCCAAATGCGAGTTCTGGCTTCCTAAAGTCACTTATCTTGGGCATGTCATTTCTGGAGAAGGCACCACCATCAATCCAGAAAGATTCCAAGCAATTCTCGACTGGTCTACACCTAAAACGGTGAAGCAACTCAGAAGTGCCCTAGGTATGGCTAGCTACTGTCGTCGATACATCGAAAACTTCTCCAAAATCACAAAGCCTCTCACCGAACTCCTCAAGAAAGACAAGAAGTTCATCTGGAGTCCCGAATGTGAGGAAACTTCCAGCTTATAAATAAAAAACTCGCCTAAACTCCTGGTCTAGTTGCACCTGACACTTCCATGCCTTTCCAAGTCTTCTGTGATGCCTCTCTACAAGGACTAGGCGGAGTCCTCATGCTAGATCGACAAGTCATCGCTTACACTTCTCGTCAGTTGTGATCTCATGAGCTCAACTATCCTACTCACGATCTTGAACTCGCTGCAGTTGTGCATGCACTCAAAACGTGGTGGCACTATCTTATGGGTAACACTTGCGAAATCTACACCGACCATCAAAGCCTAAAATATCTCTTCACTCAGCTAGACCTGAATCTCAGACAAAGGCGATAGATCGAGAGTATCAAGGATTTCGATCTCACTCTCAACTAGACTCCAGTCAAGGCTAATGTCATAGCCAATGCCCTCAGTCGCAAATCCTATTGCAACAATCTCATGATCTTTGAGAGTCAACCTGCCCTCCATGAAGAGTTCCGCAAGCTCAATCTGGAAATTGTTCCTCGGGGTTATCTTGCTAGCTTGATAGCCACTCCTACTCTGGAGGACAAAATCCGAGATGCTTAGTTACGTGACCCTTCTGTCGAGAAGATCAAGGAAAACGTTGTTCTGGGCACAGCTAAGTACAAGTGCTTCTCTCTGGACAACAAGGGAACTGTGTTATTTGAAGGACGCATTGTTGTTCCCAAGCTTGAAAGCTTAAGAGAGTTGATCCTCAAGGAAGCTCATGACACTCCTCTTTCTATCCATCCTGGAAGCACGAAGATGTATCAGGATCTCAAACAAGTCTACTGGTGGACCAGAATGAAGCGTCAAATTGCTCGCTATGTCTCCGAATGTGATGTCTGTCGCCGTGTCAAGGCAGAACACCAGAGACTAGCCGGTGTCCTTCAACCCCTGAAAATTCCTGAGTGGAAATGGGACAAAATTGAAATGGACTTCGTCACCGGTTTTCCCAAGTCCAAGAAAGGCAACGATGCTATCTTTGTTGTCATCGACCGTCTCTCCAAGGTCGCTCACTTCTTCCCGGTCAAAGAGTCAATCTCAGCAGTTTAGTTGGCAAAGCTTTACGCCACAAATATCGTTCCTCTTCATGGTATTCCTTTCGAAATAAGCTCAGATCGTGGGAGTATCTTCACTTCTCGATTCAGGAAAAGCTTTCAGGAGGCTATGGGCACAAACCTGCTTTTCTGCACCGCCTACCACCCTCAAACAAGTGGACAGGTGGAAAGAGTCAATCAAATTCTCGAAGATATGCTCAGAGCATGTGTCATCTCTTTTGGCATGAAATGGGAGGATTGCCTTCCGTATGTTGAGTTCTCCTACAACAACAGCTATCAAGCAAGTTTGGGCATGGCTCCCTTTAAAGTTCTCTATGGTCGCAAATGTCGGACTCCTCTCAACTGGTCTGAAACCGGTGAATGTCAACTCTTTGGTCCTGACATAATCCAAGATGCCGAAGAAAAGGTCTGCATCATTCGCGAAAACCTGAAGATTACTCAGTCACATCAGAAAAGCTATTATGATGGCAAGCATAGGGACATGGTCTATGCTCCTGGTGATCTGGCGTACCTTCGTGTCACTCCCATGAGAGGCACACATCGCTTCAGTATAGGGGCAAGCTGGCTCCACGATACATTGGTCCTTTCAAGGTTCTTGCAAGACGTGGAGAACTTGCCTACCGGTTGGAACTTCCCGAAAAGCTCTCCAAGGTGCACGATGTTTTTCACGTGTCTCAGCTCAAGAAGTTCTTCAAGATCCAGACCGTGCTGTTGATCACGAGTCGATTGATCTCCAAGAAGAGCTCACCTACCACGAGCATCCTGTTCTCATTCTCGATAAGGCTGAACGTCGCGCAACAAGAGCGTCAAGTTCTTCAAGGTGTAGTGGTCTCATCATTCCGACAAAGAGGCAACATGGGAACGCGAAGATCATATTCGATCCGAGTATCCCGACCTTCGCACTTCTGCATAGGAATCTCGGGGCACGATTCCTTCGACGGGGGGCGAGTTGTAACATCCCAAAAGTAATCCCCTTTTAATTTAATTGCTTGTAATAATTTTTGTTGCACAATCATGGCATCATCATAAATTTTTGTTGCATTTGTTGTTTTTGCAAAATTTCAAAAATAAATAAAATGGGTTAACATTGTCACCATCTTTTGTGTTACTAATTAATTTTGCAACCAAACAAATGAAACCAACTTTAATTTCATGAGAAGCAATTAAATCAGTTTACAAATTATATGTTGACAATATATTTTTGTGGTAAAAATAAAATCTGGCCTTTTATTTTGTTTTCCCTCCTTTTCTCTTCTTCTAAAATTCTGTGGAAAAGGAAATTTGCAAAGGAAGGAAAAAATAGCAAAAAGGCCGCAACCCTTCTTCTCCCTCTTCCCTCTCTCCCGAACCGGCCCACCTCGCCCGTTATCATCCTTGCCGTCGTCTCCCTCATACTGAGGCGCGCCCGTCGCTCCACTCCAAGCCGCGCCATGCCACCTGCTCACCCTGCTCCCCTCTATAAAGCCACCCCTGGGTGCCACTCCCCCCACCAAAACCCTAGTCCCTTCCCTCGCGCCGCCGCCATCTCTCCCCTCTTCCTCTCTGTTTCTTCCTCTTCCCGAGCCCACCAAGAATTCAGCCGGAGGAGCACCACGCCGTCGACGCCATGGACGCTGCACCACGCTAGATGCGGAGGAGGAGAACGTCTACGACATCCACGAGCCAGAGCTGGACGCGCCAGGGTCGGCTTCCCCTTCTTCCTCTTCTACGCCTACGGACACTGTCGGTCACCTCCGCCTGCACGTCGCCGTCGTCTTCCCGTCCGATCCATGACACCGACATACTCGGTGAGCACACCGCCCGCCGGGCTACTCCTCTCTCCCTCTCCCCTCTGCTCTGGGTCGCCATCGAGCGCGTGTAGCTGTAGCCATCGTCGTGTTGCTTCCGAAGAACTCGCACCCGCCATGGACGCTTCTGCCGAGCACAAGCTCGAGCCTTGGGGCTCCATCCTTTCCCCTGCACACCGCTGAACACCAGCACACCAGACCCTGCTCGCACCTGCACGCTGGAACTCCCAAGCCCATGCACGAACCGGCAGCCCGCTGCAGGTCATCGCTGGCAACGTTTCCCTGACGGACAAAGTCTGAACCCAAGTACATCGCTGCAGGTCATCCTTTCAGTTTCAGTTAACACCAACCGATCTGCTACTTAGACATCGGGTTCCCGTTCTGAACAAGATCCGAAGCACAGTCCAGATGGTTGATGTTCCCTGCATCTCCAGTTCGATCACGGGATTGAATCCCTCTGTGGCAAATAAAGCCCCTTTTTTCTCCCCTTTGTCCAGACCCTGACATGTGGGTCCAGTGTGACCCACCTGTCATTCTGATGGGTAAAATCCACCCCGGTGTAAAAATGTTTACCCAGATCCAGATCTGTCCCTTTTGCAGTTTAGCCCAAATTTTTCGAAATCCTTTTTCAACTAGGTCCCTGCTAAAAGTTTCTGTCATGTTTTTAAAACATTTAATTCTTGGGCTTTTCAAATTCAAAAATTACAAATAAAATATGTTATGAATTCAGAAAAATGTAATCTGTTCAAATATAATTTAATTTGATATTTGGAATTAATTTAAATGGCTAAAGATAAATAGATTTTTTGCTAATTATTTAATCTTGGAAAATTTATAACTTTTGTTCTATAAATCCAAAAATTATGAATTTATATCAAATTGTAGCTAAAATTGCAATCTATCTGTTTCTTATTTTTCATGCATTTAAGGAAAAATTAAACTTTCGGGACAAATAGAAAATCAAATAACTGAACCTTAAAAATGCTTTAATTGCCCTAGTTGTTTATAATATTGCAATGAGCTACTTTAACTTTGCCTAATAAAATGTTTAGCACTTTAAATTACTGCATAATTAAATTGCCATGTCATCATCATTGATTGAAACATATGTATTGATTGTTGCTTTTGTTATGTTTGGGGTTATCCGTAGACGACGACGTTGCCGAGTACCCCGACACCTCAGAGGAGTTAGCCCAGTACCAGGCTACTGAGCATCAAGGCGAGTAGCACCTCTAATGCAGGCCAACCCACGTCCATCACCATGTCATGCGCTTCAGTATACGCCAAGCAACCAAGGACTTCAATGGGTGGCAAGGAACTCCATGGACTCCAACCATCCAAGGCCTGCGCTTGGAAAAGGAGGAGAAAGCGACAAGAAGGAAGAAGAGCTTGCAGCTCCGGGCAGCGGTACTAACGCTGCGCCAGCGGTACTGCCGCCAAGTACCAGGATCCGGTAGTACCGCTGGGGGTACCGGGACTGGTACCGGGGAGGCCCCTAAACTTTCTGTATACCCTCCTGGTACCCAGCCGGTACGTACCTCGTTCTACCGCCAGGAAGAGCCTCGACGTGGAGCTCCCGGTACTACCGCTGGGTGAGCGGTACAACCGCTACCTTCCCAGGAGCAGTACTATCGCTGGCTCACCGGTACTACCGCTGCCTGCGTGCAGTAAAGGGAATATTCCCTGTATGTTATCCTCCCACCTACCCCTCTTAGGCATTGACTATATATACTTCCCCACCTGCTCAGATTTAGGTAGAGATGAATGAACTAGAGAGTTGAGCGTTGCTCCTTCCCGTGATGGGTTTCTCCGCGGAGGATGATGATTCTTGTTGTAGCTACTCTTTCACTTAGGTGTCTCTAGTAGTGCAAACCAATCTTTCACTGCGATGATTCTGTTAGATTGGTGGACCGGCCGGTAAGAGGAATCTGTTTCAACAAGAATAAGATTGGCTTTGATTTCTCGATCCAAAGGCTTCTCTTTTGAGGGTTGTTGTTGGGTGGGAATCCTTGCAGGTTTTGCTAGTTATCTTCCTACGAATTTTCCCTTTTCCCCTCGTGTTCTTCGTTTCCACCTCCGTGTTCTTCATGTTTATCCACTTTTCCCCCTCAAATCCGTGAAGATCGGGCCAACCCTACATCATATGGTATCAGAGCAAGGGTTGCCACGGATTTGCCTTTGTTTCCACCCCCAAATCCACAAATTTTTTCTTTGATTTTGTTAATTTTGAAAAATTCCACCAAAAATAGCCCCAAATTGCTTTTGGATCGACCTGAGATTTGAGTGCGTTTTGGTAGGTTTTGATCCGTGGATCCATTGCTATACTTGTTGATCTACCTCCCTTTGTGTTCCCATGGCCTAATTCCATCATTTGCACCTCCGATTTGCAGTTTTCCACCCCGTTCTTCCGCCCAAATTGCGAAAATTTTCGTCTCGGGTTCAGATCTGGAAATCCCACTGCTAGCGGTACTACCTCTGGCCGAGCGATACTACCGGGGACCTGGGTCCAGCGGTACTACCGCTACCTCCCAGTGACAGCATTTCAGCATCACGGTTTTTGGTATAACTTTCACTTCTGGACTCCGTTTTTGGTGATTTTCGTCTCTAATCGAAGCTACCGACAAGCTCTACATCACCACAGCGGTTGATCCATCATCTATTGCCACCAAATTTCGTGAGAAAGGAATATTCCACTCCAAGGTTGAAGATCATCGGCAAAAGGTATAACATCCCAAAATCTTCTCCCACCTTGCCTCATTTGTTAGCCAAGCCATTTGTGCCTACCTATCCTATTGAGACTTGCTCATCTATGATTGCTTGGGCTTTGCACACTTGATACCTCGTAGTGTTCCGAGCAACCGTTGTATGCGCTAGTTGATATAGTTCTTGTTGGCAAGCAAGTAAGAGGCAAAAGAGAAATAGTGAAAAGAGAAATAGGAAAGAATCAAAAAAAGAATAAAAGAAAGAGCCTCAATGCCATATCTCTTATAGTTCACGCAAGCTCGATGAAAAAATTCATAGGTGTGGTATCTTTGTGCAAATCTTGTAGCCCACCAATAAATTGCAATCAAGTTGGTTTCTCTTGTACTTGTGCGACTTGTGCTTTAGTCTTCGCTAGGTCCATCACTAGCTCATTTTTTGTTGCACAAGTCCTACTTTTCAAAGCGTGTGTTTCTATGAGCTTCACTCATATCCTTTGAGATCGACTTGTATTTGCTTTGTGGTCATCGTGGTTCTCTACTTTCCTTTACAATATCTTGGTTTCCGGTTGTTCAATTTGCTTTCCACAATTCATACCTATCCACTTATAAGACGTGTGTGTTTTGGAGTTGCGTTTGGATCTTTGAATCTCAAGTCACCGCATTCTTGTGTATCGGTTTCTCTTGGCATGGTCCACTAGTTCCAATACTATCTACTAGGTGAGGTTGTTTTCTTAGTTACTTCCACTCCACATATATACACTTATCTTGTGATTGACCATGTCTAGTCAGAGCGGAGCATCCTATAGAGTCCATGATGATGAGGAGTACGTGATGAGCGACAACGACTATGGTGCCCCAAGCATGGATGACATGGTGGACCATGACATATACGACACCTCCACAAGCATGAACTACATGGCGGAGCACCACCACTACTACGACTATGATGCCGCGACCGTCCACGACATGGAGAGCTACACCGACTTCGAGCCCACAAGCATCAACGCCATGGTGGACCACTACAACGACTACAACTCCAATGATGTGGCGGAACACTACATGGACTACGACTCGTCAAGGCACATCAAGGATCTCCAGCGAGGCGCTACACATTATGTGGATGATGACACCGACGATAAGTGCCCACCTCGACGATCCTCAAGGCCATGGACTCAAGACCGTCACCGCCATCAAGCAACGACATCGTCTCAAGATCTTCGACAAGGCTATGCGCCTCACGACGATGACACAAGGAGATGGAGCTCAAGGCATCTTCGCCTAGAGGACATGGAGACACGCCGTCTTCCTCGACGTCAAGCTACATCACCCTCAAGATGGCGGCCATCGCAAAGTTTCGATGCACGTGAGTCTTCGTCAAGGAACACCAAGGATCTTCATCGGCGTACGTCTACTCATGATCATCATCGACGTCACTATGAGTACACAAGCTACTCGAGGCCATGCCATCACGTATCTACATCAACTTCCAAGATAGCGGCAAATACACATCATGTGGAGTCCTCTCCGCACACCATAACCAAAAGGGCATCCAAGAATAGATCACACTCCAAGAAGGACATGGACATCCTCGCCAAACTCAAGGTCGATCTCAACGAGGCCAAGACCAAGCTCGATGCCGACAACACCGACCTCGAGGCTATGCACAAGGACTTCATCGCCAGTTTATCCAAGTTCTTCAAGCCCTCACAAGACAATTCACCGAGCATATTATCCATGCCACTACAAGATGGTGACCATGAAGATGGTGAGAAGATGGTCGAGCATGGGATTTTCCCTTCGACCAAGGAGGCGAGCATTGAAAATGCTACTACTTATGGTCGCGAGCCAAGTGAAGAAGCCGAGCATGGGATGTTCCCTTCGGCAAAGGAGCAAAGTGAAGAGGTTGAGCATGGGAGTTTCCCTTCAACCAAGGCGGCGAATGGAGTAGAGACGACCAAGCCTATCCCTATGTGCTTGAATGATGAGATGGTACCAATCCCATGTGAGCATGAGAGCCACCTAGCCCACTTGAGTGAGAGTGCAAGTGAGTTGAGTGCCTCCACCATATGCGAGATTGAGTGCTTCCACTTTGAGGGAATGAGTGATACACACCTTGAGTTGGGAGAGGTAGTTGATAGGTCAAGTGAGGCCATTTCGATTTCTAACAACTTACCCTCTACCTCTAGTGTGTTCTCTCATGTTCTACTAGGTTCCATGGATGATGAGACGCCAAGCCTCGACATGATGGTGCCTATGATGGAGAAGATGTACATGGAGGATGAAGATGATGCCACCCCATGCTTACATGAAGATGTACAAGTCGGCCACATGGACGCCGCTACTTCGACCACAACACCTACTTCACATGAGCGGGACTACAAAGGTACGCATATGGGTGTTGATGATGCCATGATCCCACTAGTGGACCTGATGACTTGTGATTGCTTGCATGCTATGGATGATCCTTTTGATGTCACATATGCTTCTTTCATATTCCCATGTGATACCGTGTTTCAAACCAATGTTGATCATGCGGAATTACCTATTTGTGATGATCTTTCCATATACATTCCTTGTTATGAAACTTTCGAATTTTCTCCGATTTTTGCATCCAAGAAGTTGAACAATTTCTCTTTCCAATACTTGGTTTGCAATAATGTTGATATGATGTCTTATGAGAATGCCCCCATAGTTTTCTCAAAATTTGGAGATTCTTCCTTTTGCCATGTTGAGAATTTACCCTTCCTTTTGCATATTGACCACCCACATATGTCATATATTCCTTTTGATTTTGGTGTGTTTGGTGATGTGCAAATGGATAGATGCGTCATGATGGATGATGCATTCATGTACCATGCACACAATTTCTTTTTATGGAATTTCGTGTGTAATGGTTCCCGCATGATAATGTCAACATCTATTGAACATGAGTTGACCAAAAGAGCTTTTGAGAGCATTTTCGATGAGAGTTGTGGACCGATTCCGCCTCTATTTCCTTTTCCATGTTTTGCATTGAACAAATTGAACAATTGCTCTATCCTTTGGTTCGTGTGCAAACATGTGACCGCTTTGGTTTTCCATTGTGACATTCATGCTCCCTTGATCTTCCTTGTCGATGATTTATGTGTTGCAAAAAGTATGATGAACAATTGTTCTTTCCGTTGGTTTGATTGTAACCATAATGATATTTTGAGCATGTCTTGTCATGAGGCCTTTGGATGTTGTCTTATTGGTGTTGCAACAAAATCGATGAAAACTTGCTCTTCTCTTTGCTTTGTTTGCACCCATGATGGTGATGATAAGAGCCTCTCTCACCTTGTGTGGTTCACAAACTTCTCTTTCCGATGCTTTAAATGCAATGAACATCATATGGTTCACAATGAGATAGGTATCATAGCCTTCTCAACTTTTCTTAGAGATTTTGTGTTCCCACATTTTGAGGATGTTCGGCCGAGTTACTTACACATTGACCTTGCATTTGTATTCCATTCCATATATTCGTGTTGTGATAATGGTGTTATGAACAAATTTAGACATGTCGTCAATGATGTGCTCCTCTATCATGCACACACATGTTTTGTTTGGTCTTTGGTGCGTGTAGGACCAAATGGTTGCATGGTGACTTCCACTTCAACCGCAAAGGCAAACCATCTACCTCCTTCACATGGTGATGACGTGCTAGCATCGAGGACGACGCTTTTTGAAGGAGGGGGAGATGATGCCAACCCACGTCCATCACCATGTCATGCGCTTCAGTATACGCCAAGCAACCAAGGACTTCAATGGGTGGCAAGGAACTCCATGGACTCCAACCATCCAAGGCCTGCGCTTGGAAAAGGAGGAGAAAGCGACAAGAAGGAAGAAGAGCTCGCAACTCCGGGCAGCGGTACTACCGCCAAGTACCAGGATCTGGTAGTACCGCTGGGGTACCGGGACTGGTACTGGGCAGGCCCCTAAATCTTCTGTATACCCTCCCGGTACCTAGTCGGTACCAACCTCGTTCTACCAGGAAGAGCCTCGACGTGGAGCTCCCGGTACTACCGTTGGGTGAGCGATACTACCGCTACCTTCCCAGGAGCAGTACTACCGCTGGCTCACCGGTACTACCGCTGCCTGCGTGCAGTAAAGGGAATATTCCCTGTATCTTATCCTCCCACCTACCCCCCTTAGGCATAGACTATATATACTTCCCCACCTGCTCAGATCTAGGTAGAGATGAATGAACTAGAGAGTTGAGCGTTGCTCCTTCCCGTGATGGGTTCCTCCGTGGAGGATGATGATTCTTGTTGTAGCTACTCTTTCACTTAGGTGTCTCTAGTAGTGCAAACCAATCTTTCACTGCGGTGATTCTATTGGATCAAGGAATCGGTTTCAACAAGAGTAAGATTGGCTTTGATTTCTTGATCCAAAGGCTTCTCTTGTGAGGGTTGTTGTTGGGTGAGAATCCTTGCAGGTTTTGCTAGTTATCTTCCTACGAATTTTCCCTTTTCCCCTCATGTTCTTCGTTTCCACCTCCGTGTTCTTCGTGTTCATCCACTTTTCCCCCTCAAATCCGTGAAGATTGGGCCAACCCCATATCACCCTCCCCCCACTTTCTCATGTGATGCCTATGCCTTATCTTGCATGCTTTAGGATTTGTTCAGTTGTGTCTACGTTTCTTAATAGAACTGCATAGCCTGTTAGTAGTCCAGATACCCTCATATGCCTGCCTATATCCTTTTGCTTGAGTTACCTGCAGTTACCAACTAGCATGCTTAGGAGTTGATTGTGGTATATCTCATACTCTGTTGATGTTTAGTTGGTATATCTTAATTAATTGAAGACATGCTATGTGGGTATAATTGTTATTATAATAAAGATAAGGCACCGACGGGAGGCCAGCTATGGTGTTTTGTTCTGCTAGTGTCGCCTAGGAACCGAGTTCTTTTCCGCTTATCCAAGACTGAGCGCACTACCCACACGTGGGAAGACTTATGGAACCCCCCTCAACCTAGTACCAGAACTGCGGTATTGCTTAGGGAGCCACAACTAGTTTGGGCGTTTATTTGGACATACGCATTCGCATGTTACTGAAGATGAGAGGTTACAACTTGGGTGGCGCATATAGGTTTGCGGCATGTGGCGTTTATCGCATGTGGAAGTAGGGCAATCGTATGAGTGTTCCTCCCGAAGCCGTCCACGCAACCTTTGGGCCCGCAACGTAGTTTCGGCCGGGCTCCTGACGTGGATCAGTCTCAGATGGGTGGCTCCCTATTCAATGATGTAGTGAAGGGAAGGGTTGTGTTGAGATATCCTTTGCCTTTGTGGCTTGTGGGTTGATCGAACGTGTATGGTTACTATGGTGCACCCCTGCAGGTTTAAATCTTTTCGAAAAGCCGTGTCCGCGGTTATGGACGACTTGGGTAATGTGCTGCCTAAAAAGATCATAGACATCACCGTAATACTAAATAGCTAAATTGCTTAGTAAATAGCTTTACTCGAATAATAACTTGATTAACTTGATCAACGTGTGAGTGCCCGGACTTCTTCCTTGTGGGCTCCTGATACGAGGGTGTTGTCTTAGGGCGGGTATTGTTTGATGAGTAGAATAGGTTCTACGAGTATGCGCTCCCTTTCCGTATTCTAAATAGACGCAAGGTCTAGCATGTCCTCTGTAGATGTTAGGTGCTGCTGCAAGTCCACCGTACAACCATCCTCTTTATCCAATGCATGCGCATAGTTTTTAATTTAACCTTGTACGTAAGACTTGCTGAGTACCTCCCGTACTCATACCATCGGGGTCCCGGTGCCCGTTTTCACCGAGCGACAGAAGACTACGACGACCCAGCTGGAGGGTACTTCGTGGAGTTTGACGCCGACTACGACAAGTAGATAGAGATCCCAGGCGGCAGCGTGAGACCGCGTGGGCGGGTCCCTTTTTCTTTCCGGTCATTAGACCTTTGATGTAGTGTGTACTCAGACAATACTTTGCCTCCGCTGTATTTTTGGGACATGTGTCCGATGTGATGTAATAAATTATATTTGAACTATCAATTGTTTATTCTTTTGTGTCTTAAATGTTCATGTTGTGATATCCAAAATGTGGGTCCTCCGGCGAAATGAATGTTTCGCTAAGTGGGGCTACAGTAGGCATATTATAAATTTATTTCTTTTCTGGCGAGCATATGGTTTTATCTTGTTCATCTTCAACATAGTTGCTTGTTCACTGATATTGTGTCCATCGACGATATCAGCCAACTGCAACTCTAATTCCATCTTCTGGTCCACAACTANCCGGCGACAGCGCTGGCCTACAACCTGTCGCTCACGCTGAGCGTCCGCAACCCGAACTGGGCGATGACCATGAAGAACACGGAGCCGTTCGAGCCGCGTACAAGTTCGACGGCCAGCAGTTCGACCGCGTGCAGGTCGCCGACAAAGGAGCAAAGCACCCCCCCGGGAAAACCGTCGTGTACCGCCTCGCCACGAGCTCGGAGAGCAGCTACGTGTCGCTGGGCAACGCCGGCGTGGCGGAGTACAAGGAGGAGAGCAAGGCGGGGGTGTTCGAGGTTGAGGTGGCACTGACCCGCGAGGTGAGATACACGGCGCGCTACACCAAGTGCAAGATCGAGGCCACCTGCCCGCTCAAGCTGCAGATCGACCAGCCCGGGACGACGAGTGTCGTGGTGTTCGAGAAGGTGAAATGCAAGCTTGCCAAGGCGGAGAAGAACTGCTAGAAATGAATTGATTACTGTGTTCCTTGACTGTTTGTTCGTGTCGATTTGAAGTGTGTACGTGGAATTCTCCCCATTCTTTTGATGTAAGATGCAATGACTTTTGATGCTATCTTGCTAATTCAAAAAGCAAAAGCTGGATGCAAATCCTTGCGGACTACATGAGTGCAGCACTTTCCAACGAATTCCTTCGAGACATCTTCAGTGCCTCCCGGGTGAATCGTTTTGGAGCCTAACGCCGGCGGATCTGGATCCCCGCCGTCGTGCTCCTGAGTGCGGCGAGGTGATCCTGGGCGATTCCCCGATTACATGTCCGTTTCCCCCTCTCTACCTGCTTCAAGTAATATGCGTTGTAGTTATCCCCCGTTTGGGTAGTCGGTGGCTCATTTCTTGGCCTCCGGGAGTTCTCCGCGGAGGTGGCCGTGCGGGTGGAGGCAGCACAACGCCGGCGTGGGCCGCTTGTGCCGAGTAGCAACCGTTGGCGGCGGCCTCCTGTGCCTGACCTCGACCTCGAACGCAGCCGCGGCGTGGTGCACATCCCTGAGTGCGGCGAGATGCTCCTCCCCGACCACGGGCGCCCGACGATGATGGCTGCCTTCTCCGCCCTCCATCTTCCGTCCGGCTCCATCTCCGCTCCCAGCAAGGTACTGACGCTCTGCATCATTTTTTGTCTAGGTACACGAGATCGGAAAGAGAGGTGCCGACAGGGAGAGCGAGTGAGGACGAGGTTGATTTTTTTGGTTCTTTCTTCTTGATCTGCTTGGAGAGACGACGGGTTTCTGGTTCTTGATCTGGTCGGAAAGAAAGAGTAAGGGACAGATAATTTTTTGTAATTGTGCTCTCTTCTTTGGCTTTCTTGTTTTGTTTTTGAGATCCATGACGAGAGACATTTAGTCCCAAATTGTGTGAGAGAGAGAATCTCAAAATGATCAGTAGCTGACATACTATTTAGGCTTCTCGTCAATTTGTATTAGGAGTAACAAACATTTTTCAGTATACCAAGCTAATAAAACTTTCCTCATTCGTAGCTTGATATTTTGTGGCTTCAGAAACAATGGAACACAACACTACTAGGAAAAGGCTTATAGGTAAGCCACGTGGCCATGGCGCACTGTCCGAATGGTGCGCCATGGCTAAATATGCGTGGCGCACCTCTTGGTCCTGCGCCACGGACACTAACTTAGCCGTGGCGCAGGCCTCTAAGATGTGCGCCACTGCTAAGTTGGGCCCTGGACGGCCGGCCTGTGCGCACTTAGGCGTGGACGGGTAGTCTCGTAGCCGTGGCGCACGGTAATGCCCTGCGCCACGGCTAAGTGTGGGACCCGGTGGACATTTTTGGCGTCAATTTTACCCCACTTAGCCGTGGCGCACAGTGCCATCGTGCGCCACGAGTAAGTGTGGGTCCCATCTGCACCATTTCTGGCGCGAATTTTACCCCACCTATCCATGGCGCAGGTAATTATAGTGCGCCACGGCTAGGATATATTGGTGGCGCAGCATCCTTTCGTGCGCCACGGCTAAGCCTGGGTGCACTTTTGCTTTTTGGCTGCCACCACCACCACCCCTTTTCTACTTTCCTCTCCTCCTCTTCCTCCTCCCCACCTCTCATTCCAGATCTGCACGCCCCCTTCCTCTCCCCACCTCATTTTCTTCTCTCTCTTCACATATTTTGCCACATAAATCTACTTATTTCTTCATGTATATGTGAGGAAACATCTTCCCACGCCTCGCGTGCTCGTTCTTCTCCTCCGGGCGCTCTCTCTTTCGACGTCAATTTGTTGGAAGGTGAGTGTATGTGATGGATGAGAAGGAGGCTTTGATGTGTGTGGTTCTATGTGATGGATGAGAAGGGTTGTGATCATATGTTTGTGATTGTTGTATGCATGTGTGTGATGGATGAATTGGTTGCATTGTGATGGATGAGGATGTGTGTGTGGTTGCGTGTGTTTGCATATGTGTAGAAATGATTAGTTGCCGATGTTTTCGCCGAAATGTAGATTCATTTTCATTTCGGCGAATTTTCCGGCACTCCTAAGGCCAAAAATTAGCAAAGGTCATGCCAAATTTTTCTGTGAAATATTTTGTTTCTAATATAATTCCTTTGTTCTATATGTAGAGCGGGGGCGACAATGGTCATCATGATGAGCGAAAGTATTGTTGCTAGATATTTGAAATATGCGACGACCGTGATGGTTAAAAACAACGACACCGGGATAAAGTGTCCGTGTCGAACATGCAAACTCGGCACCGTGCTCGATCCCTTTTCCGGCACATTGCAGGAGCATCTGCTCAGGAAAGGTTTTATGGATGACTTCACTTACGAGGATGATGATGATAACGTCAATGGGGCGCGGCGGGAAATGATCAGGAAGATGAAGAGGCGCCTCCCGATTATGATGACGAAGAATATGTCGGGCATGATGATGAAGAAGAAGCCGACGTAAATGGTGGAGAAGACGCGGGCACGCCGACGCTGCTAACTTCAGTCGTGCGGGACCCTCATGTTCAAGAATTGCTTCTCAGAAAGTCGAGTAACGCTGCTAGAGAGGCTAAGCTGGCGCAGCTGGACATAGACTCGAATGCTCCGTTGTATGCGGGATGTCGGCCCGAGGATACCCGCTTGAAAGTAACGCTCATGGCTCTGCAGATGAAGGCAAAACACAAATGGACAGACGCAAGCTTCGACGAGAACTTGAAATTTTGGCACGATCGTCTTCCTGAGGGGAACACGTGTCCTAGTAGTATCGAAGAGGCCAAAAAAATCGTGTGCCCTTTTGATTTACCGCACATCAAATACCACGTTTGCATCAATGATTGCTTCATTTATCCGGAAAATGACGCGGAGACAACTGCATGTCCGGTGTGCGGCGCTGCTCGATACAAGAAAGGGAAAAAGAAAGCTCCTCGGAAAGTGGTATGGTACCTTCCGATCATTCCTCGTCTGCAGCGGCTTTTCACAGATCCTAAGGAAGCAAAGTTAATGCGCTGGCACGCGGAAAGGAATAAGCCGGGAAACAAAGAGACGGATAAGATGCTAAGACACCCTTCAGATGCTAAGCAGTGGGAAGCGTTAGACTTTGAATACCCAACTTTTGGGAACGATCCAAGAAACGTCAGGTTGGGCGTGAGCACCGATGGGCTCAATCCGTTTGGCAACCAGAGCAGCACACATAGCACGTGGCCCATGTTTGTATGGATATACAACCTACCCCCATGGTTGTGCATGAAGAGGAAGTACATTCAGATGAGCATGCTAATCCAAGGGCCGAAACAACCAGGAAATGACATCAATCTGTATCTGCGGCTCTTGAGAGATGAGCTACAGAAGATATGGAATGTAGGGGTCAGCACATGGGACGCCGTCGCGGAAGATTACTTCCCTATGAGAGCCGCGTTGATCACGACGGTGCAAGACTATCTCGGTTACGGATATATCGCAGGCCAGGTGGCACACGGACACTGTGCATGCGTTAGGTGCATGGACGATACAACATATATGCAGCTAGAGAAAGATCCCGGGTCTTCAAAAACAGTGTGTTCAAGGAGTACAAGGAGGAGAGCAAGGCGGGGGTGTTCGAGGTTGAGGTGGCACTGACCCGCGAGGTGAGATACACGGCGCGCTACACCAAGTGCAAGATCGAGGCCACCTGCCCGCTCAAGCTGCAGATCGACCAGCCCGGGATGACGAGTGTCGTGGTGTTCGAGAAGGTGAAATGCAAGCTTGCCAAGGCGGAGAAGAACTGCTAGAAATGAATTGATTTGCAGTTACCGTTTGTTCGTGTCGATTTGAAGTGTGTATGTGGAATTCTCCCCATTCTTTGATGTACTGTAAGATGCAATGACTTGATGCTATCTTGCTAATTCAAAAAGCAAAAGCTTGATGCTATTTTGTTGGCTCAAGAAATGAAATTTGATGCTATCTTGTCATGAGCATCCGCAAATCCTTGCGGACTACATGAGTGCAGCACTTTCCAACGAATTCCTTCAAGACATCTTCAGTGCCAACCTAGCCTCCCGCGAGAGAAGAGGAATCAGGATGGGAAGGAGAAGCGTTCGCCGGCGCCGCCGCTCCTTTCTTCCGGTCGGGCGTGGAGGCAGAGCTGCTACTGAGCTGGGTGAAGTTTTTTTTTTTTGAGGGTGAAGTGAAACCGTGCGACACCTAGAATGCATGAAGCCACCCAAGATGGGCCCATCGTATCTGGCAAAGATGAGCACGTACACACTTTGGTGTTGAACACACACGTTTGCTCTCCTCAAAAAAAAAAACATACACACACGTTTGCTCTCCAAAATGGTTCTAATGGCAAAAAAGTGTTCTTACCACCTTATTTAAATGTAAGACAAATTAGTGGTATTTCCAACTACTCTAGAAAATATCAAAGTTTGACCAATTTAAACGAAAACTTTCCATTTTCGTTTAAATATATCTTTGGCAAGAAACGTTGGGCCGCGCAAAATCCAATTTGTGTCTTCCTTATGCTCAACTTTTTATTTGTGAAAAAAACGAAGTGGTCAGGTCCTAGGTTCAAATCATTTTCATGTTTCGATAAATAAATTGTAAGTTGATACGCGTCACTATGAACATAAAAATTAGACAGATTGAAACACTAACTGGAAAGAAGCATTTTGAGATGTTGGTGGGTCCCTCCCCATCAAGATCATGGTCTAGGTTTACAAAAAGTTCTTGGTAAAAAGTTCTCAAATTTTTTAAAACTTATAAACGGAAAAATGTTTGTTAGCTATGGGAGAGGCGTTTTTGCACCCGAGCTCACATGCTCCTCCTATTTTCAACGAAAATAAAAAAATAGTAAATCATTATGAAAAATTTTGAAAAAATTTGGAGGCACACACATATGCATTGTTCATATTCGTGCAAAATTTAGGAATGAAAATAAATTTCCTGCGCTCTGTACAAAAAAGACAAAATGAGTGGTCAAAATAGATCTAAAACACATTTTTGAAAACACTGATTTGTCTTTTCTGCACAGAGCATAGGGGATGTCTTTTCATTTTGAAAAACTTCACGAGTGTGAACAATGCATATGTTTGTGCCTCCAATTTTTTTCAGAATTTTTCGTAACATTTTACTAGTTTTTTTTATTTTATCGAAAAAAACAGGAGCATGTGAGCTCGGGTGCCATTGTGAATTTCCGGTTAGCTATGGCATTTAGAGTCATCCTTTTGTAAAACAAAACTACAAAAACAATTGCGTCATTAGAGTAGTTTTCTTTAGAAATGTTTTCTATGTAGCAAGAAAAACTCGAAAATGGTAAAAACAAAAGGTTTGTACCTTCTGGATCTTAATTATTTTTTAAATACAAAAAAATAAAATGGTAAACGAAAAGGTCTTCAATGTCTTTGTAAGGTGTGTTTTTTGTTTTTCTAGGATAGGTAGTGAACTTCGCCAATATCATTATAGGGTGAACCCTTATAATTTCATAGAGGGCAATTCAGTATATGTTGTTGAATTGTTGACCCAAATGGTAATAATGCAAAAAAAAAAAAGAGAAACAATTGTTTGGTCAGTTTCAGCAGAACGTGTCTTCTTCTAGAAGTCCCCATGTTAAGGCCAAAATAACAATACAGTGAGTACCGATACTCCATGATAGATCTAGTACTCATATTAAATTTTTTTTTGTTGAGAAACCTCTCGAAGAGGGTAGGACGCTCCAACAATCCTTATAGATGGAATAGAATTGAACCAATTTATAAGGGAAATAGGGTCCAATAACCATACAGTGCTAGGTTTATGTGGGAAACCATATCGAAAAACCGCACAAGCGATGCATTCATGTCGCACACTGATGGGGTCGCAGCATAGAAAACAAAAAAAATTCTTACGCGGCAAGCGGAATAAACCCCAAGATCTAGATCTATGAGATGATGATAGCGAAGGTGAGATCCAATCTCTTACCCTTGAAGATCAACAAACGCGTTTTTTCGGTGCAGGGGTTGGCTAGTCGATCCCCGCAACTAGACTCATCTAGTCGCGAGGAGATGTATTTCCTCGAACTCCAATCCGACGAAGTGCCACAAGGGGTAGCACCTCCGCGGTATCCACACGTACGGCTCGATTTAGATCTCCACCTTCTTGATCCCGCAAGCAAGGTGGAGATGGCTAGATGGATCTCGGCACCACGACGGTTGTGGTGGTGTTTGATGGTGTAGATCCCCACGAGCAGGGCTTCGCCAAGCCAAGCAAGAGGAGGGGAAGGAGGACATGGTGCAGCAGCCCTACATCTAGGAGTGGTGCAGCAACTATGGTGGAGGAGATGGCGGCAGCCCTCCGGGGAGAGGTGGCGCAGGAGGTGGAGGCAAGGGCAAGAGGGGAGGCGGCGGCTAGCACATAGGGCAACCCCTCCTTGGCCGCACCCCCCCTTTATATAGGTGGAGGGGGCCAAGGGGTGGGGCACACCTAGCCCTAGGGCCGGCTGGCTTGGGGCTGCCTTGCCCCCCAAGGCACCCCCCTTTCCTTAAAGGGTGCGGTGGCCAAGGGTGGGACTTGGCTCCAAGTCAAGTCCACCTAGGGTTTGGCCTCCCCTTTCCAATTCGGCCCATGTGGGCCTATGGGCTGGTGCGGCCAGCCCATTAGGGTTGCTGCACCACCCATTGGTCCGTGTGGGTCCATACGATATGGGCCCCACTTCTAGACTCTTCTAAAACCTTCCGGAACCTTCCGGTACCCTGTTGAAATATTCCGGAACATTTCCGATACCTCCGGAAACCACTTTCCTTATATGAATCTTATTCTCCGGACTCTTCCGGAACTCCTCGTGACGTCCGGGATCCCATCCGAGACTCCGAATCACCATTCGTACATATCATCAATTATCTCATCGAAAAAACCCTAGCTACATCAGAGCGTTAAGTGTGTGACCCTACGGGTTCGAGAACATGCAGACATGATCATATCAATAATCAATAGCGAGACCGGGATGCCCATATTGACTCCTACATATTCAATGAAGTTCCTTATCGATTGAACCACGATGCCCGAGATTCTTAATCTAGTATATGATTCCCTTTGTCTCACCGATATTTAATTTGCCCGAGATTCGATCGTCGATATCTCCATATCTAGTTTCATCTCGTTACCTGGCAAATTCTCTTTACTCGTCCATAATATAGGATCTCCGTGATTAACACTTAACCACACAGTTGCAACCTTTCTGATGCTATATTACCGAGAGGGCCCAGAGATATCTTTTCCGTCACAAGGAAGGACAAATCCCACTCTTGATTCATATCACCCAACAAATACCATCGGAGATACCTGAAATCCACCTTTATAATCACCCAATTACGAAGTGACGTTTGATGTCCACAAAGCATTCCTCCAGTAAATGGGAGTGACATAATCTCATGGTCTAAGGAAACTATACTTGGCATACTAAAAGCATTGGCAATGAAACTTGTGTGATACGATCAATTGCAACTCTTTATTATCGGGTCTTGTCCATCACATCATTACTCCTAATGATATGACTCCGTTATCAAGTGACTGTAACAAGTCCATGGATAGGAAACTCTAACCATCTCTTGACTAACGAACTAGTCCGGTAGAGGCTTACTAGGGACACCTGGTGTTTATATTCCACACATGTATTATGTTTCCAATTAATACAATTATAGCATGGATAATAAACTATTATCATAAACATGAATATGCTAATAAACTATTTTATTATTGCCTCTAGGGCATATTCCCAACAGTCTCCCACTTGCACTAGAGTCAATAATCTAGTTTACATTTTCTCGGTCCAACACTCATGGTGTCTAACACTCATGGAGTCTCAGTGCTGATCATGTTTGCTCATGGAAGAGGTTCTGTCCGTGTTCTGTACTATACAGTTCTTTATGTTCTTTGCAAAAATGTTAACGTCACGTAATTTGACATTACTTTATCATCTCATGATAAACCTATTATCATCACATGATAATTCTCATCATCACATGATGAATATAATATATTTGGTTAGGGAGTGAGATTTTCATTTCCCTTTTATGCCTACATGACGTATGATCAATCAAGAGGACTTTCACATAGCATGTGCACCCGGAACTCACTCAGTCTTGAAATAAAATTTCTCAAACCATAATATTATATCTTTTTATCCTTGAATTAATCATATACTCCTATATGTTGTAGACTCACAAATCGACAGTGCTATCATGTCACTTCGATATTTTCGATCATGCTTTCGCTGCGCTTCTGCTACTATGAGATCCCCAATCTAGTTTGGTTTTATGACTTCAACCAAGTCTACCAATCTCTAGATTCCTTTATCTCATCTTTATGTTAAAATGACTCCTCATTCTAACACGTTCTTCTAACCAAGAACTTGGGTCACACATCGTCAAATACAAACACATGGTTCTTATATGTTTTCGACCTATGAACAATTCATAGCGAATTCTAACATATCCTCCAACCATCATTTTGGTACTGAGTTATCAACTCAATGTTTCACCTATTTTTCACAAGCAGATGAACCTTTCTTCTCTTGTTTTATTTTGAACTCCTTCAAAATCTTACTTAGGTTAAACATCCTGACATAATGCTTTATCAAATATATCTATCCTCCATAGATACATCCATCTCCATGGATATTTGACTAACTTCATAAGTTATACATTGGTTCCTGACTTATTTACAACATTTATGAAATCTCCATTTCACATAAACAAGATGTTGTAAAATCCCACTCAAATATACACCATACACATATTAAATTGTGAAACCACTTTGGCTCCCACTCAGAAATATGTTATCTCTATATTTGACCATGAACTAGCTCCCACTCAAACATATGTCTCCATATATTTTGATCTTGGAAAATATTTTCTTCTCTAACTTAATGTATGTCGCCACATATCTTAATTAGATCACACTCGTGTATTTTCTCGATATTTTGGACACCTCCAAAAATTCTTAATTAACTATTAATATCGAGAACTCTTTATACGAAACGCTAGTACTCTACTAGCTTTAAGTTTTATTTATTCCCTGCAAAACCCCTTTTGAGGAATAAATATGTGAAACATCACTTTCACAAAATCAAGCAACAATTACTTTGTGATTTAAACTTAACATAGGATGACTTTTAGTCACTTTCGTATTTAAGGCTTCCATTTCTTCTTTGTAGTTTCGTAGGTATGTCTTGTTTCTGAAACATGACAAGTAAATCATGAATATTATTTTGTAACCTGACAAAATACCATATTCTTGAATCCTACTTTTCTTTAGACAAGCTAAACCGAAATTCAATGATCACCATCATTAATTCCTTTATGTGTCAAGTTTTAACCAACATAGCACTTTACATATGTGCCACTTGATACATAAACAAGCAAGGTTTTAGCTTTTCCATTTATTCCATCAATTCTTTTATCAATGAAACCTTTTCACGATAAACCACTAAAATACTTAGCACAACCAACAAATTGGTTTGCCCCTTTTAGTCTCATATTGTGGAATCACATTCATAGTCATACTTATGAATATACTACAACATTATTCGCAATAGTCTCTAATTATCTCATAATTAATGAAACCACCTTTTCTCATAACTCATATGAAAAATATTTATGCGAATCATTAAATAGATCCTTATTTATAAAACAGAGTGTTTATCAAATAAATCTAAATGCTATTATTAAACCCGCGAAATAAAACCCTTCTTTGAGACCACACAATATCAAATAGTGTGTGATTACAATATCTTAGGACATATCAAACTCCTTTGAAAAAATTCTAAATATTGTAATTTGTGATAACACTTCTCACAAGTCCACATACTAACATATAACTCAAATATTTTGTCTCTTTTGATCAAATCATAAAGACTCAATTTTCTTGTTAACTTAATATCCTAAACTCCTGAATTTTATTTGATCTCATCAAATATCATAACTCGAATAAATACACCTATTTAATCATTTATGATGGAGTACACAAAATAATGACATTTAACATTCGCTGAAAATACAACCAACACTTGTGTTTATTTTCGGAAATTCATGGCACTCTTCCAAAGGGTGGCATTTTAGTCATACTCCTTACAATAAGGCGCATTGATAAAACATCAAAATGTTTATTCAATATTTAGCATGACCAAAACAATTGTCATTATTAAGTTTTGGATATCTTTAGTATGTCTTATATTTATAAATGTTCAACCAATTTATCATTTAGATTATAATAAGAATAATACACTTATAATCGAAAACTTGTGATTTCCAAAAAGGATCACTCATGAAAATAGAACAACCATTGTCTTTAACATGAATAACCGTCTCACATAAGTAAGACACACTAATCAAAATCACACTTAATTTGATTACAAAACTTATTCAAATCCTCTAATCCACACGATAAATGTAGAAACAGATCGTTGCCAGCATCAACTCCTTGATTGCCACCATTCCGCAACGTCTTCCCATATCCTTTATGCAAATCTCAAGCAGCAGGTTCTGTTTTCATAAAACAGAATGAGTATCAAATACTTATCGAAACCGCCACAATTGCAATTTGGACTTAAACACTTATAACTTGTATATCACTATATACTTTCTGCATTATCAACTTCTCTTGCTATGGGTTCCACTTTGACATGACGCAGCCGAGACACAAATTCATAGAAAGTGATCAAATCCCTTCCCATGGCATAGTCTCTGACATAATTCTTGAAGCTGGGGAGAAGCTAGCGTATCACCCCATCTCTCGCAAAACCGTCATTCATCTCGTGGTTCCAAACAAGCACTAGACGATGATGTATCTCATGCATTATCCTCAGGTGTTGTTCCAAGCAAGTGTTCTCTTCCATCTTGAATGAAAGAAAACCATTCAGACATTCGAACCTTACAATTCTAACTTGTGCTGAGAAACTATTTTTTTCAGCTCATCAACAATCTCCATTGCAATCAAGTTCTTGAATTGTCTACTTAGGTCAGAATTCATGAAGGTGCACATCATCCACTTGACTTTCAAGTAGGTGGTTCAAAACCACTCCATGTACTCTTCATAGCTTGCAGAAAATATTTGGGTTTATCTTCTATAGGTTCTTCTAGCACATAGAGCTGAGCATGGGTGTTTAGGACTTCTTTCAAATGCAGGTACCATTTAACAAAATTGACCCATCGAGACGCAGTTTTTCAGCAACGAACAGACTACCGTAGTCGGCCATGATCTACAAGGATTTTTGCAAAGACATCTGGACTTTTGTTTATGAAAATTTTAGTTCATCTTAATGAACTCCCACTAAACTCAACATCTCTCTGGTTGTTTAGTGACACACGATCCAAATCCACTACACCACAACCGATCATCACGTGAGATGATGTAGCTTCAATGGTGAATATCACCATGTTGATCATATCATCCATATGACTCGTGTTTAGCCTTTCGGCTCTTGTGTTCCGAGGCCATGTCTGTACATGCTAGGCTCATCAAGGAAATCATAGTATTTCTGCGTGTGTAAATCTGGCTTACACCCGTTGTATGTGAACATTGAATCTATCACACCCGATCATCACGTGGTGTCTCAAAACGACGAACTTTCGCAACGGCGCATACTAGGGAAGAACACATCTTGATATTAACGTGAGAGATCACCTTATCATGCTACCGTCGCGATCACATCTAAGCATAACAATAAGGTGCATAAAAGGATTAACATCACATGCAATTCATAATTGTGATATGATATGGCCTTTCTTCTTGCGCTTTTGATCTCCATCTCCAAAGCACCGACATGATCTCCATCTCCGGCATGATCTCCATCATCGTGGCGCCATCACCATGGTTGTCCACCAACTATTGCAACTACAACTAATGCTACTCTTAGCAATAAAGTAAAGCAATTACATGGTGATTCAATGACACACAGTTCATATAAAATAAAAGACAACCATATGGCTCCTATCGGTTGTCGTACTCATCGACATGCAAGTCGTGAAATATTACAAACATGATCATTGCATACATTATCACAAATCACACATTGGCCATACCACATCACATGACCCCTATGCAAAAACAAGTTAGACGTCCTCTACTTTGTTTATGCAATTTTTACGTGGCTTGGGTCAACGAGATAGAACCGTTCTAATCTACGCAAAACCACAACGGTGATATAGTAGTTGCTTATTTACTCATCCTTTTGAAAGGCCAACCATTGAAAATTGCATCTTCACTAAAGCAAGAGAAACAGACACCCGCCAGCCACTTATGCAAAACAAGTTGCATGTCAGTCGTGGAACCGGTCTCTCGTGCGTGAACGAGTAAGGTTGGTCCGGGCCGCTTCATCTCACAATACCGCAAAGACGCAAAGTGCATGCGAGAAGGTAGCAACATAAAATATCAACGCCCACAACACTTGTGTTCTAATCGCACCAACATCTATGAATAGATCTAGGCTCTAATACCACTGATGGGGTCGCAGCATAGAAAACAAAAAAATTTCTTACGCGGCAAGCGGAATAAACCCCAAGGATCTAGATCTATGAGATGAAGATAGCGAAGGTGAGATCCAATCTCTTACCCTTGAAGATCAACAAACGCGTTTTGTCGGTGCAGGGGTTGGCTAGTCGATCCCCGCAACTAGACTCATCTAGTCGCGAGGAGATGTATTTCCTCGAAGTCCAATCCGACGAAGTGCCACAAGGGGTAGCACCTCCGCGGTATCCACACGTACGGCTCGATGGAGATCTCCGCCTTCTTGATCCCGCAAGCAAGGTGGAGATGGCTAGATGGATCTCGGCACCACAACGGTTGTGGTGGTGTTTGATGGTGTAGATCCCCACGAGCAGGGCTTCGCCAAGCCAAGCAAGAGGAAGAGAAGGAGGACATGGTGTAGCAGCCCTACATCTAGGGGTGGTGCAGCAACTATGGTGGAGGAGATGGCGGCAGCCCTCCGGGGAGAGGTGGCGCAGGAGGTGGAGGCAAGGGCAAGAGGGGAGGTGGCGACTAGCACATAGGGCAGCCCCTCCTTGGCCGCACCCCCCCTTTATATAGATGGAGGGGGCCAAGGGGTGGGGCGCACCTAGCCCTAGGGACGGCTGGCTTGGGGCTGCCTTGCCCCCCAAGGCGCCCCCCCTTTCCTTAAAGGGTGCGGCGGCCAAGGGTGGGACTTGGCTCCCAAGTCAAGTCCACCTAGGGTTTGGCCTCCCCTTTCCAATTCGGCCCATGTGGGCCTATGGGTTGGTGCGGCCAGCCCATTAGGGTTGCTGCACCACCCATTGGTCCATGTGGGTCCATACGATATGGGCCCCACTTCTAGACTCTTCTAGAACCTTCCGTAACCTTCCGGTATCCTGTTGAAATATTCCGAAACTTTTCCGATACCTCCGGAAACCACTTTCCTTATATGAATCTTATTCTCCGGACTCTTTCGGAACTCCTCGTGACGTCCGGGATCCCATCCGAGACTCCGAATCAACATTCGTACATATCATCAATTATCTCATCGAAAAAACCCTAGCTTCATCGGAGCGTTAAGTGTGTGACCCTACGTGTTCGAGAACATGCAGACATGATCATATCAATAATCAATAGCGGGACCGGGATGTCCATATTGACTCCTACATATTTAACGAAGTTCCTTATCGATTGAACCACGATGCCGGAGATTCTTAATCTCGTATACGATTCCCTTTGTCTCACCGATATTTAATTTGCCCGAGATTCGATCGTCGATATCTCCATATCTAGTTTCATGTCGTTACCTGGCAAATTCTCTTTACTCGTCCATAATATAGGATCTCTGTGATTAAGACTTAACCACACAGTTGCAACCTTTCTGATGCTATATTACCGAGAGGGCCCAGAGATATCTTTTCCGTCACAAGGAAGGACAAATCCCACTCTTGATTCATGTCACCCAACAAATACCATCGGAGATACCTGAAAGCCACCTTTATAATCACCCAGTTACAAAGAGACATTTGATGTCCACAAAGCATTCCTCCGGTAAACGGGAGTGACATAATCTCATGGTCTAAGGAAACTATACTTGGCATACTAAAAGCGTTGGCAATGAAACTTGGGTGACACGATCAATTGCAACTCTTTATTATCGGGTCTTGTCCATCACATCATTACTCCTAATGATATGACTCTGTTATCAAGTGATTGTAACAAGTCCATGGTTAGGAAACTCTAACCATCTCTTGACTAACGAACTAGTCCGGTAGAGGCTTACTAGGGACACCTGTTGTTTATATTCCACACATGTATTATGTTTCCAATTAATACAATTATAGCATGGATAATAAACTATTATCATAAACATGAATATGCTAATAAACCATTTTATTATTGCCTCTAGGGCATATTCCCAACACACACATGATGCTATACTAACACTACAACGAACACACACCTGCGGGTCCGGGGCCGCCGCCTCAATGTAGCAACCAGATCGACCTTCGCGTTGCCTGAAGGCAATCCATCCGGGTCGACGAACATGCTGCCCGAACAATCCCAGGTCACCACCAAAAACAACGCAAGGCCACAACCATGCCGCATACGTCCCCGCTGCATAGGAGGCCGAGGCCGCAACCTCGATGTACCACCACCCTCTGAAACCACCGCCCCGACGCTCACCTCCCTCGACTAGAGCGCCATCCTGCCCATCCATGGCGAACTCGTCACACTATGAGGGCCAATAACTCCAAGAAGATGCCTCCAAGAAGTTAGTTACGCGTCTGTCACTGTCTCCCGCTCCGATGGAGCTTAGCTTTTTACCCGGAGATCTTGGAACAACTTACCGAAGTCCGTGCAAAGATTTCTCCCGGAGTTCGACCTGCGCATGAAGCTCCACGCTCAGCAAGATGGTAGCATGCCCTTGTTGACAACCGCCGAGCTCCACCGCATGCCGCAGTCGCCGTATCACCACATTCCACGGCCAATGCCATGCCATCTGTGCCCCTTCCGTAGCCGCAGCTCCGGGGTCAATGCCTCGACCTCCTCATCCTCGGGTGCATGCCGTGGGTGAAGGGGGCAGAGGAAAAGCTCCCCTCGACTCCCTAGCTACTAGCCCCCCACATGTAGCATCTCCGCTACTCCTAGGACCTGCGGCGGTGGCGCACACACCATCTCCATACCGGCGCGGACCCATCCAGAGCCGGTCCACGTGGCCCATATCTTGATCGACCGCGCACCCGTCACCATGCGCCTCCAGGAACCCGGCTGTGCGTTACCAAAGCCCTGCCGCCGCACCTCCACAGCCTTGCCTCGCCTCACCAAGCCGCCATCCGAGCCTCCCCGCACCGGATCTTGCGAGAGGGAGCCGCGGTAAGAGAGGAAACAACCCCGCCGCCACCTTCCCTAGGGCCTGCATGGCTTCGCCGATGACCCCTCTGGTGGTGGCGTTGTGGGGGTGGGCGGGAGGAAGGCTCTACTAGTGGCAGCTGTAGGGTTTCCCATGTCGCCCACTAAATCTATTTAGTTTCTAGAAGCTCTTAATCCCTTATATAAATGGTATTCATCGTTTCTGTTGGTTGCACTTACACATACCATTTGAGCATTCAGGTTCTTTTAGGAAAAAATATCATTCTCAAATCATTTCTTTCAAACATTAACCGACCTATATGTTCTTACCTCAACTATTCATGCACAATATCTAAATGTTGTCCTGTCTTGTGTAATGCCCCATTTTAGATTTTAGAGTATTTTTGCATGATAAATTAGGGATTCTATTTGTGTGTACACTTTTTTCTTTGAAGGTATAACTTTTTTACTTGATTTATCATGCTATAGGAAGCTCTAGGGGTGAACGTTGAGGATGGCGACGACATGACCAAATTCATCGCGGAGGCCACGAAGGAGCTTGACGACGAGTTGCTGATCAGAGACGGGAGATCCGACATCACGCAAGGTGTTGGCAAGCATCTTCAGTTTACGATAGTACTCCGAGATCGAGCGATCGTCCTGGAACAACTCGTGGAATTCCTGCTGGCCATACGCAGCGCGCTGCAGGCTGTTGTCAAGGAAGATGTTGTAGATCGTGACCCAGCAACCGAATGCCGTGTCCGATGGACGGATGATCATGTCACGTATGTCCTTAGAGACAATGATGTTGAACCAGGAGCGATGGTGTGCTCGATGTCATCGACGCGGTTGTGCGTGTCGATGCTGCCGTCGATGTGATTGACAAGGCCGAACTTACGGAAGTGGACCATAAACAGAGTGTTCCAGGTGGTGTAGTTGGGCCGCTTAAGATCGAGAATCTCATCGACATGGTTTCGGTTGGCCAGCATCTGGAGGGTGACCGACAAGACGGCAGCGCCATGAGGGTCACCAAATGGGTTGCCACCAGAGGCGTCGGACTTGGAGGTGACGCTCAAGGTGGAGAACGAATGAGAGGTGGAGGCGGTTAGGGTTTAGAGGGGGCGGACAAGCAAGAGGCTTTGGAGGAGGACTCGAAATCTGATACCATACAGAATTAAGAGAATAGATTGAGATGCAAGATAATGCATTGATCTCATGTGATGTACATATACAGGGGTACAGACGTGACCGTAACCTTAGAGGAAGTCCTATACAATCTAGGGTTTAGCTATACATACGCACGTGTACATACATGACACGTATCTTGCTATTCCAACACTAATCATTCAAGATCTATCATTTTCCTCCTACGCCGCCGCCAGGGAGAGAGGAAAAGCGATCTCGCTTTCCACCCGATCTCCACCGGTCAAAGAGCTGGTCCCCTCTCCCTCCGCCTACTGCTCTGGCGGCAGGAGGGAGGACCATGTTCCTGCTCTGTAGTTAGGGTTTGGTTTTGCAGGTCGTGGTGCGCCGTTGGGGTGGTGGGAGCGGCGCCCGGACGAATACATCTGCTTCAGCTCCACTCCCACACCGGCGGTGTCCTTCATGGCAGAGTCTCGGAGTTGGTGGCATCGTGTGTTTGCCGATCTTTCATATCGGCGTCTTTAGGGTTCATGGATGGTGTCGGCGACCTCATTAGGTGTGTCTGTCCTTCTGCTTTGTTCCCGTTGCTATGGCGTTGTATCCGACGTCATGGTGGAGCAGGGAGGTTGGATCGTCCAGGAGTACGCACAGACTGTTGTCGGCGCAGGTGACAGCTGGAAGATGGTGTATCCTATGTTGGGTTTATGGTTGGTGGCTGGCAGTTCTGGCTCCCTCTTTCGACGTCGTAGTCGTGCGGAGGTGCTAGTTCTGAAGTTCGATAGCGTGTCCGGGGTCGTGCTGCCCCGGTCTGATTCTTTCAACGACAATGGTTTGTCCTATGGCAAACTAGTTTGGAGATCCCAAAAGCTTCTAATCAGCGATGGAGCCGCGTCGAGCTCCGGTGAAGAAGTGATTTGTCTCTCTTTTCTTTGGTGGCTGCTACGATGGTGCCGAATGAGAGGGATATGCGTTAGTTTGTCACATAGGTTTCTCCTATCTTTTCAGTTCTGTAAAATTGGTTTGTAAATGCCCTGTAATTTGATATTTATTTATAAATAAGACACGTATTACTATGGAAAAAAAACACTAATCATTCTGCAGTAGTTTCGACTTGGGCGATGGAACAACCTTATCTGAAATTCTGAAGAGATGGTAGCACATGCTCTGCTATTATGCCCTTGCTGCTGGAACGGCAACAGTGCAACACCTTCGGTAGCGACTATAGGTGGCCAAATGGGCCGGGCCCAGCGTGCCGGCCCTAGGCACGGGGAATTTGGCCCGGCCCAAGCATGGCCTGGCACGGATCTTAACGGGCCGTGCCCCGGCACGGGCCCGCTCCGTGCCGTGCCCAGCTCCCGATCGAGGCTCCCGTGGGCCGGCCCGGCACGACACGATTAGTTTTTTTTCTATTTTTTTTTACCTATTTTTTTTTCAGTTTTTGGGCCGCATTTGTGCTAAATGGGCCATGCCCGACGGGCCAACCGTGCCTAACGGGCCGTCGGCGTGCCTCCCGGGCCGTGCCGGAGGTCTGGCCGCGGCACGTGGGCCGGCCCGGCACGACACGAATAGCTCACGTGCCTAACGGGCCGTGCCCCATCCGTGCCGTGCCGGCACTGTGCCGGGCCGGCACGTTTGGCCACCTATAGTAGCGACCACGTCCTAGTTCTCTCAGCTCATCACCTTCTGAATCGTTTTGGAGCCTAACGCTGGCGGATCTGGATCCTCGCCGTCATTCGGCCCTGATGGCTCGCCCCGTTCGTCGGTCTCGCCGTCCTCCTGGCCGGTGGCTTCGGCGACGACCAGCTCCTAGTCAGCCGGTCCGCTCCACCAATAACAGATCGTGGGCGATTCCCCAATTACACGTTTGTCCAAATGAAATTCCTTGGCCTCGGCCCTCGGGGTAGTGTTCAGATTATGTGCTGGTCGAGCGTGTGTGTGCTGAGTGCTGACTTGACTCTATTCGAGATGGTCAGCTAGCTAGTCGAGCCAGCTAGTCGAGCGTGTGCCTTCATCTTCATTTCCGACGACCGGTGGCGCGTTGCGGGAAGCAGAGGTCGTCGGCGTTCCAGCTTCGTGGTGGAGCGGGGTGCGACTCTTCCTTCAACGCCTGCCCTCACAGGTGCCTCCTCCCTCCGTGCACTAGTGGAAAACCCCCCTATTGTCCCGGTTGGTTTGGGCCATTCGTCCCGGTTCCCCAACCGGGACTAGTAAATCGGGACGAATGCTAGTCCCGGTTGGGACACCAACCGGGACTAATGGGGAGGGTCTTTCATCCCGGTTCGTATTACGAACCGGGACTATTGTCCCGTCAGATTTTTTCATTTTTTGAAATTTCAGAAAATTGTTTAAATTTGTAAAATCAATAATGTTTATTCTGTAATTCATAAACATATGAATAAAATACCAAAATGTTTAAAACAATAAGACCTATTTGATTATGTCAAATGCATGCATGTTTAAAAAACTTAAATTAAATATTTTTTAGAACTATAAAAATGCCACTACTAGTGAAATATGGTGAACCACTATTACACATATCGTCACGAATATATTACACACATCTCATTCGTCGTGCTTGGTTGAACATATTACAAACGGTACATGTAGTACACACGAGTTTCATTCTTATATATATACATCTCTTTTACACTCACTATTTAATTTCAACCTAGCTTATAATAGTATTCTCCTTTCGGATCTAGGACCTCTGCATCTAAGAATCCGGCAAATTCCTCTTGAATTGCTCGTATGCGATCCTGTGGTAGAAGGCCTTCTCGCAACTGTTCAATCTAATTAAAAAAGGGTCAACATATATGAATGAAAGTAAACACAATTGATGGCAATAAACTAAAATTATGAATATTGCATACGCACTTCAAGTTGTTTTAAGATTCTGTCCTTCTCACAGCACGTCTAACGAATGAACTCGCAGACGTAGTATCCACATAAATGATTCCCACTTCCCTGCCTCAAGCACTTTACGGAAACAGAGTTCAATCAAAATAATAATCAAGAATGGTAATGGTATTGAAATAGAATGAAAGAGATGCGCGGATCTAGGTATTAATACTTACATTTATTGGTTTAAATGTAATCTCCTTCGCCCAATCAACCCTAGCCCTGGCGGTGAATCGTTTCCAAGCTCTGCCCGGCAAAGAAAATGAATAAAGGAGTTATATATTAATTACTTGTTATCAGTAAATGAATGGAAAGTTGCCGTTATAGTGCCATAATATGATTGAAATACCTCTGGAGGCATTCCTGCATGTCCTCCCAATCCTTAAGGGGTTTTATGTAACGAGTCCATGACAAGTACTACTCCTTTGTCAGGCGTAATGCTTAGCAGAATAAAGTGGAAGCTGCGCACGCATAAGTCATCAGTTATACACTTAACATCGAGAAATTAAGCGAAATAGAATGTGTAGTAACACTTATTTGAAGTTGTAAGGAAATAGTATTTCTCTTTTGGGTTCGTTAAACCGTAACGCATTTACCAAGTTATTCTCTGTATCGTTGTAAAAATCATGAAGACTTTTTTCATGAACGTAATCTGGGTCAACGAACCCAATGTCATAGATTTGTCCTCTTTTGCATTGAAGAATCTTCATTCTGCATAATTAATATAGTGATGAGTAAGATTATAAATGCAATGAACGAGGTGAGCTAGCTAGAGACTTAATTACAGAAATAATACTTACAGACAATAGGCACTGATGATAGCTTTGTCAAGGGCGTCTTGTTAGTATAACTGAAATAATTCAGAAATTTAATCATTACCATGCCAACTCCATGCCCGTAATCCTCGTTCTTATATCCCACGTAGAGCCAATTTCCCCCTTTCTTTGAGTTTGCCATGTACCAACTATGCAATCTTCGCATTTTTGTTGGTAGATCTTTGACTAACTCAGATTTGACGAGAGGATGCCCGTGCTGGTATTGTATTTTGGAACTATTTCTTCGTGGAATTGTAATTTGTCTAAGTACTGAGCAATATACATGCCCCGAGCAGAGGCTTCTTCTCCGTACATTGCAACAAACTCAGGATCGATGCCGATAGCACATCTGCTCGACCCCACCTCGGTATTGGAAGACACTTTGAGCGGGGGGCACGATTGTTTTTTCTGTTCTCCGAGCTGGGGAACTGATTTCCGGCATGCACTACTACTCTTCGACCGCTGTTTATTTGCCCGAACCGACTTGAGAATAGAGCAGTCATAGTTTGGTGTTAGCTTTGGCGGGGGTTGGGCCATATTTTTTAGCATTTTCATGACATCGGCATGTTCTTGTGGGGTGGAGGGGAACTCTGGCTCTTTCGGCTTCTTGAAATTAGCAAACCATGCATCGCATTCGGCCTTTACGTACACCGCATTTTCCTCCGGTGTACGGTCGTAAGGTCTCTTGGCAAGATTCTTGTGAGGTACTTTTGGGAGGGGTGACCCCTTACGTTTCGGTGATCGGTTTTTATCCAACCCCAGAGTACCCACACGCGGCGTCGAAGAAGACTTACGCGGCAGTGGAGATGACTGTGCTGGAGACTAAGGCGGCGGAGACGGCTTCTCTGGAGACTGGTGAGGAGGCGGAGACGGCGCCTGAGGCGGCGGCGGCGAAGAGGACTGTTGCGTTGGAGAGTGGCGAGGCGGCTGCGGTGGAGAGGACTGTTGCGTTGGACACTGGTGAGGAGTCGATGGCCTTGGCGGCCAGTTTGGAAGCACGATGAATTCCTTTGGCCATAGAATGGTCCCTTTCCTGACTTCTCCAAGTTCAACCACCTCCCCATCTTCACCTGCAGGGTGTTCCAGCTTCAGCTCCTCAAATCCTTTACTAACTTCATCCACCCCGACGACAGCGTAGCCATGAGGAACCGGGGAGCAATGGAAAGTTGGTGTAGGCCCAATTGGTACGGCATAGCCGACCGCCACCTTCATGGTTAAGTTTAGCACTTTCATATGTAGCTCACAAGGTGTGCTCTCCGTGATATCATCCACTGGGTAGCGACGAAGAGGATCCGTCGTCAGTGCATCATCATCACCAGCCGGGACCATGCTCGAAGCCACCCTGCTTTTCCGATATGATGGGTCGGTAGCATCGACTGCAGCTTGTACAACATGCTGCTGAGATAGGCCGGCAGTGCCTTGCTGGCTAAGTCGGTTAATTTGATCCTGCTGTCGCTTCATTGTCTCCTTCTATATGACGCAGCTGGTCTGCAGCAGTGCTTGCTTCCCTTGCCTCCCTTTCCTTTCTCCTCATATGACTTTTATCGGGAAATATTTTCCTTCTGCGGGAAAACACATGTGCCCACGGCTTGGAGCCTGAGGTGCCTCGTGTTCGTCCTTCGTGTTCGGGATTCCCAAGGGCGCGTGCAAGCTCGTCATTCTCTCTATCGGGACGGAACCGTCCCTCTTCAACATCCTTGTGTGCTTTCCTAATGTCTTCGATGGGTAGTAGGGGATTATCCTTGTGTCTCTTATCTTCTCATACCCGTGATCGAAATCCGGAGTTTTATCTTTCAAGATGAAGTCGGTGTACAATCTTTTCTTAAATTTGTTGAATAGCTCGGCCATCTTCTTAAGAGTCCACGCCTTGACTTTATCTACTAGAGCTTTTTTCGGGCATCCATCTCCTCCTCATCTGGCTCCCCCTCCTTTGGATCCACCTCTGGCAACGGCAAGGTGAAATTAACCATGACCTTTTCAAAAAGGCGTTTTTTGCCTTCGGGGCCGAGCCAGCTAACTTCAGGATCCCTTGGCTTATTCCATTCTCGGATGGTGATCGGGACATAGTCCCTAACAACAACACCGCATTGCTTCACAAATTTTTTGTCTAACATCAATTGGAGCAATGGGTTCGCCGTCTGCAGCGACTTCTTTGATCCTGTACCGGAGATGGTCCTCCAACTTTTTGGTTGGGCCTCATTTCCTCACAGAGGATTTGCTCGATCCGGATGGCTAAAGGAAGAAAGACCATTAGTATGTTTATATAGACAACGGAGGCTAAATTAATTAATATAAATATATATGCACCTCGTCGGAGTTTGTAATAATCAATGTTGCACCGGAGCCGCCGGCTTCTCCCTCATCGGAGACGCCGAGTTCGGCCTCTTTCCAGACGTTGGAGACGCCGTCTCCTCGGTTGAGAGACTCATCCCCCTCACCGGAGTCGTTCAGAAAGTGACTTGCGTCATCCTCGCCGCGGATCATATCCTCGAGGATATTTTCCTCATTTTCATCTCTGCCATGTGGTTCCATAGTTTCTGCAAAATACGAAAGCTATTTCGGAGCCGTCTCTGCCGTGTCATTCAGAAAACTTGTAGGGATAGAATGGTAATAGAAGGAAAGGCACGCGTTGCTGCGCCCGTTGTTTCTAAGCGTTGTCATGGTGATATATATGACAAATAATTTAGCATTTCATCTTGTCTGAAACGGAACAAATTTGAATTGTAGTAATAATATGACACCTATGAAATAGGAATCATTAACTAACTACACATTTCGATATCATTGTACTTCACATGAACATCACTTGAGCAAAATTGTACACAGCTCCAATTACACGGTGCACCGATTAAAAACATCAGAGTATACAATTTTATCAATTCCATCAATTCCATCAATTCATACAAATAATTCTATCAATTTCATCAGTTCATACAAAACTGTATCAAATCCACTTATATCGTAAATAAATAAATAACTGTATCAAATCGAATTCTATCATACAAATATTTATTTATACAAATATGAAGCCTAAAATCATAAATAAATATGAAGCCTAAAATTAACTAACTAAAACTAAAACTAACGAACTAAATTACTAACTAACAAAAATTACTAACTAATTTAAATTACTAACTAAGCCTAACTAACTAAATTACTAACCGAAACTAACTAACTAAATTACTAACCCTAAAAGCAGCAGCAAATTCAACAATTTAAATTACTAACTAATTTAAATTACTAACTAATTTAAACTACTAACTAATTTAAATTACTAACTAAAACTAACTAACTATGGAGTAACAAATAGTTCTTAACAACAATATTGCAACTAATTATGGAGTATTAATTTTGATTTCTAACTTTGCTAACACAATCATCAAATAACATTGCTTTGCTAAATTTTCAAACTTTGTTAAAAAAATTAACTTTGCTAAATTTGCTACATTTTCAAATTTTCTAAAATAACAACCTAAATTTGCAAAATTTTCTAACTCTTCTAAATTTGCTACATTTTCAAATTTGCTAAAATTTCTAAATTTACTACACTAATTAATAATTTTTTAAAACTAACTAACTAAATCTAAAACTAACTAACAAAAATTACTAACTAAATTACTAATGCACTAACTAACAAAAATTACTAACTAATAATTTAAATTACTAACTAAAAATAAACTAACTAACTAAATTAAAAAATAACTAAATTAAAAAAAACTAACTAACTAAATTCGGCATGAACGGGGACGGTGGAGGCCGGCGCGGGCGCGGTGGAGGCCGGACGGCCCGCCGGAGGGGACGGTGTGGGCGCGGTGGAGGCGGAGGGTGGCGCGGGCACGGTGGAGGCCGGACGGCGCGGGCGCGGTGGAGGCCGGAGGGGAACGGCGCTCGGGCGCGTGGAGGAGCGCGGAGAGGGCGGCACCGGAGGAGCGGACGGCGAGTGGCGGCATGGCGGACGGAAAAATTCGGCAGCCTGACGGTAGGAGATTGGATTTCTGCGCGCTGGTCCTTAGCGAAATGAGGGGAATTGGGGGAAGAAGAAGAGGCAGAGCAGTTTTAAAGGAGCGAGACCTTTAGGTCCGGTTGGTGGCACCAACCGGGACCAAAGGGTCTTTAGGTCCGGTTGGTGGCACCAACCGGGACCAAAGGCCTACCCTTTCGTCCTGGTTGGTGCTACCAACCGGACCTAAAGGTCATTTTCGGTGGCACCGAAAAGGCGCGCGCCAAATACCCTTTAGTCCCGGTTCGTGGCATGAACCGGGACCAAAGGCCTGAAAATTTTAATGCCCTGAAAATTTTGAGTTCTTAATGTTGTTCCCGCCTTTTTTTTCTTATTAAGGTGTTTGAATATGAATTTCATATGGTTTTGAATTTGAAAAGACTTTCAACATGAAAAGTGTTTAAATTTGAATAAATAATTTTTGGAATTTGAACTTAATTACGTCATTAATTAAATTTATAAATTCAATATCTTTTCATCTGTTTATCAGAAAAATGCAATTAAAATATCAAATTGTTGATAAAAATGTAATCTATCTATTTATGGAAAATTAATTTTTTTAGATTATAGGGGAATTCATTTAATTACAAAATTTGAAATTTGAACTCCATTAAGTTATTAATTAAACTTATAAATTCAATATCTTTTCATCTGTTTATCAGAAAAATACAATTAAAATATCAAATTGTTGATAAAAATGTAATCTATCTATTTATGGAAAATTCATTTTTTTAGATTATAGGGGAATTCATTTAATTACAAAATTTGGAATTTGAACTCCATTAAGTCATTATTAAATTTATAAATTCAATATCTTTTCATCTGTTTATCAGAAAAATGCGATTAAAATATCAAATTGTTGATAAAAATGTAATCTATCTATTTATGGAAAATTCATTTTTTTATATTATAGGGGAATTCATTTAATTACGAAATTTGGAATTTGAACTCCATTAAGTCATTAATTAAATTTATAAATTCAATATCTTTTCATCTGTTTATCAGAAAATGCGATTAAAAGATCAAATTGTTGATAAAAATGTAATATATCTATTTATGGAAAATTAATTTTTTTAGATTAAAGGGGAATTCATTTAATTAAATTTTTTGGAATTTGAACTTAATTAAGTCATTAATTAAATTTATAAATTCAATATCTTTTCATCTGTTTATCAGAAAAATGCAATTAAAATATCAAATTGTTGATAACAATGTAATCTATCTATTTATGGAAAATTAATTTTTTAGATTATAGGGGAATTCATTTAATTACAAAATTTGAAATTTGAACTCCATTAAGTCATTAATTAAACTTATAAATTCAATATATTTTCATCTGTTTATCAGAAAAATGCAATTAAAATATCAAATTGTTGATAGAAATGTAATCTATCTATTCATGGAAATTTCATTTTTTAGATTATAGGGGAATTCATTTAATTACAAAATTTGGAATTTGAACTCCATTAAGTCATTAATTAAATTTATAAATTCAATATCTTTTCATCTTTTTATCAGAAAAATGCAATTAAAATATCAAATTGTTGATAAAAATGTAATCTATCTATTTATGGAAAATTAATTTTTTGTAGATTATAGGGGAATTCATTTAATTACAAAATTCGGAATTTGAACTCCATTAAATCATTAATTAAAGTTATAAATTCAATATCTTTTCATCTGTTTATCAGACAAATGCAATTAAAATATCAAATTGTTGATAAAAATGTAATCTATCTATTTATGGAAAATTCATTTTTTTAGATTATACGGGAATTCATTTAATTACAAAATTTCGAATTTGAACTCCATTAAGTCATTAATTAAATTTATAAATTCAATATCTTTTCGTCTGTTTATCAGAAAAATGCAATTAAAATATCAAATTGTTTATAAAAATGTAATCTATCTATTTATGGAAAATTCATTTTTTTAGATTATAGGGGAATTCATTTAATTACAAAATTTGGAAAGCTCCTCCATCTGACGGTAGGTTAGTACGGTGGAAGCCATGGAAGAGTGATGAGGTTGCAGATATGAGTTTAGATGTGATATATGTAGTGAGAAATTGCGGAAAGACGAAGGCGGGAAGCGGTGGAAGAAGCACATGGATCGTGTGTTTTCTTCAAGTGCTTGTGAGCCGTTGGATCAGAGTTGTGTTTCTTTCGAGTGCTTGTGAGCTGTTGGATCGTGTGCACACGGATCGTGTGTTTCTTTCAAGCGCTTGTGAGCTGTTGGATCAGGGCCTTTAGTACCGGTTCGTGTTACTAACCGAGACTAAAGAAGCACACGGATCGTGTGTTTCCTTCAAGCGCTTTTGAGCCGTTGGATTAGAGTTGTGTTTCTTTCGAGTGCTTGTGAGCTATTGGTGTGCACACGGATCGTGTGTTTCTTTCAAGCGCTTGTGAGCTGTTGGATCAGGGCCTTTAGTACCGGTTCGTGTTACCAACCGGGACTAAAGAAGCACACGGATCGTGTGTTTCTTTCAAGTGCTTGTGAGCCGTTGGATCAGGGGTGTGTTTCTTTTGAGGGCTTGTGAGTTGTTCGATCTGCACTCCCACCTCATCCACAGGTACACCTTCTAATCGCCTATAAATAGCGACGTCCCTGCAGCGAACGGCACACAACGAGCGTCTACCTTTGACATCGAACCCAATGGTTGGATTTAGCCTACCTACTGGCATGTTCCCTGGCATTATTGTTTTTGTCCTTGTTCGTCGGCCAGCCATTGGAGCCACCTCCTGTAGGTCGGTGAATAAGAACAACACAACGACGCTATTGGAAACACAAGCCCTCAGGTAGGTTGAATCCAACCACTGGATTAGGGTGACACAATGATGAATTGCCGAGGAGGTGGGAGTGGTGGTGATGGAAGTGGTAGCCATGCCCCTCTGTCGGATCCAAGCAGCTGCAAGGCGCTCTGATGATCTACAACATTCCCAACACTTTTTGGGACGGTCGTTAGATCATTAGAGAAGTCTTGCGGCTGGTTGGATCGAAGGTCGATTTTCTGCTCACGACGACGCGAGATGGATGCGCAAGTTTTTTCTCTCTTATTTTTCTTTCTTATGTTTTCTGTTTATTTTTTCTTTCTTATGTTTTCTGTTTATTTTTTCTTTCTTATGTTTTCTGTTTATTTTTTCTCTCTTATTTTTTCTATCTATTTGTTTCAGATTAGAGGTGAATACATATGCATGAATATCACACACATCTCCGGAAGTTGATACTTTAGGTCGCAAGTTTTTAAAAGCAAGTAGTAACCTAAACTACGATCACAGACAAGAGAACTGCAATGGCGATCACAGACTCTGAAACTAACTTCGACCGGTTCCTGAGTCGCGGGGTGCTGAGCCACCGGCACTGCGCATCCAAAGAGAAGGAACCCTCACAGGGTCATAGCTCACGTGAGAAGGAACTCTCTGAAGAAACGACCACCTACTATCATACTGCCTATCCAATAGATACATGTAGTGACGGACGTGCTCATCCTCCTCCCTGATACGGCGACGTACCTCCTCCTCAGGGGCCGGCTCCCTCTGCACCAAGCGTGGCCCACGCGACGGCCACCATAGAAGATCCGGGTCGATGACGTCACCCGGATTCCTCACCAAGCTGCGTGTCCCGGAAGGTAGCACCTCCCAGTGCCAGCCCAGTGGAGCCCAGTCCCGCACATCGCCCCTCTGGTCCAACATGGACATCGTCCCCAAGAACCCTAAGTCAAAAACGCCTAAGTCAAAATTTTGTTACAATGGAAGAGTGATGAGGTTGCAGACATGAGTTTAGATGTGATATGGCAATGGCGGCCAAGCCTACATATATATAGTGAGAAATAGCGTGAAGACGAAGGCGGGAAGCGGTGGTAGAAGCACATGGATCGTGTGTTTCCTTCGAGCGCTTGTAAGCCGTTGGATCAGAGTTGTGTTTCTTTCGAGTGCTTGTGACCTGTTGGATCGTGTGCACACGGATTGTGTGTTTCCTGCGAGCGGTTGTGAGCCGTTGGATCAGAGTGTTTCTTTCGAGCCCTTGTGAGCTGTTGGATCTCAAGCAGAAGATAAGGCACACATATCAACGCTCCTTTTTTTCCCGGTTCGAGCTACCAACCGGGACTAAAGATGAAGATTTCCCCTGATCTTTTAGCTATAAATACCAACCGGGACTAAAGACCGAACACAAATTACATAAAAGGTTTAATGCATTTGGGAACACTTGATCATACATATATTAATTGTGTAATGCATTTGACAGCACTCATACATAAAAAGTTTTTGAGAACATTCATGCATTTGACATGATCTCTATGATCGCTTCTTCGACCGTAATCATGGAGTTTCTTCATTATGTAACGGGATGCTTGGGTCAGTTTTCACTGTGAAGGGCGGAATTTCATCAAACTTATTATAGTCTGCTAACATGTCTGTCTTGTCCTCGACTCCCACGATGTTTCTTTTTCCTGAAAGAACTATGTGACGCTTTGGCTCATCGTGTGATGTATTTGTTTCCATATCTTTTCTTTTTTTCGATCTGGAGCTCATGTCCTTCACATAGAAACCTGAGCCACATCATTGGCTAGGACGAATGGTTCGTCTCTGTACGCAAGATTCTTGAGATCCACTGTTGTCATTCCGTACAGCTGGTCTACCTTTACCCCTTCTCCATTCATGTTGACCCAACTGCACCGAAACAAAGGGACCTTAAAAGTAGTTACATAGTCAAGTTCCCATATCTCCTCTATGTAACCATAGTGTGTCCTTTTATCCATTCTCGTCTGTTGCATCAAAGCGAACACCACTGTTTTGGTTGGTACTCTTTTTATCTTGGGCGATCGTGTAAAATGTATTCCCATTTATCTCGTACCCTTGGAAAGTCAATACAGTCGAAGATGGTGACGCGGCCAATAAGTAGAGTTGATCTCCAACATCGGTGTCATTCATGAGATGTAATCGCAACCAACTGCCGAAAGTCTCCATGTATTTTTGTTTAATCCAGGAGTCAGGCTTCCCTAAGTCAAATTTTTTTAGCTTTTAAAAAAATGCACTACACCACGGTAGAAGCTTGCCGACAGATTCATCTGTCAGCGTAGGGTACCTTTGCCGACAGAAGATGAAAGAGTCGGGGCAAAAGCAGTCGGCAAAGGCTTTCCCGACAGAAGAAATCTTTGCCGACACTTTTTCTGTAGGCATTCCTCAAGCTATGCCGACACATTTGCTATCAGTATAAACCGTACTTTTGACGACACTTGTTTTGTTGGCAGCCACTAGCTACACTGACACTTAATCTGTCCGGAGAAACCTTACCTATGCCGACACTTGCCATGTAGGTACGCCCTTTGCCAACACTTATTCTGTTACTACACTTGTATACCTCCAAACACACAATTGTGTATAATTCTCCAATATCAATATCAATCGCTCATGTTCACAAAATCTAGCCGTCATGGATAGTTTATAAAATACTGATGAAGACACATTGCACAAGGCACAACTACACATATCCACATATATCACCAATATATTGATCCAAGTTCATCCACTTATTGACATAGCTACTGTTTTGGCCTACTTATAATATATATAGCTCATGTTTTCTGGTCAATAGATCTAAAAAATACAATAAAAGATTTCTGCTGATCACATCCATAAGCTGCTACTCCATGGCATCACATCCATTTGCATCCATTTGCACGAGGTGGGGAAGTACCTGAAAATTTATCACACGAAATTTTCATGATCTGGTGCTTGCAGGGATGGCACATGACCAAAACAAACTATAGTAGACATGAGATCACATGGCCTCCTAACTAGCTAGCATATCAATTGTGCAAACAAATTGTCAAATGCAAACAAATCACAGGTACCAGGTGAACCGCCAATTAGGCCATGCGATGAGATGAAAAAAGGACAGAAGACCTGGAGCAACCACTACAGCTAAATTTCCATTAGCACTACACATAGAGTTCCATTTCTGCCAATTAATGTATATGTACTTGTTATGGTCAATATTGAGGCTGAGATTTTCAAAGGCTGAGATTTTTCGGACCTACAGACCTATGTAGCAAGCACATGTTTTAAGGGCATGTTCGTTTGGGCTTATTTTGGCTTTTGGCTTTGGCTTATAAGCCAAAAAAGCACCTATTTGGTGCTTTTTTGGCTTTTGGATTTCGGAAGCCAAAAATACAACTAATTTTTCATCGAGATCTCAATATTTTTATCCAGGCCAAAATACAACTAATTTTTCATCGAGATCTCGATATTATCTACACATGTTATTTTTCCCAATTTTTTTAAAAGCTAAAAATATCGATTTCGGATCATTCAAACACAAGGCTAAGACCGAGCTCCATATGGCCACTCTTCACTATTTTGGCATTTTCATTCTTTTTTTAAGTTTTCCCTGGCTTAAATTTGTTCCGTCCTCTGCCACTGATTGGAGGGTACGATGAGCGATATAATTATCCCAAATGGATGGCCGCACAGTCTTCGGATCGTCTTCAGATCAGGCCTTCATCTCTTTAGGCTATTTATAAGCTCTCAAATGATTCTTGTAATTTCGTGTGTTAAACTTTTTATGTTTGGGCTAGTTGGTTGTGTGCATCCACTTTGAAATAAAAATGCCCTTTATCAAAAAAAAAAAGTACCGATACTCTAAAAGTACAATTGTTTTGTTTGTTTCAGCATCGCGTGTTTTCTTCTAAAAGTCCCCATGTCATGGCCAAAAAGATAATCTCTAACGAATGCCGAATGGAAGTTGGTCAAGGACCGCATGCAAACACGACTGAGCAGTTGGAAAGGTAAACTATTGTCTCTGGGTGGAAGACTACTTCTCATAAATTCGGTACTAAGTAATATGGTACTATATATGATATCTTTCTTCCAACTACCCAAGGGAGTCTTACATAGATTGGATGTTTTCCAATCGAGATTCTTTTGGCAAGGAGATAGTAAAAAAGGAAATCTTGACTGACTCGTTGGGATGTGGTTTGCTGACCTAAGGAGCAGGACGGTCTGGGTGTCCATGACCTACAGGCAAAAAACACAGTCCTCCTAGGTAAATGGTTGTTCAAACTCCTTATTGAAGGGGTTTGACAAACCCTACTTACAAGAAAATATATAGGCTCAAAAGTGGTGTCACTGGTTTTTTGGAAACCGGGTGGCTCTAATTTTTGGGCAGGTTTAATGGCGACTAAGAAACATTTCTTTCGATTTGGATCTTTCTCCATTAAAGAAGGCTCTGAGATCAGATTCTGGGAGGATAAGTGGTTCAGAAAGACTACTCTCCGAAAACAATATCCAGATCTATACAAATAATATTAATCATAAGAGTGATACGATCGCTGAGGTTTTGGAGAGATTTCCACCTAATATGACATTCAGAAGAGATTTACTAGGTCTCAGACTTGCGCAATGACACGCTCTATTAGGGTGACTCGCTATGGTTCAGTTATCGCAAGGGACTAATGTATTTCGATGGAATTTACGCGAGAATGGAAAATTCTCGATGAATTCTATGTATAGAGAACTTTCCCATCTAGATGTGTCGGTCGTTAAGAATATAAAAAATATAGAAGAGGAAAATTTCACTAAAGACAACCTTGTAAATCTCAACTGGCAAGGAAGTAAAAAATATTTTTTGTCATCAGTTCTTCTCGTTTGCAAGTTCTATATGGTTAGTCATCCAAGTAGATTAGTAGCGTTGCAAATATATTTGGCAATTGGCTACATGGTATTGATGTTAAGTTTAGAATACTTCTAAGGGTGGGAGTGATTTTCGTAATAAGGCCACTTTGGCTATGTATAAATGATTAGTTTTTAATGATAAAAAATTTCTGTTATGCAGGTAATCTACCGATATACAACTTGCTTCGTTCATGGTCATTACTACAACGTGTTGAGTTACAGAGGTGTATGTTCGGTTGTGCGTCAAAAATAGACTCCGTATGAGAAAGTTATGCTTGTTTTAGTGAACACTTCGTAAAACCGATTCCGAATCGAAAAGATACCAACTCTTTCTCTTTGCAGTATCTAGTTATCAATCCAACAAAACCCGACTCTAAACATTTTCCTAGATAGGGTATTTAAGGGTATTTTGTCCTAGATAGGATATTTAAGGATTTGAGGGTATTTTGGCAAGTTTATGGGGTGGCGAAAGCAACTCAAGGTATCCGAACATATCATGTTTTATGATATAACTTTTTCTTTGATTAAGGATATGATGATTTTTTACTAAACTGGAAAAATGATGGTTGATAGACTTTTTATAAGATGCCAATTTGCGCAGAAAATGATATCACAATACGGATGAAAATGGTATTGCTTTTACTGGTGGCGATGACAATAGTTGAAAGGGCCTTTCTCGGCTATGAAGACCATCAATACTGAGTTGCGCAACATGATATCATGATGATCTTGATGACTTGATGATGTTCTACATCGATCGAGGTATATTCAAAAGATTTGATTTATAAAATTACCAAACATTCAAAAAAAAAACTTTGTCACGACCTAGGACTTCGACATGTTGTCAAAACTTCATTATTACATTTTTAGGTTTCATTTATAATTAATATATGTCAAATGTATTGTCCTAGTTTGCAGAAAGTCAAAATAGAGCCTGAGCTCCATGGAGCTCGGTATTCTAACTAAATTGAAATCTGCATTTTTATGTTTCCAAAATTCGAAAAAAAAATTCTATGTGTTGATTATGTCGAGTTCTAGACTGAAAATTTGCAATGCAAAATTTGTGTTAGTTTAGGATACACAAAAATGACAAATCTAGAATATTTTCAAAATCTTGAAACTAGACACTGTTCACCGATCCAGATCTATATATTGTATTTTTATCCAGGACAAAATACAACTAATTTTTCATCGAGATCTCGATATTATCTACACATGTTATTTTTTCCAATTTTTTGAAAGCTAAAAATATCGATTTCAACTTATTCAAACACATGGCTACCTGGTAGCCCGAGCTCCATATAGCCACTCTACACTATTTTGGTATTTTCATTCTTTTTTTAAGTTTGCCCTGGCTTAAATTTGTTCCGTCCTCTGCCACTGATTGGAGGGTACGATGAGCGATATAATTATCCCAAATGGATGGCCGCACAGTCTTCGGATCGTCTTCGGATCAGGCCTTCATCTCTTTAGGCTATTTATAAGCTCTCAAATGATTCTTGTAATTTCGTCTGTTAAACTTTTTATGTTTGGGCTAGTTGGTTGTGTGCATCCACTTTGAAATAAAAATGCCCTTTATCAGAAAAAAAAAGTACCGATACTCTATATTAAAATTAGTACTCATATTGAAGCTCCTAATCACGTGTTGAAATGGTATTCATCCTTTCCGTTGGTCACAGATGCCATTTGAGAATTTAGGTTCTTTCCAGAGAAGATTATCATTCTTTCACTATTGCTTTCAAAAATTAACCGTCCTGTATGCTCTCCAAGTTCTTCTTAACTATCCATTTACAGAATCTAAATGTCCCTCTGGTCTTGTGTACTGGCCCATTTTAATTAGCGAGTGTGATTCATATATTCGCGTGTACGACACATTCTCTTTGAAGGTGAATAAAATTTAACCTGCTTTTATCACGCTATATGTGACAACCTCATCTGAATTTCTGAAGAGACAGTGTAGGTTACTGATGCACATTCCCTGCTTTCACGCATTTCTGAAGAGACAGGGTAGTAGTTCCAGCTTACGTAGCTGTTGGAACGTGTCACCTTGGGTAGCGACCACGTCCTAGTTCTGAATCGACTGCAATCCCCTTTTCTGAACTCATCACCTTGGATCTGGATCACCGCCGTCGTGCTGCCCTGGTGTCCTGTTCGTCTATTTCCAGCAGCTTCCCGGTCCCGGAGCTCTCAGAGGTCGTCGGCGTTCCAGCAGCTTCGTGGTTGGATCACAGGTGCGGCTCTTCCTTCAACCCCTCACAGGTGCCTCCGTGGTTGGAATGGATCACACGTGTTCTTGTAATTATGCGCCTAGGATAGAATTTGTGGTGCAAATCATGTCCAAAGACTTTTCCACAACGGCATCCTCATAAATATCTGTCCTCTACCAATGTTGATGCACAGTGTGTGATTAGCGCGAATGGAAGAAATATCTGTCCTGTAGGTGCACAATGTTGATGATGAATGCGACCATCATCAGCCAGGACCCCCCATTCTTTTCTGCAGTGCAGACTCCAGTGATGGATGAAACAAAAGGAAGTGCCAGCGCTGCCGTATTTTTTTTGGGTGAATACTGTTTGTATCATCACCTTAAGTAGACACCGTTCCTGTGTCTACTATTCAATCCGTATATTCGATCTGCACGGTAGCTTCTCTCTGAATGTATGATTTCAATTGAGTTTGCCCGGGTATTCTCATGTTATAAGTGTAGTTGTCAGCACGTTTTGCTAATGCACCTAGGATCCTCTGATTAAATGTCGCACTACTTTTCCACAATGGTAAGTTGCTTTGTATACTGACAAAACGACAACTGTAGTGATGATATTCATCTGTCCTCTTCCAATGTAGATGTACAGTATGTAAATAGTGCAAATGGAAATGAATGTGAACGGGACTGAACTTTCATCGTATCAATCATTCATGGTGGAGGCAGCCTGTCTCGTTGATGTTGGCCGGAGCAGTCCATATGGACATGTGGGAGACTCACTGACCGCATATGCTCCTGAGTCCGGACTTTCCAAACACCACTCCAAGACGACCGTCCTCTTGTAGGTGCTTTGCTCAATTTTCCCCTCTTACATTCATATCCATCCCCTTCTCCTCTCTGGGCTCAAGCATGGAGTTCGCCACGGGAGCGATGAGCTCTCTCCTCCCCAAGCTTGGGGAGCTGCTCCTGGAGGAGTACAACCTGAAGGACAGTGTGAAGAAGGGGATTGGAGATCTCAAGGCCGAGCTGGAGGGCATGCAAGGGGCCCTTGAGAAGGTGTCCAGCGTGCCGCTGGATGAACTTGATCCCCAGGTCAAGATCTGGGCGAATGAGGTCCGGGAGTTGTCCTATGCCATCGAGGACAGCCTCGACTCCTTCGTGACGCGCGTCCAGGGTGTTGAGCCAACCAAGCCCAAATTCAAGCACTTGTTGAAGATGGCACGCAATGAAGTCACCAAGTTTAACGCGCGCCACGAAATAGCTGGTGACATCAAAGACATAGAGAGCCAAGTTATGAAGATCAAAGAAAGGTACGACAGGTACAAGATCAATGATATTGTTCCTAAAAATACATCAACTACAGTTGACCCTCGTCTCTCGGCTCTATACAAGAAGGTCTCTGACCTTGTTGGTACCGATGGGCCAATTGATGAGCTAATGAAGGTCTTGTCCGAGGGTGTTGACACGTCCCAAAAAAATTTCAATACTGTCTCCATTGTTGGATTTGGAGGATTGGGCAAGACTACCCTTGCAAAATCTTTGTATGATAAGCTTAGAAATACATACCAGTGTACAGGTTTTGTTCCAGTTGGTCAGAATCCAGACACGAAGAAAGTTCTTAGAGACATCATTTTTGAACTTGACAAGGAGTTGTACAGAGATGCAGCAACAATGGATGAAAGGCAGATGATCAACCAGCTGCAAAAAATCCTTTCGGGGAAGAGGTACGCATAAACTTTACCCTACAGTTGTCAATAACTTCTTTGTGTCGCCTATGCTCAAATACACTGTAGGAATTTTGCCTTGAGATGACATGCTATAGGCAGTAGTATCGGGCTGGTTAATCAATCCGCCCCCCGTATATACTGTGAGCCTATGGCATCACGCCGAAGATAGTGACAATTCAAATCTAGGCTTTGACAACAACTAAGGAAGACGATATATATATAGGATTTGTTTTCTTATGATATGTTTTTTGCTTCGTTGCGTAAAAAACCATAACATGTATATATAAAGTATATTAGAAACAACATTTCGCATTAGTTTATTTTAATTTTCTACGCAGTGAATCGCTATTTCTATTATTCCACAAGTACAGTGTATCAAAGATAAGGCCAAAACAAAAAGAACATATACAACAAGTTTTTTGTCAAAAAGGGGATTACCTCAGCCTTTACAGCCATGGCTGCACACAGTCATTTTATTGCATAGTTTGTCCAAATATTTATTACAAATCGTGGATCGCTAAGGGTCGAAACATAAATCAACAAAACTCAAATGCATATAGCAGCAAAACGTCACGTAGTCTACTAATATATGCTAGTCCCATATATTCTATATGCTGCCAAGGAGCCCGGCTAAAATTATCCCCGACGGCCATCAAAAGTTGTGTGCATCCAGTAGCCAAAAGATCTCGATGGTCCAACAGGGAAGGAAAGGCTACAGCTGAATCCAGTGTGTGGCCATATGAATTACCTGCAAAACATGAAAGTTGTCTTTCTTGTTAAAGACACTATTATTTCTACAATTCCAAATCGATCAACACAAAATAGGTACTCCAATTCGAATTCTAGCCTTGGTCCAATCAATTCCAAAACTTATTAGTTACAATGGTTCATGGAGGTATGTTGTACATGCTATACACAATACGTCACACTAGGCACGCAAAAGGATAGAAGATAAACAAATGTTTCATTTTCTCCTCTGCGTCAAAGAAAACATATTTGCTGTAACCATTTCAATTCCTTGTTGCTAGGTTATCCTTAGTGAGTAAGACTTCTATATTTTGAAACCACATAATATTTTAAATTTTCATTGAAATTTTAAGATTATTATTTGGTAGGGAACTTGGTATGCACGTTCATTACATCCTCATACATAGTTTTAACCCAAAAAGGACACCCGAGTCTGAAAGCCTCCAGACAACTCTATCAGGCCCATCAGACAAACTCACTCCCATTAAACATTGCCAATAGTCAACGATATTGTAAATTGAATATTTCACTTGCAGGAAATAACCTAGTAGTGGTGTGCCAAAATTGTATCATGCACGCTACTGGTATATGTTACTAGTGGTGTGCCTTGGCACGCCATCACTACTACTAGGGGTGGTCGACCAGTTGTGCCGGATCTACAGATCCCATATTGAGTCCCGGTGGTGGGGAGTCAATGGTCATGACAAGTGTAGGTTTTGGGAGGCACGACTATCTGTTAAACCCAGACTTCGACTTCAGTCATGACAGGCCATGTCAGCGTCTCATGGCGTCATTACCTTGTCGATGGCATCCTTGTTGCAGTTCTTGTATGTTCCCTTGGAATGCCCTCGAGAAAATATTAGATCTGGATCTCTCAGACCAGGCCATGGGGGTGCTCGGTGCAGCTCTCCATCCATGTTCATTGTTTTGGAGCAGGTGCTGTTGCATCTACCGCAATGATGATAGTGGGTCTCAGCGGCTTGACGCAAGAGTATCTCGGTGGTGAACCTGTGATGATGGACGCACGTAAGGCAGTGGTGATGTCTAGCGTCGTGGCGGCGTTGACGGGAATCTTCGTGTGATGTCTGCGTGGATATTGACTTGAAGATGAGGCAATAGAAACGATGATGGCAGCTTCTGCACAAGTCTACTAGACCAGATCCGGCTTCCCGGTTCGCCATAGGGTCACAAGTAGGAAAACACTTACCCGTGGGACACCAAAATATGCTAGCCGTGATGCATGTCCCTCACCACTTCTATCACATCACCGGTAGCGTGTTACCCGTGGCGCACAGGCTTGGTGCGCCACCAGAAGTGCAAAATACCCGTGGCGCATTGTGCGTCACTAGTAAGTATGTCCGATTTTTTTAAAGAAAATTGCCGGCCTCTAAGCTGCGACGACCTGCTCAACCATAGGGGCGACACCACCAGTAGGTGGGGGGCTTCGACTGACGTGGAGCCGAGGGCTTCGTGCACACCGCCTCGCCAGGGTGCTTCGAGCTCGTGCTTGACGCAGGGGGCTTCGAGGATGACGTTGTACCAAGAACGACGCCACACCGGGGTACTTTGAGCTCCTGCTCGACCCATGGGGCTTCATATACGCCGCCGCACAGGGGGCTTTGAACTCATGCCATCAGGGGGGGCTTCGTCCTTGCCGCGGACGAGGGCTTTGTCCAGTCACCGCGCCGCCCGTCGGGGGCTTCGGTCCTTCATGCACCATGCCGGGGGGGGGGGGGGGGGGGTGGGGGGAGGGGGACTTCGCGCCGAGCACCGCATCCTCATTGTCAAGAGCTTCGTCCTCACCACGGGCGGCATCGCTCTAGGACGCGGGGGGGGGGGGGGGGGGTGCTTGGCACTCGCCACTTCGCCCTTGTCACGGGGGCTTTAGCCGCGTCCGCACAATCTCGACGCCGGCTCAGACCGTGCTCCGGCCATGGGGGCCCTTCCTGTCGCTGGCTGACTATGGGGGCTTCGGTCGGGGGATAAGATAAGAGCGAATGGGATTGGGGAGTTAGAAAGGTCTATGTGTGTGGCTATGGTTGGATAGGTTGTAGTCTATATCAGGATAGGTTCGGATGGGTGGATTGGACTTGAGACGTGAGGATTTTAGATCTGATCTGAGACCAGATATACTAGTGGCGGACCGAATTTTGGTGCGCCACTAGTAACCAAGTGCCCGTGGCACACAATAATAAGGTTCACCACTAGTATTTAGTTAGCCTTGGCGCACCGAAGTTGGATGCGCTACTAGTATGTCTGTGCACCGCGGCCGCCTGCATCCCAACTTAATTAGCTGTGGCACATATGTTTACTAGTAGCACACTGCTTTTAGGTGCGCCACGGCTAATAGAAAGCGCGGTGCGGCATGGCTACTTCAACCGCCAATAAGACTTTTCCTAGTAGTGGGTGGCTTAGTGATGCCGCTGGATCTAGCTGGTGGGGCGTCGTTGAGAGGTTGAGGCAAAAGGCCCTGAAGTCACTATCACCCCCATCGTCAATCTTGAATGTCTGGCGACTTTCAATTGAGAGTGGGCATGCAAGGTTGATAGCCATGGGCTGATCCAAAGATGATACTCCCTCGGTGTTGAGCACCATCAGCTCCAAATATTGCTCCTCTGCTAGGGTTCGTACGACTAGTGCTCGAACCAAAGACCCCTCAACTCGTCATGGGAAAGATAGTGTAGCCATGGAAGTTAGCCCCCCCCCCCCCCCCCCCCCGGGCCGCCCTCGTCTGTTCCTTGCCCTAAAGCGGTCAGCCCTGCCATCCGCTACCACCACCCCAAATGATCTCTTCGAGTGAGTGGCTGCCACAACCATAAATCCAGTAATTTGATACTACCACATCACTAAATATTTATATATAATCTAACTAATGTATGGCTATTGGAGCATATATATCACATCTTTTCTTCGGGTCAAATATCCCTTGTTTTGCTACCGACTAATGCAGATTTACTTATCGAACGCGTGTATCGAAAAAATGATAACTCGGGATCTAAAGCTTGAAATGTGTTTCTGCAATTGTTAATGACTTTTTTCTGGTGAGAATGCTTCTTGTTCTAGAGGGTATGTGTATGTTACAGCCGAAGTTTTTGCTAATTAGAGTTTTTCCTTCTGATTTAAATAGGTACTTTATTGTTATTGATGACATATGGGACATACCAACATGGGAAACGATTAAGTGTGCTTTTGTGGATAGTCACCCAGAAAGTAGAATACTCATAACTACTCGTATTGTTGATGTTGCCACGAAAGCTCGTAGTATCTACCACATGAAACCTCTTTCGGATGATAACTCCAAAATGCTTTTCCTTACAAGAACATGTGGTGGTGAAGGACTAAGTCAGGATAACAAAATCGATGAAGTGACTAGCAAAATTTTAAGGAAATGTGGTGGCGTGCCATTAGCTATCATTACAATCGCTAGCTTGCTTGTTGGTAAAAGAACCGAGGATTGGTCCAAAGTGTATGATGCCATTGGTTTTGGGCATGAAGACATTGAAGTCATTCGGAACACAAGGAAAATACTATCCTTTAGCTATTATGATTTACAACCCTATCTAAAGACATGTTTACTGTACCTAGGAATGTATCCTGAAGATAAATTTATTGAGAAAAATGTATTGATATGGAGGTGGGTTTCTGAGGGATTTGTACCGGAGAACCAAGATATAGGGGAATTTATGCTAGGAGAGAGCTATTACAACGAGCTAGTAAACAAAAATATGATTCATGAGATAGAGTCCTATGGTGGTCAAGTTGGTTGCCGTGTTCACGATTTGGTGCTAGATCTGATCCGCAGCATGTCAATGGAACTAAACTTTGTTACGGTACAAGATACAAGAGAGAGACAAATCACATCGTCACCAAAGGGACGAGGCAACAGAGTTCATAGGTTAGCCCTCCACGGATCAAATATGGAGCACAACCCTAGGGTAAAAATGGAACATGTCAGATCATTTAATGCTATCACGTGTAGTAACGGTGGAGTGCCCCCGCTTTCAATCTTTAAAGTGTTACGTGTACTAGTTATAGAGGAATGTGAATTTCTTGAAGGTCATAGTCTAGAGTATCTTGGGAAGTTGGTTCAGCTAAGGTATCTAGGACTGGTGAATACGGATGTTAAGCTCCCTGAAGATATAGGTCATGATCTGAAGTTTCTTGAGATTTTGGACGTAAGGGGAGGTTTGATTAGTGAGCTCCCACCGTCTGTTGGTGAGCTACAGAATTTGAGATGCTTGTGGGCTGATGAGGGTACAATCATGAAGGGAGAGATAGGGAAACTGACGAGCCTTGAAGAGCTGCAGCTATATTCGGTGGACAAGTGTCCAAACTTCTTCATGGAGTTGGGGAAGCTGACAAACTTGAGGGTGCTTCAAATACAGTTCAACAAATGTGAGGGGGCCGCAGGCAAGGCGCTGGCAGCGTCACTCTGCAACCTGCACAAGATCCAAAGTCTGGAGATCACGTGGATCAAGATGATGGAAATAGAGGATGTGATTAGATGGGATTTTCGTGTCCGTGTTGGCAGCCTGGAAGACATGGCACCGGATTCAGAACTCCGTATCTTGAATCTGATCGGCATAATTATACCCAGGGTGCCGTCGTGGATCAGTTCTTTGTGTGTTCCGCTCCTCTCTCATGTGTCGTTGTATGTGGAGGTGGTAGAAGCTCAGGATCTACAAACCCTAGGAAGGTTGCCCTCGCTCTTAAATCTTGCTCTCTTGAGTGAGGAGGAAAAGCGCATATCATATACTTTTGGCAGCGATGAGTTTCAGCACCTGAAAGTTTTGTTGACGAACATAGAGATGACTGTTGAAGAAGGAGCATTGCCGATGCTTGAATGTCTGGTATACAGTGTCACGGCTGGAAGAAATGACAGCTTTGTGCCGTGGAATAATAGAAGTCCGTTACTTGAGGACATCACCTGTCTGCTTGACTGCGCTAACAGCGGCTGGAAGGAAGTGAAGGCAGCGGAGTCAGCCCTGAGGAAAGCCAAGAGAAGACATCCCAATACTAGGGTTCTCTATCTCGACATAAAAACAGAGGACTTCGACCCTCGGGCAGCTCGACTCATCGATGCACTCGGGATTATCCAACAACATGGTCTGGACAGACCAGATGGGGAGGACAGTACTGCAGATCGACGACGCATACGTCACATGATTAAATCACTGGAGATTTTGTTACGTCATGATGATGAGCCCCGAGTCGGGAGGTACGGCGAACAAGAGCTACGTGGCATTGTCATCAGATTGAAGAGTTGGCTACACGACAAAGAAGAGGTACGTATTTACTACTACAGCATATAGGTAGATCAAAATATAGGAAATCATATATCACGTGCACTGATGCCAGGCCCGCCTGTTTATGCATGTCTTATCTCCAGCCGGACAATAGTGATGCCACAGACAGCAGCGACGACAACAGCTGGTGTTTGGTGCAGTTATAATATCCCTAATAGCATAATCTATCTTCCTTCACTCTGGCCATCAAAAGCTGGTACACTACTCGTCTATGTCTATTTTCTGCCATTTTGTATATCTCTGTTCACATGCCTAATGCCGTCATAGACGTCCACTTCTTTATGTCAGGCACCATCAGATGAGCAATTTGTAACTCCCAATAAGTATTGTTTTGTCTACTGTTCCCTGTTTGTAGAAAAGACAATACTTTTGCTAATTTGGAATTCCCAGATTAATATAATGTATATGTAATAATACCTCTACTTCGTATGGTTTGCTTCTTTAATTACAAAACCAAACTTAAATTTTCTGGTTACAGGATGACGAGACATTGAAGCCTTCTACAATCTTGTTATCACCACTTGGAAGAGCAGTTGATTACTCATGATTTGTCGAGCTTAATTCGTCCATTGGTGTCAAGAAAAAATGGTGTCTCCTTCACCATTAGACTGGTTTGCAACAGAAAAAAAATACGAATCCATAGGAAAAAATGATACTTATTTTATTTAACATTAGAGTCTGTAGAAATTTTTATTTGGTTTTCCATTATAGGGTCGACCTTTTCTTAAGAATTAAAAAAATCGTAAAACAAAAAGTTGTCTTGTGTTGTTGGAGTAGTTTTTCTGTAAGAAAATATTTTCAATTTATCAAAAAAAAACTCTAAAATGGGAAAAAATGTGTGTACCTTGTTTCTCTAAACCATTTCAGAAATACAAAAAAAAATAAAAAAATGGATAAAATTTAAAAATGGCATCTTTTTCTTTTTTAAGGTGGTTTTCTACATTTTTCTTTTGTTTTTTCTCTTTTTTGGTAGGGTAGGGAACTCTGCCTATGCCATTTGAAGTTGACACTTATAATCGCATAGCCGGTCTCAAGCCCGGGAAAAAGAGGAGAGACTACACATGTATGCTCATAGAGTGTTATATATATGATGTGTGTTGATTAAACGGATAGTGAAAATGCAAGAAACATTTAATACAACATATTGTTCTAGTATTACTTTCAGGAGAAAGCTGCATTCTTTTATTTCAGTGATGGAATAACCACCTCTTCTGCCAAACGCCCAATGGTCAAGCCAAAGAATCTCTAAAAAGTGAGTACCAAATACTCTCATGTTAGAGTGGTACTCATATTGAAGCTTTTATCACTTATACACATGTTATTCATCCTTTCAGTTGGCAGTTACACGCACCATTTGAGGATTCTTGAATCATTTCACTTAATCATTATTATACAACCTATATGTTCTCCAAAATGTTGTTAATCTCTTCCGGTCAGTTGGCTGAATCATTCATATAGAGAATCTGAATGTCGACTTGTCTTGTGCCTACCTATTTTTGAGTATTTTGCCCTGATTATCCATCGTAATAAAACAATATTGCTGATCCATCAGTGTCCAACTCTAGCTGGTGACTATTTATTTACAGCATCTAGCGACAGAGATAGTGGCAATGTAGCAGCTTGTTGCTTGGCAATGGTGATCCCAACATTTTCATCTAAAGAGGTCTTCTCTGATACTGATGCTCTTTGTGCAAAATCTTTAATTCCACCTTACCTTGCTTATGTACTTGTAGGGATCAACGGCACCTGCATCCTTCGTTATCATTATCTTGTCGTGGCGGTCTGTGGAGCGACGATACGTGCAGCCATGATTACTGTGAAGATCAGAAGAGGATTAGGCTAGCTGCAACGCATTGTGGTCGCAAGAAAATTTTAACTCTGGATTGGAGCTGAAGATTTACGTGTGTCTGTCTACAAAATTGTTTCATGTTTATGTTTACCGCAGTATTTTCAGTTCGTCCTTGTGAAGAAAACATGAGGCACGAATTGATACTGGGACTCTGAAACACACTTGTAGCTGCCTTAATTCAGTCTAACTATCTCCTAGATGGCTAGCTGCATATAAATTTGCTAATACAAAATTTACCTACTACTAATTTAATAAACACTTCATTCCTTTACACCTGGTAACATATGATTCATTTACCACAGCTATACAAAGGCTGGTATCGAACAAGTACATTCTGGAGACTGGTCTCAAAGCTGTTACTTTTACATAGAAGACATGCTATCGTTGCTTAGCATCCTAATTCATCCAGTACAGGTTATAATTAACAGTTATAAGGAAATGCAGCTCTTCCATCATGGCGCTCGATATTTGCATCCTGATTCAGAGGAAACCTCGGTACAGATTGAAGGCCTTCATTAGAGGTCATGCATGCATCATTTATAGTGATGCAAGATGCAATGATCTTTCAAGCTTGGATTATTTGAGCTACCCCAAACCTTCCATCGCTTTTGAGCTTCTATTTACAACTTTCAGCTTCAAAACCCAAGCAGTATTCATATGTTAATATCTTTCCAAGTATTCTAAAAAAATACTACTGACCTGCAGTTTTCTTCATCAACACAGCACTTCACACTTATTAACCCTGGTATGATCTATGCATTTACCAGGCTGGTATTCAATCCTTACTGAACCTTAGATTCAACACTGTCCATCTAGCTTTGGCAGGATGTGGCCTATAAAGTAAACATTCTACTGCTAAATTAGAGATTATACATGAGACACTTCCGGGAACACCGTACAAAACAAGCAGGACTGCAACGCAAGCTAATTATACAGGGAGTCTTCTTCGCTGCATCAAGATCAGTGTTAAACAGTGATGATACCATAGGTATATGACTCCTATCAATCATAAGATAATTGAAGTACATGCTCCAGTTACATAGCATCGTAATTGATCCCGTACTAGTTATAGTGAACACAATCATAACGCAGCTCTCGGTTCTTCCTTGATGGGACACATGTCGCTCACCATCCAAAAGCTTCCTTCATCTTTACATGGCATCTCTGTTTAGAGGAAACAAAGCAAGGATCAGGATATGTTGTTGCCACTTCAAGCATCAAAATATCAAATAGACAAACAATGTGAGTGGCTGATGCAACGATAGTTATATGTTATGCACGCACATAATCCAAATAATGAATATCCCACAAACTCAAATTACCCATTGTTTGCTTGGACTAGCCACTATGATGTATCCCACGAATGATGCATAAGCTCCAGCACACCCACGTGTAATCTACGGTCCAGCAAGTTCTCTTTTACAAAAGTAACAACAGTACAGATTCAATGCCTTTTATTTCCATTTTGTAGTTTGTACTCTGGTAAAACAAAACTCTGATCATACAAGGATAAATGACACACAAACTAAAATTACCCACTGTTTGCTTGGATTCTTAGTCACTAATCAGGCATGAGCTCAAGCATACCCGTGTGTAATCTACGATCAACTTGTATTCGAGACAGAACTATGATATTCACTAAGCACCATTCAGAAAAAACAAGTATTGACGATATCATACATAGCTTCAGGTTGAGAGTTGAAAGGTAGGCAGCAGAAAATAACACCATGATTATGTTTAACAAAAACTTGTTGAGACCATAAAAGGGATAGAGAAACTTCAGGAAGCATGTTGTCTGGTGCCAACAGAAGCTTTTAAAAAAGTAACCCAAGCCCAATTGTAAAGGACCCTACTATGACCATAAGTAAACAGATGTAATATACTAATCATCTTACAGCAATCATTCTCAAATGTTGGTTCAGTAGTATTGTTCAGAAGACTCAAGAGAAATCAATACACAATCGATTTTAAATGAGCTTATGGTGAGGATTCTCAGATGTCACTTAACTAGTATTGTCCAAATAACCTAATGAATAAATCATGCAGCTAACACCACTATGTAGCTATAAAAACATTATAATAGACGATGCACAGTGCAACATTTTGTAACCTTAACAAGTGTAATGTACATATCCTCTAAACATCAAAAGGGAAACCTGGAAAGGCCGCCCTTGAGGGTAGGGAAATTGGGAGGCCAGATCATCATAAAAGGACGGATAGCACAGCATCCATCATTCACTGTGTTCTCATACACTTTACACAGTGTCCTGCACTTAATATCCAAGTAGAATATGTATCGGCGCATCCGCAAGAATACAAACTGACCATTGTCTCCCACTTGGCTTATCTGCACATTAGCACCACCTTCGTTCCCAAGCTCGAGATCCGATATCCCCAAAGTAGCAAGCATCTTATGCAAACAAATGGTCTCAACCAGCAACCAGTTGTCTCCCTTGTGGAGCCAGATGCGAAGTTGAAACTCCTCGACATGGATGAGGTAAACACTGGAAGCATCATCTGCCCGCGACAACATGATGTTAGAATAGCGATACTTCACTCCTTCCGGGAGCTGAATTGTGGAGAAACTTGACGTTGTCAAATCCAAGGCAATAACATCAACACCACCGGCGGACTGCATATAAATTTTATTGTCGACGAGCAGAGCTTTTGGGAACATATGCAAATCATGGAGCCATGTGGCAGAGGTATGCATGCACCACACACCATCTTGCAACATATACACACACGTTGTGGACTTTCCTGCCTCCCTGGTAGACTCCCCCAGCACATACAAGTAGGACAAACCGGTGCTTTCTTCTTTCGAAATGATGGCACCAAACTTTTTGCGATAGTGGTTCTGGGCGTTTGGGAATGGTGGGACGATTTGCATGCCTTTCTCAGCGCATAGTGGGTGGTGCACTCTATGTGTCCATTGTATTCCTTCGCGCTGCTTGGTGAGGACAGCGCCGTTCCGGCACTGGATGATCCTATGGGCGGTGAAGTTGTAGTTCTCCAAGCGGCGGATGATGGCAGCGAACTCTGGGGGCTGAGGCAGCATCGGGATGAAGCATGGAGCATCTGACCTCTCCTTGGCCATGTAGCAGCCAAGGAGGCGGGGCGGGTGGAGCTTGCGGAAAAGGCTCAAGAATTTGGGGTCGGAGGCATGCTCAAGCCAGCGCGTGCAGACGACGGCTGCGCGGACCAGGGTGGTGGGAAAGCCGACGTGGACGATGATCTCCCTGAGGAGGTTGTCATCGTCGAGAACCTTTGTCACTGACCCTGCCTGTCTTGGCGAATAGAGCGGCGTCTCTCCATCCATACGTGGTTTCTTCTCGGGGCCGAATTTGGGAACAAATGCAATGTACATCAGCGTGGTGGAATATTTTGTTTAACCAACTGTCATTGCAAATCAGCCAACGTACAACAATCCATCCAGCAGAAATATCAAGAACAAACTGTCACTGACACCGAGAGAACCTGAGGAGGTTGTCGTCTTCGAGAACCTTTGTCACTGAAACCGCCCGTGTCATGGAATGCCCAAGTGTGTCGCCATCCACATGTGGTTTCTTCTCAGGATGGAGCCTGGGAACAATTGCAAATGTACATCAGCGTGGTGGGATAATTCCTTTAGCCAACTACCATTGCAAATCAGCCGAGGTACAATTTTTTTATAGGAAAGGCTCTCAAAGAGCCCGGCTTTTGTAAAGCATAACAATTCAACAAACATAAGGAAACAGTCAGGCAACAAAGCCGCTGTTAAAAGTATAAAAACTGAAAAAGAAAAGCACCACCATAACACTTCCAGAACTGCTACCCACACGCTGGGAGCAAGCAAAGCTCACACAGGAGAGAAACTGAACAAGAAAATCATGAAATTTTTAGCCAATTCCTCCAGCAGTTGAAAGCCGAGGTACAATAATCCATCCAGCAGAGAAATATCAAGAACAAACTGTGGGAAATGAAATGGTGGGACAGTACTGAAATAGATGGGGAGACTGGATCTTACGGTTGCGGAACCTCCCACGCAGCAGGATCCATCGTCTATCTCGCGCCTCGGCTGAGCAGCCTCAGTTGAACCGCTGCCGCAACAAGCAAATGTAGGCAGAACAATTCAGCTAGGGTTTCCCGCGAGAGAATAAGAGAAGAGGAATCAGGAGGGGGCGGGGAAGGAGAAGAACTCACCTCAAATCGGAGGAGAGGATGGGAAGGAGAAGCTTCAGCCGCCGCTGGGGAAGGGGTCAGTTCGCCGGCGCCGCCGCTCCTTTCTTCCGGTCGGGCGTGGAGGCAGAGCTTCTTCTTTTTTTTGAGAAGGAGGCAGAGCTTCTGTGCGGGGGGACTGAGCTGGGGGAAAGGCCACCAAGGCTAGCCCAGTTAATCGTTCCCAGAAAGCCCATCAGATCCTTCTCAAAAAAAAAAACACGCACACACTTTTGCTCTCAAAAATGGTTTCTAATAACAAAAAAATGGTGTTCCCTCCTTCAAATGTAGTAAGAACATATTAGTGTTATTTCCAAGTAAAAAATATCAAAGTTTGACCAATTTAAGAAAGAAATGATGGCGCAACCTTAGCTCTTTGTTCTCTCGCAAGGTTCGGATGTTTTGTGCGGCGTCAATGACGATTGCCTACTACCATCACCGACCTCTTCAAAGTTATGCTTCTATATATAGAGTGCGGAATAACAAGCACATGCCGACACTTATTCTATCAGAGTTTTCCAATCGGCCGTCCTCCCCCCGCTACCAATAAAAGATAAAATTCGATCGGTCATTACATTTCTCAATAATAAGTTCAGCTCGCATCATCACTCCAGTAGTTTGCTACTGCCAAGGACCAATTAGAACTTCCATGGTGACCCGGGCGGCAACCCTTTCACTAAGAACATTTTTGCCATTAACGAAATGCCACTATTCCACAATGCTTCTTTGATTTATGTGTAGAAGCGGTAGTAGTGAAGAAAATGGAGGGAGGGGAAAAGACCTGCTATAGACATGGTGGTAGCCAGTGGCATATTGCTGTTTGCTCATTGGCTGGGTCTGCCAGTGGTAATGGATTGGGCCACCAACATGTAGGTATAGAGCAAAAATCATGGGCGGGCCACGGCCCAGGTCAGCCCCTATGTAGCTCCGCCCCTGGTGCCCCAAGTGATTGACACGTGCCTTAGGTTTGACGGCCGGCAGGGACACATCATCCTGTCCCATTTGCAAGCAGGATTCCACTGCCAGCGTCCCCACTTCTTTGTCCTTTATGGGAGACTTCTTTTAAGTTTCTGGCCCAGTTTCTGGGTTCCAAACCGGAGAAACTTAAAAGAAGTCTCTAGCTTCTCCCTTGCTTATTTCCACCGTGAAACCGTCTTCCTGTGCAATTTCAGAAACTGCTTCGAGGCAGATTCCCGAGTTTCTGAAAATCTCCTGCACCCGCCGAGCTCCGCCGCCTCCCACCGCCCCGCCCCGCCGCCGCTCGCCTCCCACCCCCCGCCACCGAGCACCGCGCCGCCGCCGCTCGCCACCCACCGCCCCGCCGCCTCCCATCGCCCTACCGCCACTACCCTGGCCCGCCACCGCTCGCCTCGCCCTTCATCGCCGTGAAGTGGCCGGGAGCTCCGCTGCCTCGCACCACCCCCGCCGCCTCGCACCGCCCCTTCTCTGGATCCGCCGCCGCCGCCCTTCTCCACCCGCCCCAATGCCCTGCTCCGCCCCTCCGCCCCGAGCTCGAGCTTGTCCCTGCTCGAGCTCGTCCCCGTCTGGCCATGCCAGCCCGCGACGCCGCCCTCCGCCGCATCTAGTCCTGGCGCTGCCCTCCGCCGCATCCAGTCGAGCTCAAGGTCTGCCGATTTTGGGGATTGAAGGTGGAAGATTGGAGATCGGAGAGAGAGAGACGGGTCGCCGATTCGGTTCAGATGTGGACCTACTTGGTTTGAGCCACTGCCAAGTGGGTCCACTTTGTCAGAATTCTTATATTTTTGGGAAATTAAAATTGAGGACAGAACCTGCTTATGCTAAAGAACCTGCTTATTTTTTTAGGCGAGCTAGCACATCTGTTTCTGAGCACTGTAATTTAGTTCGTCCGAGTATGTGGTTGGGCGATAACGACCCGAGTCTCTCACTCTCTCTTTTTTTTTTTTGAGCCGCCATTTGTTTTCTCATGCTGTGTGCGTAGCGACTGCATATTTTGCATTCTTTTCCATTTCGTTCCGTTGGTTGCATCTGATTTTTTTGTTGGATCTATGATCTGTGTTTTCTCGCAGCTGGTTAGAGGATAATATGCGAGCCAGCACATTCGTTTCCGAATGCTGTAGTTTAATTCAGAAGAGTTGTTCAGTAGTCAAGAAACCAGAATGAGAACCGTGCTTTCTCATTCTGGGAGGAATAGAGATACATGCACGTGATGTGTCTCAGCCAAACAGATAGAAACACGTCAGCAGGCAACAAGTAAGAAATGACAACGGACAGAAAAAGAAGAATACGGGAACTTTTCACGTTGGCACCGTACGTGTAGTCGCCGTGAGTCAGACAAACTGAGATCGGAAGAATCCAACGGTGCTGGATGAATGCGTAGCTATCACCATGCATATAGCACGACACAAGAATATCACATCCGGCAGCCAGCCATGGAAATCAACCTCTTCATTTTCGTCTCAGTCTTTCGCAAGAAACGTTGACCGCGCACAATCTAATTGGTGTCCTCCTTCAACTCAATTTTTTTTAGTGAAGAATGGAAACGAAGTGGTCAAGTCCTAGGTTCAATGCATTTTCTCCTATATTTAAGATAGCGCGTTGTTTCGGTGCTATAGTGTCACTATAATGAATTCAGCACCCTCACGCTAACGATATGCATTTTTTTTTGCTACATAGAAAATCCCGCTAATCTCACGAGAAATCACGCTGAAACCCTAAATCCAACAAAAAAACGCTATTTTTACCCAGCCCAAAAGAAAATCTGATCGAAACCGACCCCACGCAACTTTATACTTATGCATAGTTGTCTGGTAAAATTTTATTATTTATTAGTTGGACCGGTATGTCATATGCACATATGTAACTTCATATATCTTGTGTAATGCTTTTTAGCACATGTTTTTTTATCGTTGACTCCATTAATCAATGAACTTTTGGTGGAGTGTTAGATGATACAAATAAATGATGTGCAATTTTTCAGTCTTGTTTTATAATATGAATATATCATGCCAAAAATTTCTGAAATTTATTCCCTTTTTGAAAAATACGATGAGTGCTGGTTTAGCGTTGCTATAGTTTCGCTATAACTTTTTTACCGCCTGGAAACTGCCGCCGCTAAGAAGCATAGCTCGCTATTTTCAAATTTGATTTTCTTTGGACTCAATATATACATGTTTCGATAAAATATTGTAAGCCGGTATGCCTAATTATGTGGAAAATAGTCAGGTTGAAACACTAACGTAGGCATGGTTGACTCACTCATGTAAGAGAACACACCGTAAGTTGAAAGAAGCCTTTTGAGGTGTTGGTGGATCCCTCCCCATCAAGATCACAGTCTTCTGAGTTTACAAATAAGTTCTTGGTAAAAAGTTGTAAAAAAAATTTAAACTTATAAACAAAAAAGTGTTTGTCAGCTATACCATTAGTGTCAGCATTTAAAAAAACAAAAAAAGTGTCATTAGAGTAGTTTTATTTATAGAATTTTTTATGTAGCAAGAAAAACTCAAAAATGGTAAAAAAAAATATAGGTTTGTACCTTATGTATCTTAATCAGTTTTTAAATACATAGGAGAAAAAGTAGGGTCTTCAATGTATTTAAGGCGTGTTTTGAAATCCACTTTGGCACCCGAGTGCATATGCACCCAGTATTCAAAAATCAAATTTTGAAATGTCAAAAAATTTTGAAACAAAATTTTGCGGATACATCTTCATATTATATGTGTTCACAAATTCGTTTCGTGAAAATCGACATTTTTTCTGAGTTGTGTAAAGAAGACAAAAATATGTCATGTCAAAAGGCTTATTTTAGCATAAAATTTTATCTTTTCTACGTAGGTAACAAAACATGTTGGTTTTCTATGAATTAAAATCATACTAAGATCTATGCACGAACATTTGTTTCCATTTTTTTTGATATTTAGCCCGAAAAAAGGAGAAGAGACATTTAAGATAAACAATTGATATGCTAGTTTCAGCAGAACGTGTGTTCTTCTAACAGTCCCTATATTAAGGCCAAAATAATAATCACTAGTTTCAGCAGAGCGATACTCTATATTTCAATTAGTACTCATATTGAAGCTCTTAATCACTTCCTCGTAACGGGCTTTCACCCCGTTTTATAAATAAAGTCAAACTGCCAAACCGATACATTGTAATGAGGAAAACCTCTTACAAGCACATCAAAGATAAACTACGAAGACTAAGAAGCATCTAGCTTGCCATCGAGATAACGAGAATAAAGGGGACAAAGCTCCACGATAGCGCCTTCAAAAGGTAACAACGAACAAGTGCCGCCGCCGAGACCATAAGGGTTTAGGGTTTTCACCCGGAGATATGCGGTGGGAGTGACCACAACAACACCCTCAAGAGGGTCACAGCAACCATAGGCATCGCCGCCATCGGCGCTGGGATTTCACCCGAAAAAACACTCGCCATATTCGGAACCTCAGACCACCACCAATCCCCGAGCCGAGCTTCCAACACACGATCTGGGCGCTGATCGCGCCAAGGCACCGTCACCAATAGGAGTCCCGCTTCCCACTCCTTGCCACCCTCAAGGACCAAAGAGATGGAACATCACCACGGCCACGTTGCCCTGCCGTCGAGACGCCAGTGCAGTCCAGATTTCCAGAGCCGACCCCCCGACATCCGTGAACTCAACCCCGTGGCGCGACAAAGGACCACAACGAGACTGACGGGTCGGAAAAGTGGGGACGACGCCAAGTCCACCTCCGCCTGGTTCGGATCCAGGGTAGCAGATATACAACATCCACAGCTAACCGGAGGGGATCACAACCCTCCACCACCAACAACGGCCGCCGACCGGACACAGTAGAGGCTCCCGTCAGGCCGATATTGGACCCACCCTGGTCCAAATCGAGGCCCCAGATCAGGCTCGAGAGGTCCCGCTGCCACGCTGTAGCGTCGTGGCCGCAGCTGCCGTCTGTCTACCAGCCCCGCACCACCCTCGCCAGTTCCTCCTTGCCGAGCCCCTCCATCATGAACCGTCGCCGGCCGACCATCGGGCAGAAGTCGCCGCGTCTCCCAGGTCCGTGACTACTGCCGCGAGGGCAACCGTCGTCGGTCCTGGATGCGTCCACTGGACGCAAGGCCACCACGCCGCCATGGCCGCTCCCCTCGCCAAGCACGCCACCCATGCCGGCTGCCACGACCCGCGTCATCGCGTCGTGAGAGGGAGAAGGCCCAACACCCGCCGCCACCACGCGGGCTTACCCAGGGTGCTCGCTGCCGGCGACGGGAGAAGGGGCGGAGGGGAAGGCGGCTGGCGATGCTAGGGTTTTGACGCTAGGGAGGTAGCTGGCGACGCTAAGGGCGACCAGAGACGTAAACATGTTTCTCTTTGTTGGAGTTCTTGACCCCCGCGTTCTGGAACCCTAGTTCCCGTCGACGTTGCAACACCACTCAGCTCTTAATCACTTATAAAAATGATATTCATCCTGTGGTTAAACGTAACATTTGAAAATTTCGGTTCTTTTCGGGGGGAAGTTGTCAATCTATATGTTCTCCAAGTTTTTCTGAGTATTTCCGTTCAATTACCTGAACTATACATGCATAGAATCTAATCTTTTCGATAAAGAGCATATATTAATATCGCGGAGATACCAATTACACCCAGTCTGCAACAACGCATTGCCCTAGCGACATTACGGATGCACACAGTCGAAAAATGACAGAAGAATTACAAAAAAGAAAATTCCTGCTATAGTGATCAGAACTTCGAAACAACAGTAATGACACCACCAAGACAGCACTAGAAGTCTAGCTTCTCCAAAAGCGACGCCTTCAAGAAGGAACAGTGCACAAGCTTTGTCGTCGCCCCATCATAGATCTCAGGTTTGCACCCTGAAGACAGCCCATGCTCTCAAAACAATGCCTTCACCAGGCCATTGCCAGGCACAACCAATTAAGGTCAGACCTTGGATTTTCACCATGAAAGATAGGACTTGGGACTTCTCATGTGCAGTTGCCCCCACATACATGCCGCTGCTCCAAGACACGAAACACCTAGCAATTCATCATCACCGCAAAGACTCAAACCACCATTGCTAGTCCTCAGATCTCGCCATCCATGAAATTCTCCGCCGGCACCATGGAACGAGAAAGCGTGTTCCATGAAATTAACAGCCATCAGAGCTTAGAACCGCTTCCTCTGAAACCAAACGGTCAGAGAAAAATATGTGTGCACAATCGAATACCAGCCGTTCCAGCATCTCCAGCATGAGTCGTCCCATGGAGTTCACCGGCGGAGCCTTTCGAAACACGTCCGTCCAGCCAGATCGATGGGGATCGGCCTCCAGCAGTTCTTCATCTTGGCGTGAGAAGAATCCTAGGACCACCACCATTATTCTTCAGCCTCGCAAGCCCCGTCTTCGCGAGGCCACTCCCAGCAGAAACGGCAGCAACGGAGGAGGTCAACCAGTGCACAACATAAGGAACGTCGGCATGGCCAAAGCCACCGCTGGACTACCCGTATCTCCGGCCCTAGTTGGAGCCCGTGGCCTGGATTGGATCTGGATCCCAGATACAAAACAACCCCGATCCCTTCCGCCATCTGGGAGACGGACAACAGGCACCGGCAGCGCCCCACCTCCTCGACGCCGCCAAGACACCGGGAGATCTCAAGCGCCGGCCAAACAACCGTGCCGTCCTGTGCCCGCCGTCTGCGCCCCACCGCCTCCGTGAGCCGCCACCGCGAGGCACCTCCTCTGCCCACCGTCAAGGACGGGATGGGCGCCGCCACCACCGCCAGGGACGGCAACAGCGGCGGTAGGGGGTAGAGATGGTGGGTGGCTGCTAGGTTTGAAGGGGAGGTGGTCGCCTCCGGATCCGCCTAGAGGGAGGCTTCCCGCGAGGAAAAAAAAAACAGCCGCCCTAAATATCGTCTTGTCTTGTGTGCCCATTTTAGAGTATTTTCGCCTCATTGATTAGTGACTGCATTCGCGTGTATTACACATTCTCTTTCAAGGTATAACTTTTTTTACTTGACTTATCATGCTATAGGTCTAATCATTCTAGTTTAGATTTTCGACGACGAGACAACTATATCTGAAATTTTGAACTAATAGATGCCCTATAACAGAGCATCCATTTTTCGTCATAGGGCACCTTTTTAAGTGTTTTAGGGTGTCAATTTTTTTTGCTTTTCCAGATGTGCTATAATAGGGCATGGCCGCTCCAACAGATGCCCCAAAATTCAAACCGAAAACGTCCAACACTTGTTTTAGTTCAAACCATAGCATCGTTTTGACACGAACGGCACATACATAATTTAAACCACTACATTGCGAATTAAACTAGAACATACTAAAAACAAGAACATGCTAAAGTAATTCAAACTAAAATCCGGATTTCCTCCTCAGTTGCTTCCAATCAACACATGATTCATCATCGGAATCAAAATCCGTAAGTCCGGAAGAATCAGAATCCTCGATCTCGATCACCAGAGCCGAGGGTCCAGTGGCCGTGCAAGAGCTGGCCTCCGTCTTCATCTTCTTCGCGTCTCGGCTCGCGTAGAACTCGTACTCCACCATGACGAGCTTGGGGTTCTCTCGGCAGAATTTTTCCATTGCCGCTGCATCGGCCTGCTCGGCCTTGAGATGGTGGTCCGCCTTACGGTCTTCCTCCTAGATGGCGTGAAAAACCACGTGAAAAATCGAAGCGATGAAGTTCGCTTGCTTGGCAGTCTCGACATTGAAGAAATTCAACTCCGACTTCGGCCAGCCGTACTGCCACGCCACGACGATGTAGGTGCGTGCGGCTTCGCCCGCTGACGAGAACGTGCCGAGCCACATCTGTGTGCGGTCAACGGTGATTTGAACGGCGTACCTTCCCTATTTTTGTCGCCGCACGCCGCGGTAACCTGTGTTGCTCCTCAATGGTGGCGGAGTCCTGCCGCCACCCACGGGGCTCTTCCATGCGTGGCGCGACTACATGGACACTGGGCCGGAGGCGAGGCGTAGATGGGAAAGCAGCGAAGATGGGGAAGCATCGGCGATGGTCGAATCGGTGCCGGAGATGGGGAAGCGTGGGCAGCGATAGAATAGGGGTGAATCCCGATAACAGAGGTGGGGAAGCGGCGGCGGGCAGCAACGGGTGGGAAAGAGAAAGGGAAGGAAAAAGAGGTTTCCGGGTGGCAGCTGGCTTCACGCGGGTTAAAAAGAAAAGCATAGGACACGTCTTAGGCGGAAATCCACTTTGGCTCCCGGATGCATATACTCCTGTTATTGTTTTCAAAATTAAAAAAAATATATGAAAACACTTCGAAAAAATCTGAAAATTTTCGGGCACAAACACATGAAAGTTTTCGACATTATTGCAAAATTTCGGAAGCAAATGACATTTTGTGTGGTCTGTGTAAAAAAGACAATATATGTGGCCAAATGAGATTTAAATGTACATTTTTCAAAGCACAGATTTTATCTTTTAAAAGTACATTTTTCAAAGCACAGATTTCCTCCCTCCGTGGTTGGATGGATCACGCGTGTTCTTGTATTGTATTTGCAACCACGATTCAATTAGGTTGCTGTCGGTTTCTCCTGATGTCACAAAAGATATTTGACATATATATTAACTTATCATATTGTCTAATGCGCCTAGGATCCTCTGGTAGGATTTGTCCTGCAAATCATGTCTGAAAGACTTTTCCACAACGGCATGCTGGCATCCTCATAAAGAATGTACTGTAGTTGGCAAATAAGAGTCGTCCTCTACCAATGTTGATGCGCAGTGTGTAATTCATGCGATGGAAATGAATGTGACCATCATCAGCCAGGGCAGGCTGGATGAAAACTCTAGTGACGATATTCATCTGTCCTCTTCAATATAGAAAACACAGTATTGTAAATAGTGCAAATGGCAATGAATTCCTGCCCACCACCACCCAAGGACACTGTATCATCGTGATGCCCGTGTTCTTTTTCTTTCTAATGCTGTCGACACGTAAGTTTGCATGTTCGCAAGAAAAAAATAAAAAAGAATGTTACGCTACTGACTTTCATCATATCAATCATTCATGGAGACAGCATACACTACTAGAAAAAAGGCCTTTAGTCGCGGGTCCAGAGGGGCTTTCGTCCCGGTTGTGCACCCGCGACTAAAGGGTCGGGACTAGAGGGGGGTGGCCTTTCGTCCCGGGTGTCCACGACCCGGGATGGAAGGGCCTCCACGTGGGCTGCGCTGGGCGCGCATGGCGGGCACCCTTTGGTCCCGGTTGGTATACCAACCGGGACCAAAGAGTTCCTGCTTTTTGTTTTCCTGCTAATTTATTTTTAGGGTTTCCATTTTTTTTGTTTTAACCAAATGCTTTCTTTTTGGGGGGGGGGGGGGGTTTAAATCAATAGGTGCCGTGTCGCCGTGCCGTGCCGTGTCGTGCCGTGTTGCGTGTCGTCGTCCGATGCCGTGTCGTCGTGTCGTGCCGTGTCAGTGGTACTACCATTCATATTTGATTCATATATACAGACATAACGTTTCTCACACGTCGAGATCATGTTTCATATATACATACATAACGTCACACGCCGACATAATGTTTCTCACACGTCGAGATGATGTCAATTACATGTCCTCGGGCAAAACAAAATTTGCCGAGTGAAAAAATTCTCCATCTCTCTTCAGGACCGCGGAGTTAAAAATCCCGCAATTTCCTCTTGAAGTGCTTTTAGGCGCTTCGATGGTATGAGCTGATCCCGCATTCTCTGCATCTAGATCAATATGATATGTGAGTTGTTTATAACTATATATATATATATATATATATATATATATGAATCATAATAAAATAATTTATGGATGGAAGTCAACACAATATGTATGGTAATAAAAAGTGAGAGAGTGTATACATACATCACGCGTTCTTTGTCTCTATCCCGCTCAGAAACAAAGAGCGTATGTACTCGCAAACATAGAATCCACATAAATTTGTCCTAGTTTTCCTGCCTCGACACCACTTTACAAAAAAATAGAATTTAATCAAATAATATTGAAGCTTCATAATGGTATTGAAACTAGAATTAAAGAGTTGCTTACGTTGGTGGTATAAAAATACAGCTCCGGTTCCACTCCCCTGGAACGATCTTGATGAACCGTTTCCAAACACTGCCCGCCAATAAAAAAATGATTAAAGAAGTTATTAATTAGTTGATATCTGAAAATGAATGACAGAGGTCGATATAGAGCGATAATGATTGAAATTACCTCTGGAGCATATCTTGAATGCGTTGGTACTTTTCCATTGGTTTCCTTAGCGAGTCCATGACTTGAACGACTCCTTGGTCAACTCTAATGATTAGCAGAATCCAGTGGAAACTGCGCACGTTTATATGTCAAGGACTCATCGGTTACACTAAAGATATGCAAGCAAAATAGAATGGGTAGAAGGTAACACTCACTGTTGACGTAAGGAAAAAGTATTTCTCCGCAAGTATTTTGGTTCACTAACCAATTGACCAAGCTATCCTCGGTGGTCTTCCAATTGTATCTTACGGGTCACTTCATGAATATAATTTGGGTCAATGAACCCAGTGTCATAGATGCCCCTTTTTCTGCATTCGACAATCATCATTCTACAATACAAAGAATATAGTGAGATAATTAAAGGGAATGAACGTGCAGAGCTGAAGACTTAATTAAATTGCAGAAATAAATCACTTACAAACAATAGGAACTGACGATGGCTGTGTTGAGGGCATCTTGATTGAATAACTAAAATATTTCGGGAAACGGAATATATAACAAGTCATCCGTGAAAGTAATGCTGTTTCTTATAACTCACCCAGAAAGCCTCATGCCCGGCCGCTACAGCTTTCTCATACCAGTGATGCAATCGACGGAATTGGTATGATAGAGAACTGATCTCCTCAGGTCTGACCAGGGACTTCCCGGGTTTATATGTCCATGCATACTAATACTGTTGCTGTGGTTGTACGAGCTGGGCAACTGTTTTAGTTGAGATCACCTTCAGCGGGGATATCGACTTTTTTTGCCTGTTCTCCGAGCTGAGCCACTTGTTTCCCGCGTTTTGCAGCATAGAACTGCTCCTTCTTTAGTCGATCTGCCGCCTCCTTGTCCTCCTTCATCTTCTGCTTCTTTAGGAGATAGGCAGCCTTCTTTTCCTCGGCCTCTTGACTAATTGTCTTCAGCATGACACGATCATAGTCATCTGCCAATGGAGGTGACTTTGGCCGGGGATTCTGAAATTTTTCACAAATCTCTCAACTTTTTCTGGATCCAAATTCTCTCTAGGCGGGGGCCGTTTCGGAGCTAACTGTTCTGTAATATCGGCACGCACCGATTCCTCGAGCTCCTCTGGAGTCAAGTCGTAAGGTCTCTTTGGAAGAGGCTTTAGCAACTCGCGTTCCTGCTCGAGATAAATTATCTGCACGCGTCGACGTGAAGGATAGTTTCCGCTTTGACGAGAAGTCTTTTCCCGGGGCGGAATCGAAGGACGGGACGTCGCGCGCGATGGACTCGCGACGGATGGGGCATCGAGGGATGGATCTTCATGTGAGGAGGATATATCTTGGGGGGATGAATCTTTAGGTGGGGAGATGGATCTTTAGGCGGGGGAGATGGATCCTTAGGTGGGGGGATGGATCCTTAGGTGGGGGGATGGATCTTGCGGTGGGAGGGATGGATCTTGACGTGGGGGGGATGGATCATTAGGTGGGGGGATGGATCTTGAGGTGGGGGTCTGCTGCTGGATCGAGGAGTCAAGTTCGGAAACACGATGTTTTCCTTGTTCCAGAGAGCGATACCCTTCTCGACTTCTCCCAGTGTCTTCTCGCCGTCACCTCTGGGAATGTCAAGTTCCAGATTAGCATATAACGGCACAACTTGATCCACCCCGACACGAGCATAGCCCTGTGGAATCCCTTCGAGATGGTAGCTTGCTCCAGCTGGATTAGGTAAAGCATAGCCGACCGCCACCTTGAAAGACATGTTCTTCATTGACATGTGTAGCTCACAGTCTGTCTTCTCCGTGATATCATCCACGGGGTAGTGAGCCGCCGGTTTGAAATTGAGAATTTTCCAAATGAGTGGAACCCACGCTGCTTTTCCGCTGATCAGATGGGGCGGCTTCTACCTGCAGCTGAGATTCATTTTGCTTACTAATTGAGTCGAGTCGCTCCTGCTGCTCCTGCACCTTGCGTTCCAGTGCTGATAACCGGTCAGACTCCTGCTTCTTTCTTCTCTGACGGCTTCTATAAGTATCAGCGTCTTCCGGAAAACCTTGCTTCAAGGTGACACCGGCTCCATAGCCTCGTAATCGTCCAACGTGTTCAGGATTCCCGAGTGCTAGTGTCAGCTCGTCATTCTCTCTGTCAGGGACGTACTCTCCCCTGCGAACTTTATCTATTGCGTCCTCAAGTTGTTTGGTTATATACTCAATTTTTGCCTTCCATTTTCCCTGAGCAATAATCTTTCCTGTCTGTGGGTCCAACCCTGCCCCATGCGCGAACAACCAAAACTTGGACCTCGGGGGCCAATCCGCTGTCTGTGGAATGATCCCGTTATCAAGCAGTCGTGCTTCAAAGGCTTCCCACTTAGGCACGGCAGCCCTGTAGCCACCTGCCCCCAAATGGTGGTGATATTCCTTCTTCGCAGCATTTAACTTATTTTGAACCGATCGGGCCAGAGCGCCCTCCGATTTTCTTTGCTCCACAAATGTGGGCCACTGCTGTTTAATCTTCACTAGTGCTCCAGTGAAATCTGGATCCGTCTCCCCGGCCTTTTTATAAGCTTTCCATAAGTTTTTCTTCCACGTCCGGAATTGTTCGGCCATCTTACTAAGCGACCACTCCTTCACTTTGTCCATCAGGGGAACCGGCAGATCTGGCGGTAGGCTGACCTTTGTTAAGAGAGTGTCCCAACACGATGTTTTTAGCCTCTCTCGACATAAGTAGCTGGGTTGTTTACATCCTTCGGCTTAATCCACTCTTCAAGGTTGATCGGGACAATGTCCCTTACAATAACCCCGCATTGATTAATGTATTTTGGCGGTTGTCGATGGGTTCCAAAGGTTCCCCACTAGCACTAACTTGGTTGATCACTATCCTACGACCCTCCTTCAACGGCTTCGTCGGGCCTCGTTTCGGCAATGCTATAGATGAGGATGATCCGGAGGGCTAAAAGAAAAAAAAATGGTTCATTAATAACAACAATATACAACTCAAATAATACATCTAGTGTGATCGATGTACATAGGCTTATTATACCTCGCCAGAGTTTGTAATGGGCACTTCTTCCCCCTCTCTATCATTTTCTTTTTCCTGAACCCCCTCACCGGAATCGTTCAGAAATTGGGAGCCGTAATCTTCACCGGTGAAGGCATCTTCTTCACCGACAGGCGCGGCCGCACGTCCTGCTATAACTTCCATGATTCGCAGTTCGGCGTCCTCATCTCTGTCGATGTCCGGAAAATTTGGATCCATCTTCTGCACAAACCTTTCCAAGTCTGTCGCTTGCTAACCTGGAAAATAAAAACAAAATCAAGATTAATTAATTTAACCTAGCATCAATATCATCCATATATGTCTTGGACAGCCAACAAGTGTACTCTAAAGACTAAATTAACTTGATTTCCCCTAATTGTTGGTATTACATACGTCGCACAAATCAATCCGCTAAATTGCATTCTCCATCATAGCTCGCTCCACCTTTTTCTCTTCCTTCCAGCTCCGACAGGTGGGTCTATTCGATCTTTTTTTTTACCAAATAATACCTCTTTATTCATTGGTCATCAAAGTTATAGTTTTGACTAAAAGAGGTACAATATCAAGAGGGGGGGGTCTAGCCGAGTATCCGGGGTTAGAGTTTTTTTTTCATGCGAGCTAGTTCACGAGTTATGGGATTTTCTTCTCTATTCACATGTTCATAATCTTCCTTAATGATTGAGAAAGCATTTAGCATATTTTTTGACAGGAACTTTATCAACGAACAAGTGGGAATCGTCGTTACAAACACTCAAAGTTAATACACTTGAGAAATTCATCATATATGTTTGAAAGTCATCTATAGGTGAAGTACTCACCACTTACACATTTAAAATCATGAAAAATACAACAAAACTAGGAATCAAATATACATAGTCATTTATGATACGAATTGTTTGTTACAAACTGTCTTACACTGGAATTTTACAAATACATAAATACAAGAAGGAAATTACAAAAGAATCGGCCATCAATTTGGTAATTGAGATTCTATATCTCGAGCTTTTCGGTGAGCACATTAGTGTGCTCAAACTAATACTGATTGCAACAATGATATATATTGGAATTGCTATCTGATATGATCAGTAGTGCACACATATGCGTACCGATGTATCTGTTTCTCCATAATATCCACTTTATATAATCTAGTATAGGAAAATTCATCAGAGGAAAACTGCAAAAGCTTTTTTCTAGCATCCATGACCATACTGTATTATCTTTGCTAGGACGCCGGTAGACTATTGCCTAGCAAAACAAACAAAGCAACACTCACACAACAGAGTTTCATCCTGGCGATTTACATCTGAGACTCCCGACCTGCAAATTCTACAACAGCTATAGGTGGTGTATCCCAGCGATAATCAACGGTAGGCTGAAGCCATACGAAGCCTAGCTGCTGGATTCGCCCCTGAGTGGAGGAGGGGGGGGGGCGCTTACCGGCCGGGCTTGGGGTCGAGGAAGCTGGAGATGACGGCGACGGCGAGGTCGATGTGCTTGACGGCGAGGCTCGCGAGGGTGCACGCGCGGTCGAGGTAGGTGCGCGCCTTGTCCAGGTCCACGCTGTTGCTGGCCAGCTGAGGGGGCTCGTCCCCGGTGGCGTCGGTGGCCTGGGCCGGGTCCGAGAGGTCGGTGGGAGCGAGGCGCGCGGCGGCGGAGCACGGCGCGCGGAGAGGGAGGACGGCGCCGGAGCACGGCTGGCGGTGGGCGGAGCACGCGGCGGCGGTGGCAGAGGGCAGAGGGAGGGCGGAGCACGCGGCGGCGTTCGGGAGAAGAGAATGAGGAAAAAAAGAAGAAGGAACCGCTCAAATCGACGCGGAAGGGACCTTTGGTCCCGGTTCCAGCCACGAACCGGGACCAAAGACCCTTTGGTCGCGGTTGGTAACACCAACCGGGACCAAAGGTCCCCCCGGGCCGCGAAAATATGCGCGCGAAGCCCAGCGGGCCTTTGGTCCCGGTTGGTGTTACCAACCGCGACCAAAGGCCTTTTTTTTCTTTTTCTGTTTTCTTTTTTTGTTTCTTTTTTGTTTTCTTTTTCTGGTTTCTTTTTTGTTTCTTTTTCTGTTTTCTTTTATAGTTTCTTTTTATTATTTAAAAAGGCATATAATCATTATCTTTTTATTATTTATTTTCTAGTTTCTTTTTATTATTTGAAAATCATATTTTTTTCTAGTTTCTTTAAAATGTTCCAATACCTATTGATTTAATTATCTAAAAATTGTAATAATGATCTGTATATTTTTAAAGCATACTTGCACTTAATTGCCCATGTGGTCATTACGGCAAAGAAAAATAAGAGAGAAAAAAACAAAAGCCCATTACTACCGGTTGTCATGTGGCTGATCCAACACTGGTTTTGCCCATCCGGAAGCTTGCGCATCCATCTTGCGTCGTCGTGAGCAGCAAATCGACCTTCGATCCAAGCAGCCGCAAGACTTCTCTAATGATCTAACGACCGTCCCAAAAAGTGTTGGGAATGTTGTAGATCATTAGAGAGCCTTGCAGCTGCTTGGATCCGACCGAGGGGCACGCTACGACTTCCACCACCACCACTCCCACCTCCTCGGCAATTCATCATTGTGTCACCCTAATCCAGTGGTTGGATTCAACCTACCTGAGGGCTTGTGTTTCCAACAGCGTCGTTGTGTTGTCCTTATTCACCGACCTACAGGAGGTGGCTCCAATGGCTGGCCGGTGAACAAGGACAAACACAATAATGCCAGGGAACATGCCAGCAGGTAGGCTAAATCCAACCATTGGGTTCGGTGGCAAAGGTAGACGCTCGAAAGAAACCGAATGATTTGTATTCGGTCTTTGCCTTCCGTACTCTTGTTCTTCATCTCCTCCTCGATCATGTTTGGTATTTATAGCTAAAAGATCAGGGCAACTCTTCATCTTTAGTCCCGGTTGGTAGATTGAACCGGGACTAAAGGAGCGTTGATATGTGTGCCATATCTTCTGCTTGAGATCCAACGGCTCAGAAGCGCTCGAAAGAAACACACCCTGATCCAACGGCCCACAAGCGCTCTAAAGAAACACACGATCCGTGTGCTTCCGATCAAACGGCTCACAAGAGCTCGAACGAAACACACGATCCGTGTGCTTCTGATCCAACGGCTCACATATCAACGCTCCTTTAGTCCGGTTCAATCTACCAACCGGGACTAAAGATGAAGAGTGCCCTGATCTATTAGCTATAAATACCAAACATGATCGAGGAGGAGATGAAGAACAAGAGTACGGCAACAGCGGAGAAGAAGCTAGTCAAACTAGTCCGGAAGGCAAAGACCGAATACAAATCATTCGGATTTGCCTGCATACGTCCAACAGTGCATTTTATATGCAGGCACTCACGAGCCACTGTTGGGCTGTATGCAGGTGAAACCGTGTGTTTTGTTCTATATCTAGGAATCCTTCAGTTCATCGACCGAATACAAGTCATACAAGTCATTTGATATGCAGGTAATCACAAGTCAGGTGAAACCGTGTGCATTTGATAAAAGGTTTAATACATTACTACACATCACCACCAACATCCCTATCTAGTGTGTGTCCCTTTCTTCTTCGTGTGTGTCCCTTTCTTCTGATTGCGCCGCAACCATGGACAATCTTCATCATTCAACGCGATGGTTGGGTCAGTTTTAACCATGAAGGGGGGAATTTCATGAAAATTATTGTAATCTTCCGACATGTCCGTCTTGTCCTCCACTCCTACGATGTTTCTTTTTCCTGAAAGAACTATGTGTTGCTTTGGCTCATCGTATGATGTATTCGCTTGCTTATCTTTTCTTTTTTTCGGTCTGGAAGACATGTCCTTCACATAGAAAACCTGAGCCACGTCATTGGCTAGGACGAATGGTTCGGTGTCGTACCCAAGATTTTTTACATCCACCGTAGTCATTCCGTACTTCGGGTCTACATTTACCCCACCTTCCAGGTTGAACCATTTGCACCTGAACAAAGGTACCTTGAAAGAAGGTCCATAGTCAAGTTCCCATATCTGCTCTATGTAACCATAATATGTGTCCTTTTTCCCATTGTTGTTTGTTGCATCAAAGCGGACACCACTGTTTTGGTTGGTGCTCTTTTTATCTTGGTCGGTCGTGTAAAATGTATTCCCATTTATCTCGTACCCTTGAAAAGTCAATATAGTCGACGATGGTGCTTTGGCCAACAAGTATAATTGTTCTTCAACAGTGTTGTCATTAATGAGACGTGTTTGCAACCATCCGCTGAAAGTCTTCATGTGTTCTCTTTCAATCGATTCTCCAGGCTGCTCCGGGCATTTAGAGCGTAAAATATTCATGTGTTTCTGGATATACGGAGCCACCAAGATGGAATTATGTAGAACTGTGTAGTGTGCTTGATTGAAAGAATCCCAGTCCTTACACATTATTGCTTTCTTTCCTAGCGTGCCTATTCCACGCAGTCTCCCCTCATGGCGCGATTGAGGAACACCGATCGGCTTAAGGTCAGGAATAAAGTCAACACAAAACTCAATTACCTCCTCTGTTCCATAGCCCTTGGAGATGCTTCCTTCGGGCCTAGCACGGTTATGAACATATTTCTTTAAGACTCCCATGAACCTCTCAAAGGGGAACATGTTGTGTAGAAATACAGGACCGAGAACATTAATCTCTTCGACTAGGTGAACTATGAGGTGCGTCATAATATTGAAGAAGGATGGTGGGAACAACAACTCGAAACTGACAAGACATTGGACCACCTCCCTCTGTAAACCTGGTAGAGTTAATGGATTGATCACCTTCTGAGAAATTGCATTGAGAAATGCACATAGCTTCACAATGGGTACTCGAACATTTTCCGGTAGAAGCCCCCTCAATGCAATCGGAAGTAATTGTGTCATAATCACGTGGCAGTCATGAGACTTTAGGTTCTGGAACTTTTTCTCTGCCATGTTTATTATTCCCTTTATATTCGACGAGAAACCAGACGGGACCTTGATACTGCTCAGGACTTCAAAAAAGATCTCCTTCTCTTCTTTGGTAAGAGCGTAGCTGGCAAGACCTTGATACTTATCTGGATTCAGGTGGTCGTCTCGTTCGTGCATACATTGGTGGTCCTGTCGTGATTCCGGTGTATCTTTTGTTTTCCCATACACGCCCAAGAAGCTTAGTAGGTTCACGCACAGATTTTTCGTCACGTGCATGGGTAGCTCCCAAAATATAGAGCACTTCTTCCTCATGGGTACGTGCCCATCAGCGTCATTCGAAACAGATAGACTGCCAGGACCCTTTCCAAAGATTACTTTTAAGTCCTTGACCATGTCATATATAACATCACCATTAGGTAATTTAGGATTCGTCTGATGATTTGGCTCACCTTTGAAATGCTTGCCTTTCTTTCTTACGGCATGCCCTTTTGTAAGAAATCGCTGATGCCCCAGGTACACATTCTTGTTTCCCATATGTATACTTTCAGTCTCACCTAAACAGTGCGTGCATGCATTGTATCCCTTGTTTGACTGTCCTGAAATGTTACTAAGTGCAGGCCAATCATTGATGGTTACAAACAGCAACGCTCGTAGGTCAAATTCCTTTTGTTCGTGCTCATCCTACATAGGTACACCTTCGTCATGCCACAACTGTAAAAGTTCTTCAACCAATGGCCTCAGATACACATCAATGTCATTGCCCGGTTGCTTCGGGCCTTGGATCAGCACTGGCATCATAATGAACTTCCGCTTCATGCACAACCAAGGAGGAAGGTTATAAATACACAGAGTCACAGGCCAGGTGCTATGACTAGAGCTCTGCTCCCCGAAAGGATTAAAGCCATCTGTACTTAGCCTAAATCTTAAGTTCCTTGCGTCAGCTGCAAATTCCGGGAACTCCCTGTCGATTTTTCTCCACTGCGACCCATCGGCGGGGTGTCTTAACATCAGGTCTTTCAAACGGTCTTCTTTGTGCCATCGTAACAACTTTGCATGCTCTTTGTTTTGGAACAAACGTTTCAATCGTGGTATTATAGGAGCATACCACATCACCTTGGCAGGAACCCTCTTCCTAGGGCACGGCTCACCCTCAACATCACCAGGGTCATCTCGCCTTATTTTATACCGCAATGCACCGCATACCGGGCATGCATTCAAATTCTCGTACTCCTCACCACGGTAAAGGATGCAGTCATTGATGCATGCATGTATCTTCTGCACCTCTAATCCTAGAGGGCAGACAACCTTCTTTGCTTCGTACGTACTGGGGGGTAATATGTTATCCCTTGGAAGCATCTTCTTTATTATTTTCAGCAATTTTTCAAATCCCTTGTCAGATATACCATTCTCTGCCTTCCATTGCAGCAATTCCAGCGTGGTACCAAGCTTTTTCTGGCCATCTTCGCAAGTTGGGTATAACAATTTCTTGTGATCCTCTAACATGCTCTCCAACTTCAACCTCTCGTTTTCACTTCCGCTGTTTATCTGTGCATCAAGAATGGCCCGACCAAAATCATCATCGTGCTGATCAACAATGGGCTCTTCTTCAGCTTCGTCTTCCCCCATTGCAGTATCACCGTCTTCGGTGAACGTAGGATAGTTGTCATTATCCTCTTCTTCTTCATTTTCTTCCATTATAACCCCTCTTTCTCCGTGCTTGGTCCAACAATTATAACCGGACATGAAACCATGCTGCAACAGGTGGACATGAATGGTTTTTGAGGTAGAGTAATCCTGCGTATTCTTGCAGACGCTACATGGACAAGAAATAAAACCATTCGACGGCTTGTTTTTCTCAGCCACACGGAGAAAATAATGCATGCCATTAATATAGTCGGGAAATCGTCAGTCACTGTACATCCATTGCCGGCTCATCTGCATTATATAAATATATCAAAAACTATTGCACTACATCAAGAGTATATAATAGTGACCAAATTAGTTAATACAAGTTCATCACATTAAAACCAAAGTAAAGTAATTGTAATGCATAGTCCTCATAAAACATACATTAATTGAAACTAACATACAACTATCTAAATAATTTAAATCCAAAACCAAATGCGATCAAAATCGCAACTAAGGTAACTACTGAACCAACAACATAATGGTACCAAGCCTCCTGACTAATGGAATATTTTCTAATCTTTTAATCTTCAAGCGCATTGCATCCATCTTGATCTCATGGGCATGTGCGACGTCGGCAAGCTTGAACTCGTGTTCATCGATGATGTCGGCAAGCTTCAACTCCAATTTCATCTTCTCTTCTAGGCATTGCAGACGAAGATCTTCACTTCTTTCCAATTTTGCTTTCAAATCATTGTTTTCTTTTACAAAAACTCGACAATAGGGTCGGTTGGAATTTCCGGTTCAACTACCTCCTAGATAAAAGTTTCTATGTCAAGTTGGTAGGTATAGTTGTTTTAAACACGAAATGAAACAAATAGTTATGAAAATATACCACATCCGAATCATAGACCGGACAAGGGCTGACGGGGGCGGATATCAAAACCATGACACTATACATATAAAAAAACATAAGAAAAATATACAAGAAATAAATATGCTTTTAAATCATACATGTCATTTTTCTTAAAATAGAAGATAAAGAAAAAAAGCTCACCGAGGTGGTGCCGGTGACGGGACGACGCGGGCTATCGACGGCGGTGAGGACGGGACGACACTGAAATCCACAAATAATAAATTAATTTGAGCTCAAAATGCATATAAAAAATAAACTCTCTAACTTAGGCATTTCATCAAACACCTTGCTTGCACTACAAAAAATGAAATGAGCTAAACTAGCAACGAAATGAGCTAAAGTTGCAACTTTGGAGGAAAGGATGATGTTGCTAACCCTTGAATAGATGGGGTGCCTTTAATCCTCACAAGTGGTGCAAAAAAATGGGGATTAACTTGAGTGAGTGAGAGGAAAAGGAGGAGAAATGAGTGATGAACTCGAGCTCAAAATGGTGGTGGCCTCGGGTGGAAGATATGATATATGTGCAGGGAAGACCTTTGGTCCCAGTTCCAGCCACAAACCGGGACCAAAGGCTCCCTGCCAGGGGTCCCACGGCTGCGGCAGACGCCAGCAGCATGTGCTAACCCTTTGGTCCCGGTTCCAGTCACGAACCGGGACCAAAGGTCCAAATAGAACCGGGACCAAAGGTCCCCGGCGCCCCGGCCGATGGAACCGGGACCAATGCCCCCTTTGGTCGCGGTTCTTTATTGTTCCGGGACAAAAGGGCAAAACCGAAGCCCTATTTTCTACTAGTGTAAGGAACCCTCTGAACAAACGACCAGCTATTGCTATAATGCATATCCAATAGATACATTTAGCGACGGACATGCTCGTCCTCCTCTCTGATACGGCGACGGACCACCTCCTCGGGTGCCGGCGCCCTCTGCACCAAGCGTGGCCCACGCGACTGCCACCAAAGAAGATCCGGGTCGACGACATCACCCGGATTCCTCACCAAGCCGCGCGTCCTGGAAGGTAGCACCTCCCAGTGCCAGCCCGGCGGAGCCCAGTCCCGCACATCACCCCTCTGATCCAACAGGGACATCGTCGCCGAGAACAATAAACTAAAAACACCTAAGTCAAAATTTCTATTTCTACACTAAAAAAATAATTCCAATTTAACTTAGCAAAATTTCTATTTCTACACTAAAAAAGTAATACCAATTTAACTTAGCAAAATTTCTAAAGTACCAATTTAAGTTAGCAAAATTTGTAAAGTACCAATTTAACTTAGCAAAATTAAACTAATCTAAACTTTAACCTAAAATTAAACTAGCCTAAAAATCTACCTAAAATTTAACCTAAAATTAAACTAATCTAAAATTTAACCTAAAATTAAACTACACTAAAAATTAAACTACCCTAAAAATTAAACTACCCTAAAAAATTACCCTAAAAATTAACCTAAATGCCACCGGCGAGAAGGACGTACGGCGGCGTGCTCGGGCGCGGAGGAAGGCTCGAGCGGCGGGCGCGGAGGACGGCGGGCTCGGGCGGCGGAGGAGGCGACGGCGGCGGGCGCGGAGGACGGCGGGCTCGGGCGGCGGAGGAGGCGATGACGGCGGGCGCGGAGAGGAACTCGGGCGGCGGCAGCTTGGGCGACGGGCGCGCGGGGACGGAGGCGACGGGCGCGTGGCGGCGGAGGCGAAGGGCGCGTGGCGGAGGAGAGCGGCTGGCGGCAGGAGGCGACGGTGGCGGAAAATTTTTGGCAGCCTGACGGCGCTATGTCAACAATGGCCTCCGGTGTCGCGGTCTGAGCCACGCACCGGGGAGACGGCAACATATATACACCCCCCCTTTAGTCGCGGGGCGTGGCACCGGCCGGGACAAAAGGGGGGTCTTTCGTCGCGGGTTGATCCACGCCCCGCGACTAAAGGGGGGGGCGCGGTTTCAGATCCCGCGCGCATCACAGGCTTTAGTCGCGGCTGGTGGTACGGGCCGCGACTAATGGGCCCAAAATTTGCGCGCGCTGGGCCAAAAAAATGTGCTCGCGCGCCGTTTTCTCTGTTTTTTCAAATACTTATTCACAAATGGATTAACTCTACAAACATTTGAATATTTGAATGAATTTGAGAAAACTTTCAACATGAAAAGTACTTGAATTTGAATAAGTAATCCAAAACCATTTTCTGTTTTATAAAATAATTATTGTAACTCTACAAGCTATTAACAATTTTGCCATTTTCAATTAAAATGGATTAACTAATATTTTTTTGCATATTTTTGAATCTTGTAGCCAAAGACAATAGTGGATCATTTGATAATAACCAGTTCATCGACCGAATACAAATCATTTGTCCTAACCAATGACAACAATACGGAATGACAACATTGGATCATTTGTCCTAACAATTTTAGTCGTACTCCTGCCTAGGCCTATAATACTCGTCCTCGTAATCATCGTCATCGTCGCTGTCATCGGACGACGCTCATGGGTCCAACCTCTACGGGTGAGCACGCCTGGACTGGATGTGAGGGTAGCGCAGGCGGGGGTTATCGCCGGCCGTGATGTAGTCCATGACGCTCTGGAGAGTCCGGCCACCCCACCACAGCCGACAGCCGGCCTCATTGAAGTTTGAAGGACGTGGGCCATCCTCCTCGTACCTGGCGAGCGCCCTCTCACGTCGATTGATGAAGAAGGCATCCCAAGTCGGGCGGTAGTCGGGATCCCATCGGGGATCCATCCGCTGCTCCGGTGTGAGCTCGAGGTAGTAGTGGTTCGTGATGGCCGCCCGGCGCGCCACACCTTGAGGGACAGGAGGGACCGGCTCACCTCCGGCGCTCAGCCACCAGTCGGCGGGGACGCGGTAGCCGGGCGGGCAGGGGTAGTTAGAGGCGCAAAGCGCCTCCGCCTGAGGGTAGGTTAGATTGGGTACGGTGGAAGCCATGGAGAGTGATGAGGTTGGAGATATGAGAGTTTAGATGTGATTTGGCAATGGCGGCCAAGCCAACATATATATAGTGAGAAATGGCGGGAAGACGAAGGCGGGAAGTGGTGGAAGAAGCACACGGATCGTGTGTTTCCTTCGAGCGCTTGTGAGCCGGTGGATCAGAAGCACACGGATTGTGTGTTTCTTTGTAGCGCTTCTGAGCCGTTGGATCTTAAGCACACGGATCGTGTGTTTCCTTGTAGCGCTTGTGAGCCGTTGGATCAGAAGCACACGGATCGTGTGTTTCCTTATAGCGCTTCTGAGCCGTTGGATCAAAAGCACACCGATCGTGTGTTTCCTTGTAGCGCTTGTGAGCCGTTGGATCAGAAGCACACAGATCGTGTTTTTCCTTGTAGCGCTTGTGAGCCGTTGGATCAGAAGCACACAGATCGGGTGTTTCCTTATAGCGCTTGTGAGCCGTTGGATCAGAAGCCTTTAGTCCCGGTTCCAGCTACCAACCGGGACTAAAAAGGTGAAGAGTTGCCTGATATAAATATCCAACAGGAGGGAGTCACTCGGAGAGGCATGTCTATAAGAGAGGCAGGAGTACACTTCACAGCCATCAACTGTGATGATATGTAGAACTTTTGGGAACCAGCGCCAAGGGCTTCGTTGATGATCTGGTATATCCCCAACACTTGTTGGGACGGTTGCAGATCATCAGAGAAGTCTTGCCACTGCTTGGATCGAATGCCCGTTTAAAATGGGTAGGCTTCTCTCTTGACGGATATCTACAAATCATTCAGTTCATCGACCGAATACAAATCAAACGGTTTCACCTGCATACGCCCTACGGTGCATTTGATATGCGGGCACTCTCTAGCCACAGTAGGGTTGTATGCAGGTGATACCGTGTGTTTTGTTCTATCTAGAAATCCTTCAGTTCATCGACCGAATACAAATCATTCGGATTCCATGCATACATCCCGACGGTGCATATAGTCAAAACATACGGTTTGTATTCGCATATAGCCATTATTACAAATCACCAACATCCCTATCTAGTGTTGTGGTTTTCTTCTGCGCCGTAGCCATGGAGCATCTTCATCATTTAACCGGATGCATGGGTCATTTTTCACTGTGAAGGGCGGAATTTCATGAAACTTATTATAATCTTCTGACATGTCTGTCTTGTCATCCACTCCCACGATGTTTCTTTTCCCTGAAAGAACTATGTGGCGCTTTGGCTCCTTGGACGATGTATTCTTTGCTGATTTCTTTTTCTCGATTTGGTAGACATGTCCTTCACATAGAAAACCTGAGCCACATCGTTGGCTAGGACGAATGGTTCGTCCATGTATGCAAGATTTTTGAGATCCACTGTTGTCATGCCGTACTTTCGGTCTACATGTACCCCGCCTCCTATCAGCTTGACCCATTTGCACCGAAACAAAGGGACCTTAAAGTAGGCCCATAGTCAAGTTCCCATATCTCCTCTATGTACCCATAATATGTGTCCTTCTGCCCATTGTCGTCTGTTTCATCAAAGCGGACACCACTGTTTTGGTTTGTGCTCTTTTTATCTTGGCAGATC